>BMAC01000024.1:1763167-1773943 GCA_014905375.1 Phtheirospermum japonicum | reverse complement strand
CTTGATGCAAGGAAGGGGTAAGTGGGAAAACTGGGAAAAGTTAACGATAGAAGAGGTGGAAAAAGTTATACCTGAGCCTCTGCCTTGCAGTAGAACTCAACCAGCTCCRGGTCTGACATCTTATCCAYGATGTTACGGTCGTATGTAGGAGCTAACCCCATCATGAATTGCCTTGCCACTTCTCCGGGGCARTTCAKGACCGATCTATTAAAAAAGGTCTGATTCGGGTAAGGAGGTACTTGAGAAATGGCCGGAGGGATAATTTGAGGAGCAGCCCCAGGAGTGAAGGGCAGAGCAGTCTGAGGTGGATCCTTGGAGGATGATGTAAGGTCAGTCCGGCTCCGCTTTTTCTGCTTCAACTGTTGCTCTTCTTCTGGATTCGTCGAAGGTTGAGCTGCTGGTTCACGCATTGGGCTCCTCCTCGGTTCTGGTTTTTTCATGATGGGCTCGGAAGTCTGGGATGGCGCCTGAGGTTGTCTCTTGAGTGGCGTAGCGAGGAGGACCTCTTCCGGGGCAGGAAAAGCTCTAGCAGACTCCCCTAGAGGGCTCTTTTGTCTCCCTGCTGCAGCCTTACGAGCCCTGGCTTCCATCTTCGCCAGCATCATCTTCTCTGAAATGGAAGAGCGAAACAGTGAAAAATATGATAAAAAAACTATAACGAGGAAGCAATAAAACCAGGACATTCCGAGAAAAATACCAATCTTGGGTGGCAGAGGACCGTGCCCTTATTGGGAATTGAAGAAGTTCAAGAGCTTGACGGTAAGCATCTTGGACAAGTCAAGGGGGTTCTGGTTTAAGAGGGCAATATTTTCCTTCAAATCTGGTGACCTATCCCCTCGAGGTAAGCGCATTTGAGGATGCAGAAAACTAATGGGTTCGGTAGGGAAGCCCCAATCCCCCGAGCACTGAACAAAGAAGAACTTCTTTTTCAAGGCCTTATGAGAGGTAGGAAGACCTGATAAGAAATGGACGTCTGATCGTCCAGATAAGTAGAAAAAACCAGAAGAACTCTTTGCTTGGAATAAAGAGAAGAAGAGCTGAGCTGTGGGGGTGATCCTGGCATACTGTGCTGCCAGGTGAAATCCGGCAATAACGCGAAAGGCGTTAGGCAGGAATTGCTGTACTGGAATATGGTACAGCCTTGAAATAGCCTCAATGAAGGGATGGATGGGCAGGCTTAACCCCGCGTAGAACTGGTCTACGTAAAAAGTGAGATGACCGGCGGGCGGTGATGATGCCCCCTCACCGGGTGCCGGATTAGTGAAGTAGAACATATCGAAGATAGGGAATTTTGCGCGGATTTCTTTAAGGGTTCGATTGCTGACTATTGAGGATAGGTTGTCAGGAGGAGGAGGAGGTAGGATCGCCGGTAATCCCCTCCCCGGAGCCGTCGCGTAGGAATCGGCGGAGGAAAGGTTCACGGTAGAGGTGGAGTTCACCGGAGTTGCCCCCGACGAACTCTCTCTAGCGGAGTTAGTTCGGGAAGAAGATGAATCCCTAGGTTCACATATAATGACGGGTTCTCATTTGAACCCAACCCTATATATATATATGTGAACCTAGGGACTAATCCTGGCCTTAGATCTAATATTGCACAGTGCAATTATATGTCCAGGTTCATTGTGCTTTTTAGACAGTACTGTCGTGCTCAAATAAGTCCAATTTTTTTATTTAATTATATATATATATATTTTACGTTTTAAAATATGCAATATGTATCTTAGATTGTATATCTTGAGAATGTGATTAATTTGATATATATTTCATTCAAAACGAATAAAATTTGAAAAAGTTATGGTTTGTTGAAAATTTGAGTTTGATTTCAAATTTTTGAATTTGCAGTTTATAGACGAAATTTGTGATGCTTTTCGTATACAATCGTAGTGTTTTTTTTCTTAATCTATTGTGCTTTCCAAAGAACAATGTAGTGCTCTTTGTAAACATTGATATATGTCCAAAATACCATTTTTAATTCATTAATGCATTTTTTTTACATTATTACCATGCTGACATGTCATGATCTCAAATTATCCAATCTAATGGTAAAGATGAGTCCCTAGGTTCACATATAATGACGGGTTCTCATTTGAATCCAACCCTATATATATATATATATATATATATATATATATATATATATATTCTTATCCAATTTTGCCCTTCTCGAATTTATGAATAACAATTAATAATTTGAGAAGTTAGTGTTGGAATTAGTATAGCGGGTCTGGGCGGAGCTTGCGCTGGGGTATTAAAATATTAAAAACATGTATTATTTTAAGAAATATTAATTAAAATTATGTGTAAAAATAAAAAATTAATAATATATTAAATATGATAACTGGACTATATTTATAGAATTTACGGAAATGAAATACTGAATTGTTTTTCCGAGCGGGATATAATAATAAATTGAAGATGTCATCATCTGTCTCTGTATCTGTTCTTTCAAATCAATTAGAATTGCGAAATTTTTCACGAGGGCTATAAGAAAGACTAAAATCACTAACTCCAAAAGTTATGGGCTTAATTTTAAAGTATATATTAGCCTAAAAATTTAGATAGAAAGCAAAAGCATTCATAGTTCAGAATTTAAGATCTAGGAATCATAAACAATTTAACTTAGAAATTTTAACTTTATCGAGTTCTATTTTATATTATAATTAACATATAAAAACGTGTCCATATATCATATCTTGTATCAAGTTTATATATGTCCGTGCTTCCTACCTTCATATTGATTATATTTTTCCCGAGCCCCTTGGTGAAGCTCATAATCTACGCGTAGAGTTGAGCGTAGGCTTTTGTTGAAGTACTTTTAGATGAATTAAAAGCCACATAGATATATTCTCTAATTTCTTATAATCTTGAGAAAACCGTCACATATAGGTATGACTCAAGTCAAACCAAAAGACCTGGCTTGGTAAAAAGAAGGTTCTAATTAATTAATTTACTTTAATATATCATTGTAAAATCCTATTCCTTTCTCTTATCTAATTATCTGAATCCAAAGTCACAATCCATCTAAAGAATCATAAGAGTGTTAAAGTTAGGACAAATAATATATGCATGGGTTTGCTCCTATTTATATCCCATAGTAGAAAATTAAAACTTTTATTATTTACACCACGCGAAACAAAAGCAACTTTGGATAGAGGATATTATTACTATAAGATAATTTCGAGTAGATTATACAGAAATCAGGATGAAGGCTCTAATCCTTGTTGGAGGGTTTGGAACCAGACTGAGGCCATTGACATTGAGCGTGCCTAAGCCACTTGTTGATTTTGCTAACAAGCCCATGATTTTGCACCAGGTACATATATATATGTATAATCGATATGTCATATATGTTGTTTACCTTGATTTGTACACGGCTGTTAGGTTTTGTCCTATTCTTCATTAATTATTTATATTTGTAAATTATATATGCATATTGACATTAGTATTTATAATGGATCAGATAGAAGCTCTCAAGGCCAACGGAGTGACCGAAGTAGTCTTGGCAATTAATTACCGGCCTGAGGTAAACTGCCGATCGATTGACTCCTTGTTCATATTACGACTGTTTAATCAATCGTGCGTAGATTAGTGGGTTAATTATTGTTACTGATAATTAACACTCTTTTTTTAACATGCAGTTGATGCTTAATTTCTTGAAAGACTTTGAGGCAAAGCTGGGGATAAAGATATCGTGCTCGAAAGAGACTGAGCCCCTCGGAACCGGAGGCCCCCTCGCTTTGGCTAGGGACAAACTAATCGATGGTTCTGGTGACCCGTTTTTCGTACTCAACAGTGATGTTATATGTGAGTACCCGCTCAAAGAGATGCTCCAGTTCCACAAATCTCATGGCGGTGAAGCTTCTATCATGGTCACCCAGGTAAATTTATATGACCGAGAGATTAGATTCTCAATAGATTATTATACGCATAATTTTTTTTCAAAATAAAATGATATAGCAAGATATGTTTTTGTCTTTTTCCTGATCAGAAATTGATCTCACATAATGTAGGTGGACGATCCTTCGAAATACGGAGTCGTTGTTATGGACGAATCTAACGGGCAGGTCGAGAGGTTTGTCGAGAAGCCAAAGGTATTCGTGGGTAACAAGATCAACGCCGGGATTTACATCCTTAACCCCTCGGTTCTTGATCGTATCGATCTACGCCCCACGTCCATCGAGAAAGATGTGTTCACAAATATCGCGGATGAGAAACAATTGTACGCGATGGTGCTGCCCGGGCTTTGGATGGACATCGGGCAGCCCAGAGACTACGTCACGGGCCTCACACTCTACTTGGACTACTTAAGGAAGAAATCACCCCACGAGTTGGCCTCCGGGCCCCACATAGTCGGAAACGTGGTGGGGAACGAAAGTGCGGAGATCGGGGACGGGTGCTTGATCGGGCCTGATGTCGCGGTGGGTCCCGGTTGTGTCGTCGAGTCGGGTGCCAGGCTGTCTAGTTGCACGGTTATGCGAGGAGCTCGGGTTAAGGAGCATGCATGCGTCTCGAGTAGTATCATCGGATGGCACTCGATTGTCGGCCAGTGGGCCCGTGTGGAGAACATGACGGTACTAGGAGAAGATGTTCGTGTCGGCGATGGAGTTTACAGCAGTGGTGTTGTGGTTATGCCTCACATGGAGATTATTAATAACTGATAAGACTACTTGTTGTTCTCTTCTGCCTCTTGGCGATATATGTATGGCGTTAAACATTGAGAAATTTGTAATTTACAAAATAATAGCGTTTTATCAAATAAATATACCTGTGTTTTTCTCTTATTATTCCAATATAAGGTCAAAAGTTCACACCAATTGATATAGACTGTGAAATGGTTAAAAGAATTGGACATTTTTATTAAAACTATAAGGGTATTTTGCTCTGAAGAAGAGGATGGCTGGAAACCATTTTACTTTAATTATGAAAAAAGTTTGAACTTAATTTTCATTGAGAATAAATAATGAGGCAAATTTTGGATCTGACTTGCATTATATACAGTTAGCTATGCTTGTAATTATCATAATAATACACAATTTTTCTTTTATTTGTAATTTTATTAGATTCTTTTTCTAACATCCATATATAATTAAACTCTTTAATTTATGAGGATCTTATACTTTATTTCAGCAACTATCTAAATTTATTATCTCCTCTGTCTCAAATCTATCTCTCTTTTTTTTTAACCAATATCACCCCTTACAAGTATCACGTGTATTTTGTTTCACCAAAATTGATCCTTCTCCATTTGTTGGAGTAAATTAAATTCTTTATTTTTAGAAACCAACCTTTTAAGTTATATTATATTTATGTATATTTTTCAAATACATGAACATGAATATTTATTATAGTTTGAGTTTAATAGGTTAATGTATTAGAATTAATTGTTGGTACATGTATTAGATATTTATTCATGTAAGGTATCACCTATAAATACCCTATGTTAAGTGTTCATTTATAACAACGCAAGCAAAAGTGAATCAAAGTCAAAGGCAAAAGTTCACATATTTATCTATTTTATCCAAATTCCCTTTTATAATTTCTTTCAATTTCAACAAATTGGTATCAAGAGCCAACAATAATAAAAAAAAAAGAAAATGTCTAATAATCTAGTTTCACTCATTCCTCGCTTTAATGGCGAAAAATTTGATTATTGGAGCAACTTGATGAAGTTGTGTCTTCAATCCCAAGACTTGTGGAGCGTTGTCGAAGAAGACGTAGATTTAACCATAGACGAATCTGCATTAAATGCTCAAAGAGATCTCTTAAAGAGCACGAAGCAAAAGGATCGGAAAGCACATTTCCAAATTTATCAAGCACTCGATATTCCAGTCTACGAAAGAATATCAAGGCAAGCACTGCTCAAGAAGCATGAAAAATATTGACAACAACCTATTGCGGCCAAGATCAAGTCAAGAAAGTTCGTTTGCAATCTCTACGGGCAAAATTTGAAAAGTTGGAGATGCGGGACAATGAAAAGATTGTGGAATATTTTACTCGAGTAACTTCCATCATCAATCAAATGGCATCAAATGGAGAAATAATGAAAGCTCAAAAAGTTGTCGAGAAAATATTGCGAAGCCTATCAAGAATATTTGATCATGTGGTAGTGGCTATCGAAGAGTCACAAGACCTTTCATCAATGTCATTGGAAGGTTTGCAAGGAAGACTGGAAGCCCATGAAGTTAGAATACTTCAAAGAAATTCTCAAACTCCTTTTCAAGATCAAGCTCTAAAATCTCAGTTCACATTCACGGGAGGCCGTGGTTCTTATCGTGGACGTGGTAGAGGACAATATCAAAGAAGAGGTGGAAATCACTCAAGCTATTCACAAGAGTCGGAGTAAAGAAACTTTGAATCCAAAAAAGTCGAAAGACAACTTTCATCCAATTCTCAAAGAGGAAGAGGAAGAGGCACATACGAAGGTAAAAAACCTTATATTGAATGTGATTTCTGTCACAAACCAGGGCATAAAGTGTATAATTGTTGGGAGAAATATCCAGAAAAGAAACATGAAGCCGGTTTGATGCATGAAAATGAAGTCGGGACTTCTGAAACTTTATTGATTGCTGCTGATGGTAATGTTGAAAATATTTGGTATTTGGATAGTGGTGCAAGTCGACACATGACTGGAAATAAAAGTCTATTTTTCAGCCTTGAAGAATCTAACCATGGACAGGTTACTATTGGTGATGCTAGTTCCTACAAAATTCAAGGTGTTGGAGAAATCTCATTCAAATCCAAGTCTGGCAAGATAGAGAAGATGTCGGAGGTATTTTATGTTCCTGGATTAAAAAGTAATTTGCTTAGTGTTAGTCATTTGATGAAAAAAGGTTTTGATATTCATTTTGGTGATAAGTTTTGCATCATGAAAAAGTTTGATCAATATGTGACCAAGATTGTCGTGGGCTCAAATAATTTGTTTCCTCTGAAACTTGATGTTCAAAATGCTAGTTATTTTTTCACTAGCAATGAGGAAATTTCAAAGTTGTGGCATGACAGATTTGGGTACTTGAACTTTTGAAATTGAAAGAAATGTCAAGCAAAATCATTGTTCAAGAGTTGCCAAAAATTGAGGTGGTAAATGAAGTTTGTGAAGAATGCAAATTGGGAAAACAACACCGAGCACCTTTTCCATCAAAATCTAAATGGGAATCTAAGCTACCATTAGAGCTTGTCCATACCGATCTTTGTGGACCGATGCGAGTTCCGTCATTTGGAGGTAGTCGGTATTTTCTGTTGTTTGTTGATGATCATACAAGAAAAATATGGGTCTACTTAGTCAAAAAAAATCTGAAGCTCTAACTTGCTTCAAAGACTTCAAAGTTCAGGTTGAAAAGTTCTCGGGTCATTAAATAAAGAATTTAAGAAGCGATCGTGGAGGAGAGTTCTTATCTTCTTTATTTGAAGAATTTTGTCATCATCATGGCATTAGACATGAATTGATGACTCGGTACACAACTCAACAAAATGGCGTAGTGGAGCGAAAAAATAGAACAATCATGGAGATGGTCAGATGCATGTTGAGAAAGAAAAATATAGCTGCTGGATTTTGGGATGAAGCTGTTTCATTTTCTGTTTATTTAATAAACAGGTCACCAACAAAAAGCTTTCAAGATTCCACTCCAAATGAAACTTGTTATGGAAGGAAGCCAAATGTGAATAACTTAAAGACATTTGGTTGTGTTGCTTATTCACACATTCCTGATGTTATGCGGACAAGACTTGATGATAAATCTGAAAAGTGTGTTTTCATCAGATACAGTGAGTGGAGTAAAGCTTACAAGCTTTACAATCCAAAAACAAAGAAGATTGTGATAAGCCGAGATGTTCATTTTGATGAAAACCCTTCTTATGATGTTTCGGATGCAGCAAGCTCATCAAATTTGAAAGAACTCATTTTTTAAGAGAATGATTCGTCACAAGAATCCATTTTTAAAGAAAATAAATCTGCACAAGATTCACCACAAGATTCACCAGTGCAGAGAAAAACGAGAAGTTTGAGAGATATCTATGATGATACAGAAGAAGTGAACGGTGAGAATCAAGTGTTCTTCACATTTTTTGCAAGAGAGGATCCAATTTCTTTTGAAGAAGTATCAAAGGAAGAAAAATGGACTGATGCGATAAAAGAAGAAATCAAGGCGATTGAGAAAAATAAAACATGGGAGTTGGCACCCTTTCCATCACACAAAACTCCAATTGGTGTGAAATGGGTATTCAAAACAAAGACAAATCCCGATGGTTCAATCAACAAGCTAAAAGCAAGATTGGTAGCTAAAGGCTACAAACAAAAGGAGGGTGAAGATTTCAATGAGGTACTTGCACCCGTCTCTCGCCTTGATACAATTCGATTGATTATTTCTCTTGCTGCTCAAAATGGTTGGAAACTATTTCAAATGGATGTGAAATCAGCTTTCTTGAATGGTGTCATTCAAGAAGAAATTTACCTTGAGTAGCCGCCTGGATTCATGAAAAAGGGCGAGGAGGATAAAGTGCTTAAACTTCGAAAAACACTTTATGGATTGAAGCAATAGTCTCGAGCATGGTACGAAAGAATTAATGCTTATTTTTTAAAATGTGGCTTTGAAAGATGTCCATTTGAACACACACTCTCTACATAAAAAAGAATTCAATTGGTGGGATCATGTTTGTGAGTCTTTATGTTGATGATCTAATCTTCACCGGAAATGATTTTGAGATGCTGGAAGACTTTAAGATCTCCTTGATGAATGAATTTGAAATGACCGACTTGGGAGAGCTATATCATTTTTTGGGAATTCAAGTTCAACAATCAAAGAGCGGAATTTTTATTTCACAAGAAAAATATCCAGGTGAGATTCTAAAAAAATTCAAGATAGAGCATGCTAACCCAGTTTCTACACCTTGCATTATGGGCTTGAAATGGAGCAAAAATGGTGAAGGCAAACTAATTAATTCAACTATGTTTCGAAGCTTAGTTGGAAACTTGATGTATCTTACAGCAACTAGACCTGACATCATGTTCGCAGTGAATTTGGTGAGTAGGTTCATGGAAAAACCTTACTCAAACCATTGGGAAGCTGCAAAGAGAATCCTTCGATATGTCAAGGAAACTATTGATCATGTAATCTTTTATAAAGCAAATGTTCCTGTTAAACTTGTTGGCTACACTGATAGTGATCTCGGTGGAAGCATTGATGATTCAAGAAGCACTTCAGGTTATGCCTTCAACCTCGGAAGTGGAGTTATCTCATGGTGTTCCAAGAAGCAACCAATTGTGGCACTCTCCACCACCGAAGCTGAGTACATTGCTGCTTCTTCGGCTGGATGTCAAACTTTGTGGCTAAGAGGAATTCTGGAAAATATAAAATGCAAATAACATGGATCCACAACTTTACTCTGTAACAACAGTTCTGCGATCTCTATTGCAAAAGATCCAGTTTTGCATGGAAAATCAAAGCACATCCGTTTGCGGTTCCATTTCTTAAGAGAGTTGATGAATGAAGGAGAAATCAACATTGAGTATTGCCGCACCGATGAACAACTTGCAGATATTTTTACAAAGCCACTTGGAGGACCCATTTTCTCAAGTAATGTTGACGCTCTTGGAGTTAGAAGCAAATTTGATTTACGGGAGGCATTGTTGGAGTAAATCAAATTCTTTGTTTTTAGACACCAACCTTTCAAGTTACATTCATGTATTCTCCAAATACATGAACGTGAATATTTATTATGGTTTGAATTTAATAGGTTAATTTATTAGAATTAATTGTTGGTGCATGTATTAGATATTTATTCATGTAAGGTATCACCTATAAATACTCTATGTTAAGTGTTCATTTGCAACAACGCAAGTAAAAGTGAATCAAACCCAAAGGCAAAAATTCACATATTTATCAATTTTATCCAAATTCCCTTTTATAATTTCTTTCAATTTTAACACCATTTACATATACGGAGCCGAGGGACTAGCTATTGTTCATATAATATTTAATGTCATTATTATTATCGGTAGGTCAATGCATTTGAGAACTAAATAATTCTATGCAGGAGAATGTTAGCATTAGAATACCAGAGGCCCAATAAGAATTAATAAGAGTGGGTTAGGCCCATAGGATAGTAAACCGGTTCTTTCTGTACCTGCATGAGATCATGCATGATCTCATAATACACACCCCACGTCTATATAAATGTACAGATAAGGGTGAATAAAAATAATAGGTACCGAGTCGCGGATCTAAAACTGTATAGAACTTACCGGGTTCAGTTCTGAAATCGAATCCATCGGTAAAAGTGTTGATTCTAAATTTTTGTAATCGATTATGACCGATTCCGATTCTGTATCTAAACTTTCGAGACCCTATACTCGATGGGTATCCGGTGGGATAGATATTGGAACCGGGTACCCATTAGTATCAATTCTTGAACCGGGTACCTGATACCAAGTCTTTAATATAGTAATTAATATTACGGCCCAACTCAAACCCACTCACTTTTACTTTCAAACCATACTACACAAACCCCAAAAAAAATTCTCTCGCCGTCAAACTCTTGCACTTCAATGGTTTCTCCAATTACTCGTTGTTCGCTGCTCATTCTTGGACAATAATAGGTGAAATTACTCATTGACTCCTTAACTTAAGGTATTTATCTTTTTTTTTTTTTTGGCTATTCATTTTTTTTCTTTTGCTTTAAAATACGATTTTATTTATAATTTTGATAATATTAGTTTAAGAATTGGTTTTGCTAATATTAGGGATTTTCATTTATGGGTATTTCCATTTTTTTTTTTTCTGT
>BMAC01000024.1:1732186-1751556 GCA_014905375.1 Phtheirospermum japonicum | reverse complement strand
ATCTTCCGGACCCAGGGGCCCGCCTGAAAACCTCGTCACGGGACACAAAACGGTGCCGGTGGTTTTGACCGACGAAACCCGAATCGAAAGCCGTAAATTTGATTTAGGGCTTGGGTAAATTTTTGAGAATTTGATATAATTTTGGGCTTAATTGTAATTTTAGAAATTTGTGAAATCACAGAATTGCCCTAAGTTTTTTAGAAAACTACGAGGCTGTCCATAACTTCTCAGAAACTGCGTTTTGACCCTAGAAACTTTTCGGAAAACTTTTTTAAGTCCAAATGGCATTTCTTTAATTATTAAAATTTCCAAAAAATTACAGAAAAGACCCTAAAACTTTCAGAAAATTTTAAGGGGCTGTTTGGCTATGCAGAAAATTTTGGAAAAATTATTTTTCGCTAAAAATCCTTTAAAATTGTCTTAGAAATTAATTTTAAATTTAGAATTTAATTAATTTCTAAGTTAGAGCATTTTTAAAAATTATTTAGAAATAAAAATTAAATTTGGAATTTAATAATTTCTAAATTTTAAACCTTTTAAAATAATTTAGAAATCAAATTAAGTTTGGAATTTAATTTTTCTAAATTTAAATGATTAACCCATGATTAGTATTATATTATTACATTATTTGATAATGTAAATTAAATTAAGATTTTGAATTTTAATTTAATTATGGAATTGTTCCTCTACTTGCAATAATCGTCTATGTGCTCGTATATTACTTTTTAGCATAGAGTCCGCATATATTGTCTGGGTAGGCGGCGCCCAGTATTTATCGGACCGTTTGCTTACAAACTCTGGGTAGGCGGCACCCAATATTTGTCAGACCGTTTGCTTATAAATTATGGGTAGGCGGCGCCCAATGATTGTTTACTGATCATTTGGATCTTATTAATTGTTAAACTCCGATAAATGTTCCCCAAATAAAATACGAGTCTCATCTTGGATGAACGCGCTGTCCATTATAATTGGGTGAGTACGAAACCTTTTTCGTCCATGAGTATTTGTACCCTAGTGCTTGCTCCGGTCAACGAGGTCAAGGCTCGCTCATAGGTGCATATGTTTGCGATCGTGTAATGGGATTGGCTCACTTAGTTCTTTCTTGTCGCCCTAGCGTCGGAATCAACTAAGGGCGTAAGATCGAATTAGATTCGATCGATCAAGAGTTATAATTGTTTATAATTGGTTTGGGCACCTACCAGTTGTGTTATTGTGGTCATCAGCCCTAGCAGAGGCTGCAATAGTATGAATATGGATCTTGGCTCACTATGATCATATTTGATATGAGTTCGTATTCTACCGTGGGGTCGTAGAATATGTTAAAATAGTGTGAGCTAATTATTAAAGTTCTTATTAATTAGTTAATAATTGTGATCATAGGAATTAGAATTAGAGTTTTAATTCCCGCTCTATTTATTTTCTCTAGATTAGTTAAGATGTCGAATTTATCATTGAAATGTTTGGTTGAAACGAACAAGTTGACTGACCAAACTTTATGGATTGGTTGCGCAATCTGCGTTTAGTTCTGAGACAGGAAAAGATTGAGTATGTGTTGGACACACTTGTTCCTAAGATTCCTGATAAAAATCCTCCTGAATATGCCAAGTTTGACATGGGTATTCATGGGAAACATAAGGATGATGCAACGTCGGCACAGTGTGTAATGCTAACTGCGATGACAACAGAATTGCAGAGGCAGCATGAACACATGGCCCCTTACGAAATGTTGGAGCATTTGAAGAGTCTCTATGCTTCGCAAGCTCAAACTATGGAGTATGAGCTGCTGAGAGATCTCTTTAAGTGCAAGCTTCATGATGGGGGCAAGGTGTCTGAGCATGTTTTGAAGATGATAGGGTTGATTGAGAGGTTGGCTTCGATTGGAACGAACCTACCTGAAAATGTCTCAGTCAACTTGATCATGAATTCGCTTCCTAGTTCATTTGAAAACTTCATTGTGAATTATAATATGAACAACACGAAAGCGAAGCTTCCCGAGCTTCATAACATGCTTAAGACATATGAGTCTTCCACCTCAAAAGGCAAAGCTATACTCATGGTGAGTACATCTGCTAGATCTAACCTGAAAGGTAAGAAAAAGCATAAAAGGAAAACTAAGGCTGGGCCTAAGCTTAAGACTTTGAATCCAAAAGGAGGTGCTCGTAAGAAGTCAACATTGGCTAAAGACGTGTGCTTATATTGCAAAGAAAATGGACATTGGAAGAGAGACTGTTAGAAGTGGAAAACATTAGATGTTTTCGGCTCCTCAGGTATGTTTGTCATTGAGATAAATATGTCTATTAATAATTCTCACTGCTGGGTATTTGATACCAAATGTGGCTCTCACATTTGTAATAATGTGCAGAGGCTAAATGACAACAGGATGGTTAGACCGGGGGAAGTTTGCCTGCGCGTGGGAAATGGAGCAAAGGTTGCTTCCGAGCGTGTAGGGACTTATAAATTAGATTAACCCTTAGGTTATAGACTAAATTTATATAATTGTTATTTTGTTACATCGATTACGAAGAATATGTTCTTGATTGTAGTCGTGACATTCTCAATGTGCAAAACAAACGTATAAACTTAAGTAATATGAATAATCTCACCTATTTATGGCATTGTAGGCTTGGTCACATAAATGAAACAAAAATCACAAGGTTAAGAAAGTTAGACTATTTAACACCATTTGATTTTGAGTCTTATGCACAGTGCGAATCTTGTCTCAAAGGAAAAATGACCAACAAGCCATTTTCTGGGAAAGGCATACGAGCAGAAGAGGTGCTTGAGCTAGTTCATACTGATGTATGCGGACCTTTTCCTACTCAAGATAGAGGTGGTTACTCATACTTCAATACTTTTACTGATGACTTCTCTATGTTTGGACATGTGTATCTTTTGAAGCATAAGTCAGAGGCTTTTGAGAAGTTTAAGGAGTATAAGTTAGAAGTTGAGAAACAAGTTGAAGAGAGTATTAAGACTCTTTGATCGGATCGAGGAGGAGAATACTTGAGTAAAGAGTTTCTCGATTACTTAAAACTTCATGGAGTCCAATCTCAATGGACGCCTCCTGGAACACCACAAATAAATGGTGTTTCTGAAAGGAGAAATCGAACCTTATTAGATATGGTTAGATCCATGATGAGTTTCTCAAATCTTCCGACATACCCATGGGGTATGCTTTACTAAACTCAATCTATGTTCTGAATAGAGTTCCATCGAAGTCAGTACATAAAACTCCATGTGAGTTATGGCATGGCAAGAAGCCATCACTTACGCACATGCGAACCTGGGATTGCCCTGCATATGTAAAGAAGGTGCTTACTGACAAGTTGGAATCTAAAAGTGAGAAATGTTATTTTGTGGGGTATCCTAAAGAAACACGAGGATACTAATTATCTTCCTGGACAACATAAGGTCATTGTTTCCAGGCAAGCGACTTTTCTTGAGGAAGACTATTTCTACAAGAAAAGAAGTCAAAATAAGATAGAACTTGAAGAAATTCAAGAACCACAAAGTGACATGGAGGTTGAAAACTTGTCTAATGGCCTAGACAAGAATTCAGTAGGAGCTTCTGGTCATTCCTATGGTGAAGATTTGTCACTTAGAGGACAATCTTTAGCCAGTGGGAGCATTGATATAATTGATGCAGTAATGCAAAATTTATTTTCACAACCAATGGAAGACCAAGCAATGGTTGCATAACTCCCTCCTCAGAAAGTTCATGTTGATGACACTTCTGAGGAATCTCAAAATGCTAGACCATCCAGCACAGAAGAACCTTCTCATGATCAGAACACTCAAAACACTCAAACGCATGATAACCAACTTCGTAAGTCTACTAGGATACATAGGCGACCGAAAAGACTAAACCTCTTTATAGAGAGTCAAGGTGACGTGGAAATTCCGGACGATGATGAACCTAGAACTTACACCGAGGCTATGTTAGACATTGACTCAAATAGGTGGATGGAAGCCATGAAACCAGAAATGGACTCGATGTACACAAATCAAGTTTAGGACTTGGTTGAATTGCCAGTTGGGGTTAGACCCATTGGATGCAAATGGGTCTTCAAGAAGAAGATCGATGCAAATGGTAAGGTACAAACCTACAAGTATAGGTTGGTAGCAAAAGGTTATAGTCAATGAGAAGGAATTGACTATGATAAACCTTTTCTCCAGTTGCGAAAATCAAGTCCATTAGGATTTTACTTGCTATAGTTGCGTACTATGATTACCATATTTGGCAGATGGATGTTAAAACCACTTTCTTCAATGGTAAATTGACCGAGGAAGTGTATATGATACAACCAGAGGGTTTTACATCTGAATCGAAATCCAAATCGGTATACAAGCTACAAACGTCTATTTATGGACTTAAACAAGCCTCTAGAAGTTGGAATATTTATTTTAACAAAGCAATCAAATCGTTTGATTTTGTCAGAAACAAAGAAGATCCTTGCATTTATAGTAAACGCACTGGAGGGRGTATTATTTTTATTATTATATATGTTGGTGACATATTGATAATTGAAAATGATACCTTTGTCATGCAATCAGTAAATGATTGGTTAAGTCCATAACCTTCATGATAAAGGACTTGGGTGAAGCCTGCTATATTCTTGGAATTAGGATCTACCGGGATAGACCTAATAGAACATTGGGGCTATCACAGTCCATGTACATAGATAAAGTGCTAAGATGATTCTCTATGGAAAACTCCAACAGGGGATATATTCCAATGGGTCATGGTCTCAAGTTATCAAATAAGGATGGTCCTTCTACTGATAACGAACTTGAGCGCATGAAAAGGATCCCATATGCTTCAGCAATAAGATCAATCATGTATGCCATGATTTGCCCAAGGCCAGATGTGGCTTATGCACTTAGCATGACTGGCAGATTTCAGCAGAATCCTGGGGAAGAACACTAGAAAGCAGTCAAGAGTATTCTTAAGTATCTTAGAAGAACTAAAGATTATTTCTTAGTTTATGGTGGACAAAAGAAACTGGCAATTACTGGGTACACTGATTCTAGTTTCCAAACATACCATGATGACTACAAGTTACAATTTGGGTATGTCTTCATTTTTAATGATAAGGTAGTAAGTTGAAATAGTTCTAAGCTAACTACTGCCGCCGATTCGGTAAAACGAAGTTGAGTACATTGCTACATAAGAGGCAGCTAAAGAAGCTGTCTCGATAAACAAATTCTTAAGGAATTAGGGGTGGTTCCTAGCACCAATATCGTTGTATTGTGACAACTTTGGTGCTATTGCGCTAGCAAGGAACGGTGATCCATGAACAGTAACAAGCATGTACTAAGACGCTACCACTTGATCAGGGAGATGGTGGATACAGGAGAAATTAAAATAGAGTGTGCTCAAAGCCATCATGTTCTAGGTAACATGATGAGCATTTCGTAAACCTGAATATTGGATATATAGGTGATTGGCTCTAGGCCAAGTGGGAGATTGAAAGTATGAATGTCCTAGAGACAATCAGATTTAAAGACATTATACTTGATCATAATTATTATATATATCGTAATATATATGGCATTGCATTTATTGAATTATTATTTTGATTTTTTGTGATTATTCATATAAATATTCCCGTAGAGTTAATGTTGTCATTAATATGATGAGATGTCATTGATAAAACATTACTCTTAAAATAGCCCCGGTTAATTAATGATTATCAAGATTGGGATATTGATAATATAATATATGTCGGCATGTGGTCTGCATCACATTTTAGAGAATGCAGTAAGTCTCACGACTGCGAATAATAGTTATTCGTGATGGACACATGGATACATTAGATCACATTCTTAGAGAATGAATGTAGTTAGTCTCACGACTGCGAATAATAGTTATTCGTGATGGACACATGGATACTTTGGAGAGTATGTGTAAACCCTACTGATAAGTTATTTATTATATGTCTATAAACTTATCAGTGTATAAAGCGTGTGATGATCCTTTGACTTGAGGTCAATACGCACCTTGTTTACTGAGTGATGTACTTTGACCATGACCAATGCTTGCACTCTTTTTGGGGTAGATATGGCTTGTGTTGGGTGCATCATGATGTAAATGAAGGTGGTAGTTGAACCAAGAAAGAATTCATTCCTCGATTGGAATTTTGAGAGAGATCACTCATAATCTCTATATTAGGTCGACTAAAGTCATTGGCCAATGCAAAAAACATATTCAATATAGTAGTTGAAGTATTGTCTAGTTGTCGACTAATAAAGATGAGATAAATTGATTAAGCCATTGAGATAGACACTTGGATAAATCTTAATCTTAATCGAGTGATTCGGAATGAAAGGAATTTCACCAAAACTTTGTATAAAGGTTATAATTCGCTGAGTTCAAGTGAATGTTCTTTATATATTGAGTTCGTCCAACTAAGCCGTCCAAGAGTTTTGTTTGGATCATCATTGGATTAATGTCATATGTAAAGGCCTATAGGGTCACACTATATGCGATTAGTTTTCCGATTAGAGAGTGTATCAAGAAAGTATTAAATATTCAATTTAGAATTGTATTATTTAATTGTTAATAATTATGATATTAATTTCTATTGATAGAAATTATTTAATTAAATTAGATTTGGATTTAATTATCTATGTTATATTAATAAAAGTACTTGGGCTAAAATTGTTTTGGGCCCATGTCTTGTACAGTCCAACCCTTTTTAGGATTAGGGTTCTCTTATGTACCTAGTATAAATATAACATAAAGTTATAAGTTGTAGAAAATGAAAACAAGAGAGACCAGAGAGTTTTTAGAAAATATAAATCCTAAATTTGAGATTGGGAGTTCTTGAGTTGTCGTGAGATTTCCTAACTTTCTTCACGATAGCAATACACTGGAGTTAGATCTTGCAGTCGGAGAATTAGTCGCATGGATACCTTAGTGTTGAACTCGCACCTGGATTTACTGTAAGGGTTTCATACTTTTATCTCGTTTATTTATCGTATAAATATATTCGTTCACGGGATGGATCTGTTGGATCTACAAAAATTTTAAACTTCCGCTGCACGAGCATAGTGTTCGTCTCTACGAATTCCAACAGGGCTTTGTGCAACCACAGGTGTCAGGGCTTATAAATGGCCCTTAATGCAACTAAGTATCATCTGTACTTAGTTTTTGTTGCTAGACCATACATATGTGATTTTGCATTTGGATCTAATATAGAATTATATAACTAAGCACACATTATGCTTTATAATTTAGGCGAAGTTATGTGAGTTGCTATTTATCTTTATGCAATTTCTGCGTATGTTTACATTTTTAATTTTCTTCTTCTGCACTCCATCATATTTATTTTTAATTATAATTTGAAATTTGAATTATTTAGAATTAGGTTAGTAGATCCATGGGAGCATGTAGTGGGAATGGGACTGGATGCGCTTTTTCTAACCAACTGGTGAAATGGGATATCAAGGCTCAAGAAGACCTCGACCAGCTCCTCATCAAATCTAACGAGGCCAATCAACACCGCTACTTTGGTAAATCCCCCTTTTTGTTGTTTAGATCATTAGATGAGCTCCTAAGTAAATGCCTCTATTATTGTTCAGATTTTAGTGAACATCATCTTTTTAACTGTGACGAAATGTCAATGTTAGTTTGCTCACTGTTGAATGAATCCGGCTTTTCTAGACTAATGTTAATATGGCAATTCTCATAGTCAAAAGTAAAAAGTAGAATATGAACTAAAACAAATGCAGCATCAAATTAACCTGGTGTTAGTGACCCTATTGGAACTGCTACTAGTTTTTTTTTTCCCTGTGTTTATGCCTTTAGTTACAATATGCCATTTTTAGGGAAAATTTTATTTTTGATATAGGGCGCGGATATACGCACCCCAAAATATTATTAGTTGACCCCAAAATATTTTAGACAAAAATAGCCCTAAATGAAAAGACTAAAGTAACCTTACTCACAATATATAATTAAAATTAAAAAAATAAAATTTATGCAATTTTATATATATATTTATTTATTTATTATAAAACATAAATATAAACCCTCGTAACTTTTTCTTCATCCCTAAACCTCTCTCAATATCTAACAAAAACTCACATTAAAACTTGTAAGAATGGAGGATAATGGTAAGAATAAGATGAATAATATTATTATTCTTGACATCTAATCTGTTTTAGTCCTTTTTCTCTCTTTTTTTGGGTGTATTACTATTTATTAGGTTGAAAATCGCGAATATGTTCGATCTGCTTTTAATGAACAATTGATGTATGTTCGAAAGTTCTGACCGAACATTATACATATGTTCGAATATATTATATGAACACCTGCATATTGTTCGATGGATATTTATGAACATGGCCTGTATGTTCGAAATTTTCGGCCGAAAATATGGCTCTGGTTCTACGAACCAGAGTAGAATACGGTAACTTCTTTCAAAAACTTCAAACCCTAACCTAAATAAGTGAATCAAACCCAATGAGAAACTTATCCCATACGTTTGATGGTTCACCCCGTTCCATTCTTCCTCTCAGTAAATTATATGAATTTTTCAAAGTAATTTTTCCTCCATTTTTTCCCCTCTTTTTCTCCTCTGCTTGCGTTTTCTTTCTTCTTCGCCGTTTCTTCCTCTTTCGCTTTCCTTTTCTTTTCTTTTCCTTTTCAATTTATTATTATTCTTTTTATTTTAGTATTATTATTATATTATATATTATATTAAATAGTGGTAAAATAGGGTGTTTGTGGGGTTGATTTAGTATAAAAATATACATTTTAAAAGTTTTTGGGGTGTTCTTATCACTTGGGGTCAACTCATAAATTATTGGGGTGCGGATGATATATTATGTTGGTCATTTTCCACAAAAGGTATATGTTGTTGGACAGCATCAAACTACATCTAATAAGTTAGCAAATTCATCAAATAAGGTAAAAAAAAAAATCCGATCGGTCACAAATGCTGACGTGGCATGATTATTTAATTTCTTATCATTTTTTATTTAATTTTAAATATGAAATAAATTGAAAAGTCTATTTTGCCCCTCATTTCTTTTTTTTTTTATATTGAAAATAATTTAACCAAACAGTATTTGTAATGTTCAAATCGAACTTAAATTAATTTTGAGCTAACTAAAGCAATTCTAAACATTGATTTCTATCCATGGTGGTTTGATTATGATTTCATTATTTTTTAGATCCAGGTGTTAATTTGATTTAGCCAACACAACACAACATTCTGCAAAAGTCATCTTGTACACATCACAAGTTACAAGTCCACAAGCACACAGCACCACCAAAACAGACACATGGCAACCACGGAGATCCGAAAAGTAACCTTTGGGATTACTCTCAAAATCACGTCTGGGCATTTTATAGTTCCTTCCGGAGGCTTTCATCATCTTCCCCATCCCCCCGCCGCCGAAATAGCGAACGACCACCTCCAGGACCACGGCGGCGATGAGGTACGGGAGACTGGGTTGTGAAGCGAGGGATGAATCTAAACTGAGGCTGAATTCTGGTTGATCGGAAATTTGGGAATTGATGGAATTGAAGGGCGATGAGAAATGGAGAAATTTGCCCATATTTTTTTTTTTTACAGTTTGGTTATGGGAGTCGGAAAGAAGATGGAGCTGTGCTTATAAAGAATGAGTCGAGGATTTGTGGCCGAGCTGGGTAGAGGTGGAGGTTTTTTTCTCTCTCTACGGCGGCGTCGGATGGTTGAAACGGCGTAGGCAGTGGTGAAACCTTGAGTTTGCTGCTGGTTTCATTAATGGCAGCTGACATTTGGGGAGAAGAAAGCTAATCTCCTGGCTTTTCAAAAAATATGCTTAAGAAAGAAAGGAATAGAAAAAGAAAAGAAATGAGGGGCAAAATAGATTTTTCTAATTATTTCATATTTAAAATTAAATAAAAAATGATAAGAAATTAAATAATCTTTTTTGTACCTTATTTGGATTTGCCAACTTATTAGATGTAGTTTGATTCTGTCCAACATCACGTACCTATTATGGAAAATGACTAACATAATGTATCAAAAATGAGATTTTCCCGCCATTTTTATGATTTCATGATTGATATTATTTTTATGATTTATATTTCATATTTGGTCCATCATCCATTGAGAATTGCAATAAATTGATGTGAGTCTGCGATGATTAATTTTGATTTCGGGTTAAATTTATGAGAATTGCATTTTTGGCCGAAAATAATAACAATTGTAAAAAATATTGATGAAAAACTTGACTATTCAAGCATGATTAAAACTTTTGCTTCCAAGAATACAAGATGTTTAGTTTTTCAATAATAGATTAGATGTAGGGGTGTAAAAGGGTAGGGTAGAGTGCGGGTACGGCTATACCACTACTACCCTACCCGCAACTAATTTACTCTACTCGTACTCTACCAGATTACCCGATTTTTATTATCGGGTAGGGTACGGGTATTTACCCGTCGGGTATCGGGTACCTAGAGGTGTTCACCGGTTCGGGCGAACCGGGCCAACCGCCGGTTTGAACCGGCGGTCAACGATTGTGAAAACCGTTGACCATGGTTTAAACCGGAACCGTCGTTAAGGCAGGTCGGTTCCGGTTTCCCCATACCCCAAACCGTAAACCGGCGGTTCAAACCGCCGGTTTTTAAAAAAAAAAAAAAATTCAGTCGATCGACTGTGTCGTCAGCGAGCCGTTTGAAATCAACGGTCTTGATCTTGTGACCGTTGAGATCAAGTGACCGTTGATTCAAACCGCCGGTTCGACTCGAAACCGGCCGGTTTGGTCCAAAACCGGCGGTTTATCCGCTTTTTTTTTTTTTTTCAGCTTCCCTATAAATACCCCCCATACCCAACTCATTTCTCTCACACCAATCTATCATCTTCTATAATCTCTCTATTCTACATTGTCCCTCTTTGCAAATTTTGTGATTTCTAAAATTCTTTAATTATTATCAAGCCTTCCTAATTCTAAACTAAACTTATTTAAGTTTAGTGTTATAATTCTAAATATATTTCGTACTTTCTATTTATAATCCTACTACTTTAGTCCATTACTACTCTTTCTTATTTTTTTTTATATTAATTGATCTTAACTTCTAAAACAAAATGTCGAGCCGTGGAGGTTCTTCTCGTTCCCGTCGTTCCAATAAGGGGAAGAGTATAGCACTCGATGACGACGCCAATATCCATCCCATCGGCTTATCACAAGGCAACACTCCTTCGGTCGGTGACTACAATCCCAATCGCATCGATATTGAAGAAGATTGGAGTGATACCGACATTGATCGAACTTATCGAGCCGCCGCCGCCTTTGCCGGTGAAGAAGTGCCGCCCATACCCATTGAAGAGGAGGATGAATTGCCTCCTCCAAGAAACCCAAGAACTCGTTCTCGGGCAACAACGGAGTTAAAATCTGACATTTTCAAGAAATATTTTCAAAAAATCGAGATCCCGCCACCCGCAAATGAGCCACCTCCGGAAGACGGCAAAAAACGAAAAAGAGGTACCGTGTCACTTGCAACTATTGTACATCATCTTACCAATTTCTAGAAGGAGGAGGATATGGGAACATGCACAACCATCTCAACAACAAACACTCCAACAAAGTCGGCATCGATAGGACTCAAACGCAACTACAAGGAGGACAAGTAAGTACGAATTCATCTTCTTTATTTACATATTCCAACGCTACTCATAGAAAGGAATTAGAAAATTTTGTTTCTTCTAAATCTCTTCCTTTTAACTTTGCCGGTGATGATTTATATGCAAAATTCACCCAACTTTCTTTTAATCCTTCGAGTACGAGCATCTCACGCTCTACCCTTACTCGTGATATTAAAAAAGTTGTTGGTGAATATAAATTAAACTTATGTAATGAATTTGCTAGTTTACCAAACTAAGTTTCAATTTGCTCGTATGTTTGGAGTGATCATTGGGAATGAAACTCTTACATGGGTGTTACATGTCATTGGGTTGATAATTCATGCACTTTACAAAAACGTTTGGTTGCATATAGAGATTTTAAAGCTCCTCACAATGCACATAATATTTGTCAATTAATTCATTTGATTTGTHAARAAYATRGKTTADYTGAAAAAATATTTTCTATTTCATTTGACAATGCAACTTCTAATACGGCGAGTGTTAATGAGCTTATTAGTATTTGTAAACCATCTATTGGTGGCTTGTTTTTTCATATTAGATGCATATGCCATATTTTAAATTTGTGTTCTCAAGATGGTTTGAATGTTTTGAAAAATGAACTTTCTCCAATTAAAGCGGCAGTCACGTGTATTCATAGAAATAAATCTTTGCAACGAAAATGGGGAAGATTTTGTAGGGAAAACGGGTTTGAACCTAAAATTTTTTCAACCGATGTGCCTACTCGTTGGAACTCTACATATAAATTATTGAAAGATACATATTCGTATAGAGAGGTTTTGTGTTCGTTTTTTGCCCAACAAGAAACAGAATTATGTTATATACAAACCAATGGTCTACGTGTAATTATTTGAAAAAAGTTTTAAAGGTGTTTAATGATACTACTGATTTATTTTCCAGTGTTTATTATCTACTTCTCACCTTGTTTGTTGAAAATTGTGTTAAAATTGCATTCGTCTTTAAGGAGTGCATGAAAAATGAACGATTGGAAGAATGTGTTATTTCTATGAAACGAAAATGGTTGAAGTATTTTCATTDCATTCCAAGTATATTTTTAGTTGCTACATTATTAGATCCTAATAATAGAGAAAGTGGTTTAGAATTTTATCTTAATAGTTATTATGATGCTTTATTGCCSTTTGAAAACTATTAATATCCTTCCGTTGAAACTATTATTCAAAATGTGAAAAAGTCTTTATATGATATGTTTAAAGAATATAGTATAAACTTTGATGGTCCTCTTCCTATGAGTTTCGGGCGACAAACTTCTACTAGAAGTGGTAATCCTAGTAGAAGTGGTGATGGCGACGATGAAATTGAGGGATTTCAARATTTTTTGAAACAAAAAAAGTCACGAATGGGGCGTTCGGGTTATTCATTCGGTTCTGACCCTTATCGAAAACTTGAAGCTTATCTAACAACGACTTTTGAGTATGGAAYGTTGGGAGAAAATGAAGCCGATAGMRAGTTTGRTATTTTGAATTGGTGGGCATCGAGGAAATCACTTTATCCAGTTGTTAACATCATTGCGAGGGAGATATTGGYCGTTCCCGTATYAACCGTTTCAGTCGAACAAGCATTTAGTGAAGRGGGGTACATGCTGGACGAGCGGAGATCCAAACTTACACCTCACAATCTCGAGTGTCAAATGTTATTGCATGATTGGGTCAACGCCGATCGACGAAAACAAAAAAACGTTCTTAGTGAAGATGAAGAGATCGAGACATATTATGATACTACGAGATCTAGCAACAAGTCGGTAAATGGATGAGTATGGTACCCCCCCGCACCACCGCTTCCGATTTCAAGGTAAGTAAAGTAAGTGAGAACTACGTGAACTTCGATTCCCTAGATAAGGGATACGTAGGCAACTATCTTCAATTATTTGAAATTAAAATTTCAAATTTTAACTTCAAATATTTGAAAATAGTTCAAGTCCAATTTCTTTTTAATTTTTTCTTTTTTGAATTTATTAAAACTCTTCTATTATAATTTTTTTTATTTTAACTTCAAAATATTTTTTATTTGACCAGTCGATCGACTAGATTGGTCAGTCGATCGACTAATTGACCGGTCGATCGACTAGATTGGTCAGTCGATCGACTAGTTCTCTCCAAATCGATTGGAGAACAGAGAGTTTGGCAATTTTGGGCGAAGCAGTCAATCGACTAACGCCCTTCTCAGCCGATCGACTGAGTGAAAATTAAAAAAAAATGTGAAAACCGTTCAAACCGGCCAAACCGAACTGGGACCAAACCGTGAACCGGCGGTTTGCAAATCGGCACAAACCGTCCGGTTTCACGGTTCGATTCCGGTTCGAGGTTCTTGCCGAAACTGAACCGGCGATTCGAACCGCCTGGACACGTCTACGGGTACCCATCTGGTAAACGGGTACCCGAATATATTAATTAAATTAAAATATTATTTAATTAAAATAAATTTTTAAAAATTTAATACCAACACTAATTTGATAATATAAATTATAATTATAATTATATATATTTTTATATCATAGTTTACTATAATTTGGTTGAGTTATTCTATTCATTAAAAAAATTAATAATATTAAATTATTTTAAGAGTCATTAAAAAATATTATTAGTTTCTCAAACAACAATTCTCAATATACTATACTAAAATATTTTAAATAAGTTATAATTAGTTATGTGAAACATAATATGATATATAGTATAAATGTAATAAATAATGTTTCATAAAAATTAATATTTTATCATAATATGAAACATGATAGCAAGATATACATTTTATAATATTTGAATTAAATATAAATAAATTATGTTAATATATTACGTAAAAATAAGTGTGGTAATAAAAATATATAAATTTATAAATCTAACTATTATACATATTATATTATTATATTCATATATTTAGATTTATAATATATATTGGGTAGGGTATAATGCGGGTAAACGGGTAAGGTACCCACTAATGTACAAATCGGGTAATCAGGTACAAACTTCATACCCGTACCCTACCGTACCCGACATTGTAACTTGCGGGTACTACCTTCACCCGACCCGTTACCCCGATTTTTATGTGCCCTACCCTACCCGAACCATCAGGTACCTGACGGGTACCCTATTGACAGCCCTGATTAGACGTGATTCTTATACAATAGTAGAAAGTTGGTGAGGGGTCTATTTTCTTTCCTCCCTGAATATGACAGAAATTTTTAAATGCTTTTCATGAAACTTGCTCCTTGCGTTTTTTTGGTTTGCTTGATTCATATTTCATTTTGCTCGATAATCATAGTATGTGTTTTCTGTTGCTAATATGAATTTCAATATAGTCTTTGTTTTTTATTATTAATATGGATTTCAATCAACTGAGTGCCCATTTTGATTCTGTTATCATTACTGTACACATTTTGAGTGCATATGTCCATTTGGAATTGTTCATACTTTCTAAAAACACCTTTTCAAAACCCGTTCTAGATAATCACTTTTTAGAACGGGTAAATGTATTTTGTAGAATGGGTACTTAGTCGTTCTAGAAAGTCTGATTTTCTAG
This sequence comes from Phtheirospermum japonicum, assembly GCA_014905375.1. Lineage (NCBI taxonomy): Eukaryota > Viridiplantae > Streptophyta > Magnoliopsida > Lamiales > Orobanchaceae > Phtheirospermum > Phtheirospermum japonicum. The sequence goes on along the minus strand of BMAC01000024.1, from coordinate 1,736,386 downwards.
AACAGCTCGATTTAGAATGGCGCAATAACCATTCTAGATTAGTGAAAAAAAATGCATTCTAGATTTTTGTTTCTGCACTAGTGACTTCCCTGCATTCATCATAAATTATAATGTATCAAAGTATAACAAACTACTTATTATATTTTAAGCAGAATAAATGCTACTTGATGCATATTATAAATTACTCAATTATAAATTCAAATTGAAAACGAAAAATGATACTTGATGCATACTCCAAATTACGCAATTAAAACTTCAAAATGTAAACGAGAAAATTGAGATAACCACATGAAAAATGTCAATACAAGCAACATGAGACATTAAGAAGAATATATAACAGTCACTAATGTAACTAATCTATTTATGCAATTTCAAGAGTTAGGAACTCTAATAAAGATGTAGATAAAAATGACAAGAAGTACATTTGAAAGTCAAATTACAATGTAGAATCAATTATAGAATAATTAATCCTTAACGATTTCAACATTAAATCAAAATTTAATATTACCTCAAGGGTAAAATTAATAATAATTATACTGTAGAATATAGTATATATGACTTGACTTGTAGAGATGTTTTGAGATCTACATCAGTTCTTGATCTTTTCGAATTGCAATAATATCCACAATGGGTTGCTTCCAACAAATGTGCAACTGGATCATGTTTGCGACATCATCATCGTCAATTAGACTCACTTTCAAATTGTTGTGAGGGGCAACGTATTTTAACATAAAAAACAGGGGAATTACTTTGGGCCATCTTTTATAAATATTGTCGAACATATCTGCTAAACTCATTTCGTTGTATAAAGGGAAGATATACAACTGGTCACCATAAGAACAACTTCCTAGTAGCTCGGCTCGAAACCCTTCCATTGTCGCACAAGATTTTTCAATTAAAAGTATCTAATAAAAAAATTTGTCTAAACTAATCAAAATAGCAACTTCAACAATAATGTACACTATTTAAAAAAAAATGTTTGAAACTTAATACCAAAACTAAAACACACAGAGCAAGAAGTTCAGATTAAAACAAAAAATCATAACTTCATTTATACACTGCCCAAGTAGTGAACTCTCACTTAATAAGTAGTACATTCACTTTAAACATGAATCGCATACACCGGGAATTGGTACTACTTACACACATAAAAAATTAAACAAATCATGCCAACAATTTGTCACTCATTAAAAGTTTGTTTAAGTTTTCACTTTACACGGAAGCATGCTGCAACAACAACATTCAATGCCAATATGATCTAAAAAGTAACAAAATAATTTTGTAATGTAATTAAGCAGATGTTTTCCACATCCGTTCTAGAAAAGCATTTATAGTCCTCCAGTAATCGACTAAATAAGCATAAATTCCTAAACCTAAAAACTCTCTAAATCAAACAAACACATATTTTTTATGGTCCAATGTTGCGGACAAATTTAGGAATTTATATCCAGTTTTTTCCTTTCCCAACCAACTAAAATAAAAATCACTCCAATAATAATAATAAATAATTAACTTACACAACAAATATGAGGGACATTGACAGTGTCGTCGATATTGAAAGAGTTTCCGTGAATATTGTCGAAACCAAAAGAAAAAAGAACTCTCTTTTTCGTCGGCGTTTTGAAGCAGTGAAGACCTCATTCTTTTACCGGTGAAAGATTAAAAGCCGTCATTTTTCAAGTTAATCCATTTTATCTTTTTTGGATTTATGCATAATCGAAGATATAAATTAATATTGGTTTAGGAAAAGATAAATTATTGTGTTGGGTGGAATGATTTGTTGGTAGTTTATTTTTTTCAAATTAGTGGGAGTAAATTTTAATTTATTTATTTTTTTGAATTGGGGAATACAAACTTTAAAAATTTGCATTAAAAAAAAACTAAAACAAATTTATCTCCAAAATCTATTAAAATTATCTATTTTCCAATTTTTTTATTTGGTTAGCCCATTAAGAAGAATCCAGACGCTATCTACGGACCAAGGAGGAGAAGGTGCTAGAAACTTATGGAAAGAACGGGTCTTAGAAATTACAGGCAACTACCGGAAACGCCTACTCGTCTTATAAATTCTCGTTCTCCTTCTTTCAGCTTCTTCAGTGATAATAATTCGAGCAAGCCATTACATATAAGTTACGCACAAACTCTTCACCAATCAAATCAATTCAATTAAGCCATCCATTTTTTATTTATTTTTTAATAAGCGAAAATGTCTCTGATTCCAAGCTTCTTTGGCAACCGCCGGAGCAACATCTTCGATCCATTCTCATTGGATATCTGGGATCCATTTGAGGGCTTTCCAATTTCCAATCTGCCGTCGTCCGCCCGAGAAACCACGGCGGTGGCTAACGCTCGCATCGACTGGAAAGAGACGCCGGAGGCACACATGTTCAAGGTGGATGTGCCTGGGCTGAAGAAAGAGGAAGTGAAGGTTGAGGTTGAGGAGGGCTCGATTCTGCAGATCAGCGGCGAGAGGAGCAAGGAGCAGGAGGAGAAGAACGACACGTGGCACCGCCTCGAGAGGAGCTCCGGCAAGTTCCTCCGCCGCTTCCGCCTGCCGGAGAATGCGAAATTGGCTGAGGTGAATGCTGCGATGGAGAATGGGGTGCTGACGGTGACGGTGCCCAAGGAGGAGGTGAAGAAGCCTGAGACCAAGGCCATCGACATCTCCGGTTAAACTCATATATGTCACTTTGATTGTCATGAGTAATTATGTTAGTTGTGTTGTGTGCTTATGAAATACTGTGTGTATTGCAGTTGGAAATATGTGTAATTTTGAAATGTATTGCAAAAGATAAATAAATTTGCAGTGTAGAAAGAAACACTGTTGAAGTTTATTCATGTAAAAGCTTGTATTTTCCATAGTTTTGGCTAAAATAGAAAATAAAACAATGCAGGGTAGTAAGAACAACTAGTTAATGATGTATCTTAAGGACAATAAACTAATATAGAAAATTAGCTATTGAATGAAAAAGAATTTCAATTGATTCTTTAGCTCGAACGCTAATGACACTCGCGTCCCGTCCATTCAAATAATAATAAAAAATTTAAGAAATGGGACGTGAGTGTCAAACGCGTTTCGGGCCTATTTATATAAAGAAAAAGAAAAAATTATATTTTTAGTCCGGTAATTGATCACTTTTTGAAATTTAGTTTGATTTTGGCTAACGTTTGAAAATTAGTCCATTAAATGGACTAGATGTTGATTTTTATCGGAAAGCTGACGTGGCCACTTACAAAAAAAAATTGAAAATTGAAGGCTGACTCGACAATGCTTGGACCAAAAAATAGCATTTAGTCTACTTAGTGGACCAATTTTCAATTGTGTCCCAAAATCGGACTAAATGTCAAATAGTGATTATTTACCTGATTAAAAAAATAATTTTGTCATCATCTTATTATGGCAATTTTCGAAGTATTCTAAGTTAAGTATTAATTTCAAAAGGCACTAAGTATTCAATACATAACCATTAAGTATTAGATAAATTAAAAGTAAGTACTTAGATTCTTGAAAGTAAGATTTGACTTTTAACCACAAAAGACAACCCCATTAAATATGGACAATTTTGAGTTTTTATAAAATAAGGGAGTGATCAAAAAAGTCAAATATGCATTAGAGAGTGGAGGATATAATTATTTATGTGGGGAGTGGACCACAAAATGAATGATGGGTTGTGGATTTATCTTCAAAATTCTCTTATACCTCCATGTGTGAGAGTCCTAGGTTTGGTAGTGTACCCTTTGTTTGGTTTTGTTGGGTCACTTGAAATTTAGATTATTATGTGCGTTTAACCTCTCATAAACCCATCTTTATAATATATTACTTAGATTTTGCTTTTGTCTCCATAATTATCAACAAATATTTTAGCCATCATGTTTGTATCACTTTTGAGTTTATATATATATATATATATATATATATAGGGTTGAGTTCAAATGGAACCATGTCATTATATGTGAACCTAGGGACTCATCTTGACCATTGGATTGAATAATCTAGATGGTTGAGAACATGACACGTCAGCAATGTATTTATGGTAAATATTGCATTAAATTAATAAAAAAGGGTATTTTCGACATATAACAACATTCATAAATTTTTCCGTAATTGTAGATGAATTTTGTGATGCTTTTTGTATAAAGTCGCAGTGCCTTTTTTTTTTTTTTATCCGTAGTGCTTTCTAAAGAGCAATTCAGCGCTCT
>BMAC01000024.1:1701231-1717924 GCA_014905375.1 Phtheirospermum japonicum | reverse complement strand
AAGTTGCAAAAGTTACTATCAATCTTCGTCTTCTCTTTTTTATTAATTTTTTTTCTAAAATAATAATAATGATGATGATGATGATGAACCGTCTTTTAAAACCAAAAGTATCAACGACCTGGATGATAGTGTCGTTGATCATCAACGGCTAGAAAAAGTAGTCGATGGTAAAAAAATTGGTCGGTTAACCGAGACCGGCGGTTCCAACAACTACTTTTTCAAAAAGAAAAATAAATCTATTTCTACACCTATAAATATCTCATTCTCCAACATCAATCTTCACACCGATTCATCTCTAATTTTCTTCTTTTCTTCTTCTCTTATATTTTCAACCTTTAAGTTGCAAAAGTTACTATCAATCTTCGTCTTCTCGTTTTTATAAACTTTTTTTCTAATAATATTATGGCAAACTCTTCTCGTACTACTAATACTAATGAAAGCCAAGGTGTAGGACCTTCGACCATTACTAGCAATTGTGTTTTCGATGAGACGACACGGCAAGAAATTGATGAATTATGTAATCAAATAGGTTTCGATGAAGATTTACCCACATCCGATGAAGATGAGGAAGAAGGGGGTGTTAATCGTGCTATGCAGCAACCGCCTCCAAGAAAACCAAAGGTGAGGAATTTCAATCCCCCATCTTCAATATTATTTCCAAAAAACGACGATTGATGGTGTAATTTGTGCAAAATGCAATTATTGCCCCAAGCACTAAGCTTCAGTGGTATAATATTGCCTACGGGATGATAATAACACACATGGAGAAGAAGCATCCCGAAAAATACCCCGTTTAGAGCTCTCAAACACCATTAAACATCTCATCTTCATCTACCGCCGGGAGTCAAGGTACGAGCTCTAATTTATTTCAATATGCCGAAAGTGGTCATAGAAAATTTCTTGCAAGATTTGTTTAAACATACGCATGGTAGTCATTATGAAAATTACACTAGAGGTAAATTTAATCCATGTAGCACTTTCACGTAATAAGATTACTCGTGATCTTGATAAAATGGTTGGTGAATATAAATTGAATTTGACTTACTTATTTGTTAGCTTGACACATAGTGTCTTAATATGTTCAGATATTTGAACGAATTGCTACCATAATAATAATTATATGAGAATTACATGTCATTGGTTTGATAATTCTTTGACTTTGTAAAAATGTTTGATTGCATATAGAGAGTTTAATAGTGTGCATACCATGGTCAATATTTCACTCAAAATATCCGCTATATTATTCGAGTACCATTTAGGTAGCAAAATATTTTCAATTTAATTTGATAATGCCGCCACCAATACGGCTAGTTTAGAATTACTAATAATTTTTTGTCAACCTTCTATTGGTGGTAAAATTCTCCATTTTAGATGCAGTTGTCATAATTTGAATTTATGTGCTCAAAATGATTTATCTAATTCATAAATAAAATTGCTTCGATCAGAAGTGCGGTATTTCAAATTGCAAATATGATTCGTTTGCAAAGAAATAGCGAAAATATTGCCGAAATAATGATTTACATCCCATAAATTTTTATTGATGTTCCAAATCATTGAAACTCTACTTATGAATTGCTAAATGATTCTTTTGCATATAGAGATCTATTGTGTTCTTTCTTTTTCTAATCCCAATGTCAGTATTGTTTTATTTGCTCATGCGTGGTATAATATGATGTCAATTTTTAAAAAAACTTAATGACATAATTGTGACTTATCCGTTCTTTATTATCCTTCCTCTACACTTCTTAATTGGAAACTTCTTTACTCGATTCGCCTCAATTAGGTAGTTGCATTAATAGCATATGTTGAAATTGGTAAAATATTTTACATAAATTCCCATTATTTTTTTTAATTTTAAAAATTTAAGACCTGGACTATTGAACTGAAGATTTGGAAAATATGCTTACAATTTATTATGATGCATTAGAGACTTTAATAGAAAATTCGGGCATTGAGACTCCTAACCCCTTATTTTGTGCTCAAAAAGTTAAACAATTTTTATTTGCTCTTTTTAATGAATACGCCCAATTTTTCGAAGATTTTAATGTTCCACCTTCATCTTCACCTTCCGCCAATGTTGGTATTAATCGTAGTTGTACATCTAATATAAGATCATTGTTCGACGACCCTCGTCAAGCTCTAGCCCCATATACAAGATTGATTAAGGATATTAAGCGAAAACGACAAGAGGGTTTGTACTAGTCGAACTCAAGAATTGAAGTCTTATTTAGGAAATATTGAATCGGGAAGTATCCCGAAAAGCCCGATGGTACTAATGACGTATAGTATTGATCGTGTATAACTTCTATTTCTCTACACTTTCTAAGATTGCAAGGGAGGTTCTCGCTTTTCCAATTTCAATGATCTCCCTTGAACAAGTCTTTACCACGGGAGGCTGTGTTGGACGATTGACGATCTAACTTATTACCTAAAAATCTAGAAAATTAAATGTTAGTGAATGATTGGATTAAATTTGGAAAACACGAGCAAGAACTACAGCTCAATGAAGGTGAAGAGAGAGACCATTACGATACCACTTCGAGATCCAACGATGACAATGAATGAACAAAGACGAGTCTTTCCTCCACTATCCACGTAGGTAAGTAAGGTAAGTATAAGAACTACGTGGGCTTTGATTTATAAGGATACGTATGAAAGTTAATTCTAAAATTGAAATTTAAAATATTAATTTTAACTTTAATTTTAATATTAGAATATATTATAATAAAATCTTTTTTTTAAAAAAGCGAACTATGTGGGTTTTTATTCCTCTACGAGGACATGTAACAAGTTAATTCCAATATAAAAAGTTAAAATTTTGTATTTTAATTTATAATAAAAGAATTATAATCAAGTTCTTAAAAAAAAAAAAAAGTCAAATTCTAAACTCTTGTTTAAAGAAAAATCGAACTACATAGGCTTTGAATCCTTTATGAGAATACGCAGATAAGTTAATTCTAATATTAAAAGTTAAAATCATGAACTTTAATTTATAATATTAGAATTAAAATCAAATCCTTTAAAAAAGAATTTAACTCTTTTTTTTATTCTTTTCTTAAAATAAAATTTCCAAAATACATAAAATAAAAAAAAATGCTTGTTATAAAAAAAAAGACAGTTTTTAACCGAACCGGAATACGGTACAAACCACAACTGTAATAAATTTTACACAATATCGGTTTCCATTTGTAACTGTTGGGAATTTATTCTTGGCAATAATTCCTATTTTAGTTGTTTGCCTTTTTGGGCACAAAATAAACTAGGACTCTAGATTTTGTTTCCTAGATTGTGTGTAGGACTTTATTTAGTTTCCTAGATTATGTTTAGGATTTGTTTTACTTGTTTACCAAGTTTAGGATTCTAGGATTGTCTATTTAAGACAAGAGAAGACAAAGACTTGTACACGATTTTTAGACGCAAGGATTATAAAAGCAGGCGACGCAAACAGCAAGGGAGAACACAAGCAAGATAACTACTTGAAGCCACTGTCCGACATTTAAGAAGGTCTTCGAAGTTGTGTGACCAACGGAGGAGATCTTTCATCTAGGCGACAAGTACTTAGTATCATATGTTTGATGCTCTAGTTTTCATATATTACTTCTTATCTTTTTGTATTGATCTTGAACAAAGAAAAGTAATATAGTTTTCGGGTTTGTACACCCAAGTTCACAAGTACTTTTACTTGTGAACTGATTTTAAAATGTTGGTTCTAAGTTTATATTTCCGCTGCTTATTTTAGTTAAACTCTGGTTGATATTAGTTTCAGTGTTGGTTAACATTGAAAGCAACATCATTTACTGATACTTATTTTCAAAACCGTAGACCTACAAATCTACAATTGGCATCTAGAGCGGGTTACTTAACTCATTAAGTATTTATCCTTATTTGTTTATGTGCTATGAATGCTCAATGCAACCCAAGGCCTCCGGTCCTCAATGGGGAAAACTACTCTCTCTGGAAACAGAGGATGCGGTGGCATATAAAGAATATCGACGAACGTGCATGGAGAACCATTCTGGTTGGATGAGAAAATTCACGTGTCACTGATGGTGAGAGACCGTCGACAAGAAAGAAATAGATTGGACTCCTGAGGAAGTAGTAGCTTCAAACTAAAATTCCAAATGCATTAACACCCTCTGTGTGTATGTTGACTCAAGCTACTGCAGATTTATCAAGAAGTGTGAATCAACAAAGGATGCATGGGACGCGCTGCAAAGGGTATGTGAAGGGACCCAGAGCGTGAAGAGATCAAGACTGAGAATGCTGACATCTGCCTTCGAGACAATGAGGATGGATGAAAAGGAGTCCATCATGGACTACGCCATGAGACTGTCAGATATTGCAAATGAGTGCGGAGAGCTTGGCGAACCAGTAACAAACTCATGTCTTGTGGGAAAATACTAAGATCCATCAGCATTAAAGTGGTTGCCATAGAAGAATCCAAGGACACTGACGACATATATTTCAACGCCTTAGTTGGCTCTCTCAAGACCTTTGAGATGGAACACCTTGGCTCCAACTTAAAAGAGAAGAATGTTGCTTTCTCCTCCGATGTTAACTCCGACAACGATGATGAAGATGATGAGAATTTTGATTTGAAAGAGTTTTTGAAAAAGATAGAAGCCACCACTCTTGAGGAAGAAGAAGTATCCTATGTGACTCAATATTTTAATAACTTCTTAAAGAAGAAGAACAACATTGGAGGATCAAGTACAAAGACCAAGCCACAGGTGCCCACACCAAAGTTCTCTGGGCGCACTCTCTCCAGATCCCAGTCTTCGCCTTCAGTATCCAGTGCAACCAGCTCCCCAAAGCCACTCAGTGAAGTTCAATGTCATGAATGCAAGGGTTGAGGACACTATAAAAATGAGTGTGCTAACACTCTCAGAAAAAAGAGCATGATTGCTACATAGTACACTGAAGATGTCAACCATTCTGACTCGTCTGAACCTATTCTGGCCTTATTTACTAATGTTGTCTGGGACGATGACATCTATGTTGGTAACACCGAAATCAACATCGTGTGCCTGAATGCAGAAGTTAATGAATATCTTGACGAGTACGAGAAGCTGAGCATTGAACATAAACAATTGTTTGTTAGTTGGGGAAAACAGGTACTCAGGGTCAAGGATCTTATGAAAGAAGTGGACAAGCTTACAAGGGAAAAGGGTGATCAACTTGATATAATTATCCGATTGGAGTCGTCGCTCATCAAAAAGGATGTTGAGTTAGAACTAGTGAAAATTGAGCTGAATAAGGTTCAAGTAACCATCACAAAACTCTACAAGGGCAAGGCGAAGCTCGACAAAATCCTGGATATGAGTTTCCTAGAAACCTCGAAATATGGAATTGGCTACAAACCAAACCAGCCAACACCAGCATCAAACCAAGAACAGAAATCGACCAAACGCCACAAGAAGAAAAGGAGACAGTATGTATGTCATCACTGTGGTGAACCAGGTCATATTCGACCTTTCTGCTGGAAGATTGTTGGCGAAAGAAGACACTTCAGAGAACCAGGGTGTTTGCTGAATCCCATGTTGGTTTCCATGGTACCAACATCAAACCAACACCAGGTTCAAACAGGTTTGGGTCAAGAAGAATGATATCAAGTGCAATATGATCTGTACCTCCCTGAAATCCCACGTCCCTGGAGACTGGTAATTTGACGGTGGATGCTCCAAGCACATGACCGGATCAGAAGACCTACTTTCCAACATTGTCGGATTTCAAGGTGAAAAAGTAAAATATGGTGGAGGTGCAAATGTCCAAATCATTGGCAAAGGAACTCTTCATATTCCCAGCATTGTAAAGCTAGAAAATGTTTTGCTGGTAGAAGGACTTACTGCAAACTTGATAATCATAAGCCAACTCTGTGACGGCGGCTTCAGTGTCAAGTTCAATCGTGAAAAATGTGAAGTATATGAGGAGAATGGAGCTTGCATCCTCATTGGTCAGATGACTTCTGATAACTGCTACCAAATCAATAACGATGCTTTTTGCAAACTGTCTCAATTGAGTGATGCTGAGGTGTGGCATCAAAAACTCGGGCATGTTAATTATAATATGATGGACAGGTTAGATAAAAAGGAAGCTGTGAATGGGCTTTCTAAGCTCAACGCCAAGATCATCCCTGTTTGCGAGGCGTGCCAGAAAGGAAAGCAAGTCAGGGTGCCACATCCAATAGTACAGAGTCTCACTACCTCATATTATTTCGAACTCCTTCATATGGACCTTATGGGACCACTTGAGGTTGAGAGCTTTGGTGGTAAAAGGTACTTTCTAGTTATTGTAGATGATTTTTCCCGCTTTACTTGGGTAGAGTTTTTAAAATAAAAATCTGAGGCTTTCGAAGTATTTAAAAAAATTGCAAAGAGGTTGTGTGTGAGATCTGGAGTGAATATTGGTGGATATAGAACTGATCATGGAAAAGAATTTGAGAATGCATCGTTTTCAAACTACTGTTCAAAGGAAGGTATAAGTCATGAGTTTTCATCATCAATCAATCCCCAACAAAATGGCATAGTTGAACATAAAAATAGGTCTCTTGCTGAGATGACTAGAACTATGCTCATTTCTAATAGCATTGCAAAACGATTTTGGACTGAAGCTATGAGTACTGCATGTCATATAATAAATAGGGTATATTTTAGACCAGGGTCCTGTGTCACACCCTATGAATTGTTGTTGGGTAAAAAACCGAACTTGAGTTACTTTCACGTTTTTGGATGTATTTGCTATGTGCTCAATGATAGAAATCATCTCGTTAAACTTGATTCAAAAAGTGACAAATGCATCTTCATGGGTTATTCCCAAAATAGTCATGCATATAGGTTTTTTAATCTCAGAACACGTAGCATGTTTGAGTCAGTCAATGTCAAGTTCGATGATTTGACGAGTGGTGTAGATGAGAGTGCAGGTATTGAAAACGAAGATGAAGGTGTTGAAACTGGAGAAACTAGTGATGTTGGTATCGGTGATGGTTCGGGGAACACAACACCAAACCCAACATCTACTCAAACTGCTCCAGAATCAGATTTTGAACCAGAAGAGGAAGACCCACATGATCCCATTGGCTTACATCCGAGGGATATATCATCAAGAAATCGGAGAAACCATCCCACGGGCTAAATCATTGGAAATCTAGATGAAAGGAGTACAAGAAAGAGTCATATAAACTGCAAAGAAATGGTTAGGTATGTTTGTTTGTCTACTAACTTTTCTAAAATTCGAGAGTCTTTGTACCTTTCCAAAACAGAGCCCAAGCGTGTGGAGGATGCTCTTAAGGATGAAATCTGGATAAAGGCAATGCAAGAGAAGTCAGATCAATTTGCCAAGAATGATGTTTGGGATTTAGTTTCTCGTCCAGAAAATTCACATGTAACAAGAATAAAGTGGATCTTCAAGAAAAATATAGATGAGGTAGTGAGGAACAAGGCTCGTTTGGTTGCACAATGGTATACTCAAATTGAAGGCATCGATTTTGATGAAACATTTGCCCTTGTTGCTCGCATTGAGTCGGTAAGACTTTTACTTGCTGTTGCTTGTCATCTGAGAATATCTCTGCATCAAATGGACATAAAGAGTGCTTTTCTTAATGGAGTTTTAAGTGAAGAAGTGTTTGTAGAGCAACCTAAAGGGTTTGTAGATCCCCACAAACCAAACTTTGTTTTAAAATTAAAAAAAGCTTTGTATGGTTTAAAACAAGCTCCTAGAGCTTATGAGAGATTGACTCAAAATTTGATCTTTTTAAATTTTAGACGAGGAGAAGTTGACAAAACCTTATTTCTCCTTAGATAAAATAAGCACATCTTGATTGTCCAGGTTTATGTAGATGATATTAATTTTGGATCCACTAATGAGCAGATGGTGAAAGAATTCATTACTCGAATGTCTGATACATTTGAGATGATCATGGAAGGTAATCTCTCTTACTTTTTTGGTTTGAAAATTAAACAGTTAGATGATGGTATTTTCCTTTCTCAGTCCAAATATGCTAAGAATCTAGTTAAGAAATTTGGGTTAGAAAGTGAAATACATAAGAAAACACCACTGGGAAAAACTTTGAAACTGTCAAGAGATGATGTTGGTAATGGTGTTGATAACACCATGTACAGAAGCATGATAGGGAGTCTTTTGTATTTAACAGCAAGTAGGCCAGATATTATGTATAGTGTGTGTCTGTGTGCTAGATATCAGTCAAATCCGAAAGAGTCACACTTAAAAGTTGTTAAAAGAATCATTAGATATATAGCTGGTATAACTGAATTGGGTGTTTGGTATTCTAAAGAAACTGGTACTGAACTCGTGGGTTATACTGACTCGGACTGGGTTGGGGATGTTGTGGATAGAAAGAGTACTACAGGAGGTTGTTTTTTCTTGGGTAATTATCTAATCTCATGGTATAGCAAAAAATAAAATTATATTTCTCTTTCTACAGCTGAAGCCGAGTATATTGCAGTTGGAAGTACTTGTACACAATTGTTGTGGATGAATCAAATGATAGAGGACTACGGTCTACACAGTAGAATATTAACTGTGCTCTGTGATAATTCAGTGCCATTGATATCTCAAAAAATCCATTCCAGCATTCTCGAATCAAACACATTGACATAAGGTACCACCTTATTCGAGACTTGGTTGAGATGAAGATAGTTAGCCTTGAGCATATAGGAACAGACAATCAGCTTGCTGAGATCTTCACATAGCCATTAGATTTAGAGACCTTCTCTCGTTTGAGAAGAGATCTCGGTATGTGCATTGCTTAAGCTAATGTTGGTTTTGATATTGTGACACCCTAAACTTACATCGGTCACAACATCTGTATATTTATGCATGCATTTTTACTTTCTTTCTCATACATAATCTGAATGCATTAAGTCTGGTTGAAAGTGCAATAAGATCTTGTGTTGTAATAAAAGTGGTGACAAAAAGACTAACCTTTTCAATTAGGTGACTGTGGAACTTTCCCGCAAAAACTGGCTTTCTCCCAGGTCCAAAAACAAGAGGTGTTAACAGCAATTGCTAAAGATAATCTATTTCTCTTCAAATCTCTAAAAAGATGAAGAAAATTTGGATTCATTATGATCCAATCTTTAAATTTCACCTCATTGGGTGATTTTGACATAGTCATTAACTTGGGTTAAGGGGTCTGTTTCCATTGACTTCGCCTGAAGCAATGTTGGTTATAATGTCATCAGTCATGAAAAGCAACACTGATCAAGTCACTAAAACCATAATGTGAATTTTTTAAATCTTTTTAGGTCATGAATTTTAGGCATCAATTAGGACATTCATACTTTGAGAAGATGCCTTCTTGTTGTGCGTTCTGTTGCTTATGTTTATGTCTTTCCTAAGGTCTCTTAATCGAGTTTTAAATCTTGCTAATCAAGTGTTTCAATGGTATTGTAATCGGACGGTTGGACAAGTAATAAAGAGATTAATTTGGAGAGTGAAGTCTCATCTTGCAAAAGATCAATTCTACCGTGGTGATGGTTTAATCAATCAACTCTATTTTCGGTTGTTTTTGTAGTAGAGTCATGCAATTTTAATTTCAAAATTAATGAGATAATGGTTAAGTGGTTTGAGATCATGTATCCTACATTAAGGGGGAGTGGGTGTTTATTTTATGAAGAAAAGAAAATCTGTTTTGGGCCTAAAATCCGTTGTTGGGTAAATAAGGGTTGTTTCCTTTTATTTTTCACCTTTCTCTCTCCTTGGCAGTGGTCACTTTTTGGCGTGCTTAAATACCTAATTTTCTTACCATTCACCCCACTTTTTCATAACCTCTCTGCAATTAAACTCTCTAACTCTCAAATACTTCACCGTCTTTTTCGATTTCGTGTTTGCTCTCGTGTTTTATTAAACAATTACAGGATGTCGAACCCTTCTTCTTCGCCAAATGTCCTGAGTTACCGGCAGGTGTGCGCCGTTCCGGCGAGCAGGTCCCTGTGAATATTCCAGAAATTGGTGGGCTGGACATTCGCGCTGAAGTAGGTGGTGCTTCTCCTACAAACCCAACACCGATTACAACATCTCCGATTCCCTCGCCGTCGCACGAGTCTCAAGATATTGTAACTATTCCTGCGCCGCTCGACGCCGCTCCAGAAGCACAAGTGTTTCTAAGCAGCCGGGAAACGAGATTGACGTTGATAATCCACCTGATTTGCCGTTCATCGCCGCCACTTTTGGCCGGGTTGGGAACCCGACTTTGAAGAGATCACGGAGGCTGCACAACATTCCTCCAGGTGTGATGCCGCCGACCGTCCTGAAAATTCAGGCAGGCTCTAGGCACAATGTGCCAATCGAGCACATAAACCTTGTCGAGGATGTCATCATGATGACAGACTCTGATGATGACGAGTATATGCCTGCCGCCCCAGTTGTTGCGCCGGCGACCTCATCTGCTCCCCGCCTAGCAAAGAAGATAAGACCTCGCCGAAAGCAAACTGTGAAGCTGAATGACAAGAAAAATCCTCCGGCGTCCATCAAAGTTTCACCGGGCTCTACTGAGATCGAGTACTCATCTCCTCCCTATACAATTCTGGGTTTTTTCACTGGAGAGGTGTCAAGTTCCTCCAGGCCGGTTGTTGCTAGTCACCCTCCATCTCCTGTTCGTGAGGCTCAACCCGAGTTTGATCCTGATCAGTTCGAGTACTCTCCTGATTCCTCTTATGATGTTCCTCTTCGTGATATCTTCTCTGCTTTCAAGGAAGAACGGAAGATAACCAAGGCAACGAAGAAGGGCAATTTCGGTTCTCATGTTGAGTCTCCAAAAACAACATCTCCGCAAACCCAGTCTGCCTCGTTCTCCAGTTCTGCCTTTGCTGATGCTGCTTCTCCTGATCACGAATCGATCCCATCTGATACCTCTGCTCATTCTCAATCTTCTACTGGCACTCCCTCTTGGACCATGGAGACTGAAGACATGGAGCCATTTTCCTAGAGATTCTTGACTACCGAAGCCGAGGAGATGTTCTCTGAGTACCAAACCCGGGGTTTACTTGCTAAGCGCCGAGTTCCTATTGAGGTTTTTGAGAAGCAGAATCTGATCGCTTTCTTTCAGCATGAGGGTATGTACTCCACTGTATCCACCGCTATGCCTTTTGTCCGCGATATAGTCCTGGAGTTTTATGCCAATTTGGTGCCTTCCATTGCCGATCTCAATTCTCTGAATTATGGAAAAGTTTTTGTGCGTGGAAAGGTTTATAGTTTTACTCCTGATTTAATTAATGAGCTTTTTAGAACTTAGGTATATCGTGGTGATTCTACTCTGGATGACATGAATGAGGTCATCTTATTTCTGTCTGGTGGTATGGTAAATACGTGGCGTGAGCAGTTGCCGAGCACTCGTCTCTCCTCTCTCTACTATGTTCTTCACAAAGTGGTTATTTGTAACTGGGTTCTGTCTAAGAATACTACATGTGTCACGCGGTCTCAGACTCAGTTCTTATACAAGCTTGGGAGGGGAATCAAGTTCAATTTTGGGCAGCATGTGTTCGATATAATTACTAAGTTTGCCACAACCAAGTCTGCGTCCTCTTTGTGCTTTCCCTCCCTGATCTTTAGCTTGCTTGAAACTCAAGGCTTGACGCTTACTCCTGCTGATGTGCTTACTAGTGATGTTGAATGGTTCGCTTTACAAGGCCAACATATATCTTGTGCAAGGGTTATTGATCTCCCTTGGCAGGCTCCCCTTCGGGATGGTGTTGCTAGTGGTGTCGGTTCCGGTATTCCCAACACTGGTACCAACATGGTTAGCATTTCTACCCAGGTTGTTCGCGAGCATATTGCTTTGATTGACAACCAGGTTACCCAGTTGCAGACGCTTGGGGGATCCTTCTTGGAGGCCCTTTTGCTTTCAGGCCAAAAAGGGGGAGATAGTGATGATGACGAAGCTGCTGATAAGAATGAGGCAAGTGATGCTACTGCTGCTGCCGAGACATTGGCAAGCCTTGCTCGTGAAAAGAGGAGGAAGAAGATTCGTTCCCGTAATAAGGCGTTAAAGAAAATGAAGAAGCTGTCGAGGAAGAGAAAGGATCGGGGTGAAGGAACTTCGACTTCCTCTCATCGTTTAGAAGAGGGTGCGAAGTCAATAAGTTCCTCATTTTATGTTTTTTGCTTGGTGGTTGGTAAACAATGATTGTTTTATTTAGGGGGAGTTTTCCCATTCAGGGGAAGTCTTAGTGTTTTAGTTTGAACATCTTAGTTGCGTCGTAATATTTTGTTCAAAAAGGCAAAAGGGGGAGATTGTTGAGAATTTATTTTTGGCAATAATTCCTATTTTAGTTGTTTGCCTTTATTGGGTACAAAATAAATTAGGACTCTAGATTTTGTTTCCTAAATTGTTTTTAGGACTTTATTTAGTTTCCTAGATTATGTTTAGGATTTGTTTTACTTATTTACCAAGTTTAGAATTTTAGGATTGTCTATTTAAGACAGGAGAAGACAAAGACTTGTACACGATTTTTAGACGCAAGGATTACAGAAGCAGGCGACGCAAACAGCAAGGGAGAACACAAGCAAGATAACTACTTGAAGCCACTGTCCGAGATTAAGAAGGTTTTCGAAGTTGCCTGACCAACGGAGGAGATCTTTCATCTAGGCGATAAGTATTTAGTATCATATGTTTGATACTCTAGTTTTCCTATGTTACTTCTTATTTTTTTGTATTGATCTTGAACAAAGAAAAGTAATATAGTTTTCGGGTTTGTACACCCAAGTTCACAAATACTTTTACTTGTGAACTGATTTTAAACTGCTGTGTTCTAAGTTTATATTTCCGCTGCTTATTTTAGTTAAACTCTAGTTGATGTTAATTTCAGTGTTGGTTAACATTGAAAGCAACATCATTTACTGATACTTATTTTCAAAACCATAGACCTACAAATCTACAGTAACCCGACGATTTTTTTAACCGCTGATTAAAAAACCAAAATTTAAACCAAATTAACACCTCTAGATGAGAGAGACAATTGATTTATGTGGCTGTCTAGATATTTAGTTCGGACAATTTGAACTACATGTTTTTAAATTAAAAATCTTTAGTTTTGATCTAGGAAGCACGTATACTCATGTGAGCACGATGTACCCATACTGGACATGCATCGTATCCGATTTACTAGATATTATGTGAATGCATATATATTTATAAGTTTTTAGGAAGTTTCCAATTAAATACTATGAATTTTTTAAACCCCCCCCCCCTCCCCCCCCATATATATATATATGAGACATGTCACATTTTAAATTTGAATATTTATAAGATTTTAGTTTAATAAGTTTTTTTTTTCAAAAAAAAAAATAGTTTATGAGTATATATTTCTATTACTGAAATATATAATTATATCCATGTGTATATATCCCTACACATATTCATAAAATCTCATAATAGTCATATCTTCATACACTGGATGTATCGTATTTGTATTTTTACTAGGTTGCACCGACACGAGAAATGAACACGAGACACGTACGTGAACATACTTATTACACATAAATAATAATATAAAACAAGACATGACGTGAAAAAACACAACTATATTTTGAAGTGTTCGTACATCATGGGTATTTTGCTCTGTTCTAAAAATCGTCCTAGCCGCCCGCCTAGGCGCCGCCTAGGCACTAGGCACCACCAAATCCTCCTACGATTTTCGAAAATCGGCCAAAGAAATCGTCGGGCGCCCTAGGCGCCAGGCCAGTTTTTTTTTTTTGCCTATTTTTTGATTATTTTGATTTTATAATGTATACTATGATATTATTATTTGACTAATGAACTTATGTATATATGTTATTTTGAACTTTGAATTGAACAATAGTTTTAAACTTGTAAATTGTAACTTGTAACTTGTGATCATTATTTTTAATGTTGAATTGTTATAAGTTTTATTGTGTAGAAGAGAGTATGTTGAATTATTAGATGGTTGGATATAAATAATGGTATTTATTCTCAAATTTTAGGCCCTGCCTAGTCCCGCCTAGGCGCCCTAGGCACTAGGCACTGGCCTGACACCTGACAACCCGCCTAGCGATTTTTAGAAATCCGGTATTTTGTATCCGCATCATACTTCATAGGCTTTAACTTTATTTTCCTCTTTTTGCCCATTTGGTGGCCCACGGATTTCGTGCTTAGATTGCTAATTAGTCATATGTATAAGAATTAAAAAATGACACGCCGTCCATTTTTTCTGAATTGAATTTTAAAACAAAATAATACTAGGGGACGGGGCTCTAATTTCATTTCTTTCGTTTGTTACCATCCTCCGTCGAAGACAATCACAATACGAGAAAATATGGAGGCCAAGATTAACGATTTCTTCGACTCCGTCTCTACTTTCTTCGGCGGTGGTGACCACATCCCTTGGTCCACTCCCGATGTTATCCTCGTACGCTTTTTTTTATCTCCCGCTATTTTATTTTTTAATTTATTGTTCTTTTTGCATTTTTTTTAATAATCGACATGAATTAGGCCTTTTGTGTTTGTCTCCTTATTCCGGTTTTCAATTCAATGATACACACTGCTTAAGTAAATTAAGTTTTTTAGGTATACTGTATTTGCCTTATCCGAGTTTTGTTATGAAAGGAAACATGGGTTATTTTAGAACAGTGGTTATGAGCCGTATGAAGGGGATATATTAGGGAATTGTATTTGTTTGTTGGAGGAATTTGACCTTATAGAAATTGGATTTTTAATTTGGGTATTTTGGGAAGTATCCGGAAGAATGAGTTTTCCTGTGATGTATATTAGTAGAAAAAATATGTCAAAAATTGTATTGTATGTTTGCTTTTGTTTTGGGAGATAGAATTTGGAAGAGTTTCTAGGTGTTATAATTAAATAAATACATATGGATTAGTTGCTCATAACCAACTCTTATCGAGTTTTAACAACATTCACAATTACATGGTGTATGCGCTATCTTTTGAGTGCCTTGTGGTTTAGTGTTCAATGTTTTATATAATTATATTATTATTGTTATTATAAATTTGTAGAGGTGTGAGAGAGAAGTTGCAGAGGCTAGAAAAGAAGAATCTGAGGATAAAGCAAATGAAAGCATTATGCGTTTTGTCATGGGCTCTTGTTCACTCCAGAAAACCTGAAGATGTGCAACGAGGGATAGCCATGCTTGAAGGTCAAATATCTTCAATTTTGTAATTTATGCTTTTTGCCTTGATTAGTCTTTTTGCACTTTGTAAATAGTCTGAGTGACATAATTCCTTATGCCTAACTATAGTTGTACTTGATCGGAAATAGTGAATTTTCATTTCTTAATACTCATAGATAAAGTCTCTAGGAATTGTTGTTTTTTTATAGAAAAATTACGTTACGATGGTATTATATTCATGAAAATCTTTTTGAATTTTCAAATTTCATTCTTGTGAGTTATTCTGTTTTTTTTTTTGTGTGTGTGCGCTTTGTCTAATTTGCCTTTTTTTTTGTACATTTGATTTAATGCACTAGATGCATGGTTTTCTTTTTTACTGGCAGCTTCGTTAACGAACACTAATAGTCCGTTGCAAAAGAGAGAGAAGCTTTATTTGCTCGCCGTTGGATTTTACAGAAGTGGGGACTTTTCGAGGAGCAGACAGCTTCTAGACCAGTGCTTGGAGGTTTGTTATCCTTTCCCTACCCAACCCCCATCCCACCCCATTTATGGATCACATGTTCTTGAAATGATATCAAGGGTAAATTACGAAAAACCGAGGTACCTTTCATAATAGCAAATACCTCCTTGCTATTTTGTTTCTACTTTACAATTTGCATCCTCAATATGAGGATATATGTTATTCTGGAAGATGGTCGTGTCTTTTCTTTTCTCTGTAATTAGGTCAAACCTCGAGGGTAGTTTTGGCAGTTATCCCAGAAAGTAACATTCTTTTAATTACTATGTTCGTTAGATTGCGCCCAACTGGAGGCAAGCTCTGTCTCTGAAGAAAACTGTCGAAGATCGAGTAACTAAAGGTAATTAATTTCACCAAGCTTATTGAAAAACCTTAGCTGTGTGTGTCTCTTCGATTATGACAATTGTTGGCCCACTGTATCCTTACGGCGTGTGTGTTAATGTGTGTATTTGCTTGCAGATGGCGTTATTGGAATCGGCCTCACTGCCACGGCTGTTGGACTTATAGTCGGTGGGATAAGCGGCTGCATTGGCTCGGAGAAACTAATCATTAATTTGATGTTACTTAAGGCACATACATATGAATAAATTTGACCTGGGGTGGATTTGTAATTTTTGTTTTGTCGCGGACTGATTTGTAGGTTCTTTTGCTGCATGGTATTTTTTTTTCTTTTTGTAACACAATTTATTATCACAATCATGGATCGAAGTAACTTATTTTTAATGGACTGTACATTATGTGCTGTGAAACATGAAATCTGAAAATGTTTTTCACAACTAGTAGAATTTTGCCTACGTCAGATTTTCTTAAAACAGAGTTTTATCTTGAACCAATAATGATAGAAAAATGCAAGATTTCATAAATCCCAACTATTTCCGGAAGATTTTTCCATTGTGAAGTTAATTATAAAGCAAGTTCAATGCTGCATTGTAGCCACCCTCCACCATCCCGTTTCAATTTTCAAACCAATTAATTGGAAAAAGACATCTGACAGGAAAACATGTTACGGTTGATAACGGTCTAATCCCGATAAACATGTAAAACACGATAATATTTTAATTTCTCCTTTTATATG
>BMAC01000024.1:1685960-1700418 GCA_014905375.1 Phtheirospermum japonicum | reverse complement strand
AAATTACACATAACACACGACAAACACACATAATTATTCATCACAATCAAACTGACATGTATCAGTTTAGTTTAACCGGAGATGTCGATGGCCTTGGTATCAGGCTTCTTCACCTCCTCCTTGGGCACCGTCACCGTCAGCACCCCATTCTCCATCGCCGCCTTCACCTCACCCAATTTCGCATTTTCCGGCAGGCGGAAGCGGCGGAGGAACTTGCCGGAGCTCCTCTCGACGCGGTGCCACGTGTCGCTCTTCTCCTCCTGCTCCTTGCTCCTCTCGCCGCTGATCTGAAGAATCGAGCCGTCCTCAACCTCAACCTTCACTTCCTCTTTCTTCAGCCCAGGCACATCCACCTTGACACGTGTGCCTCCGGTGTCTCTTTCCAGTCGATGCGCGCGTTAGCCACCGCCGTGGTTTCTCGGGCGGACGACGGAAAATTGGAAATCGGAAAGCCCTCAAACGGATCCCAAATATCCAATGAGAACGGATCGAACACGTTGGTGCGGCGGTTGCCAAAGAAGCTTGGAATCAGAGACATTTTCGCTTATTAAAAAAATAAAAAATAAATATGGATGGCTTAATTGAATTGGAGTGGTGAGGAGTTTGTGCGTAATTTATATGTAGATGGCTTGTTCGAATTATCGTTGAAGAAGGTGGCTGAAGGAGATCGAGAATTTATAGGACGAGCAGGCGTTTCTGGTAATTGCTTGTAATTTCTAAGGACCGTGCGTTCTTTCATAAGTTTCTAGTATCTTCTTCTCCATATTCCGTAGTCCGTGGACCTTAGATTTCTCTCCATGGGCTGACCCAAAAAAAAAAAAAAAAAAAAGAAAAAAAAAAAGGATAATTCTAAAGGATTTTGGAGATACATTCTTAAAGTTGTTTCTAAAAAATGTTAAGTTTACTCCAACGATTTAAATAGTGTAAACTACACTTAACACATTAATTTATCTTTTTTCAAATCAACATTAATTTATCTCTTCAATACTGCGTAAACCCAAAATAGATAAAATAGATTAGGGCTTAAAAAATGATGACAATTCATATTTCGCCGGTAGAAAAATGAGGTCTTCACTGCTTCGAAACGCCGGCGAAAAAGAGAATTCTTTCTTTTTTTTTTTTTGGTTTCGACAATATTGGCGGAAAACTCTTTTAATATCGACAATCACCATCAACGTCCCTCAGGTTTGCTGTGTAAATTATTTATTTATTATTATTATTATTGGAGTGATTTTTATTTTAGTTGGTTAGAAAAAAAGAAATTTGGATATAAATTCCTTAATTTGTGTGCAACATTGGACCATAAAACAAAATAAAATAATATTTTTGTTTGATTAGAGAGTTTTTCAAGTTGGGGTTGTAATCGAGACGAGACGAGCCGAACACTGTCAGGTTCGAGCTCCTCTGCAAAACTCGAAACTCGAGCTCGAACGAACTCAACTTTCTCAAGCTCGAGCTTGGCTCGTTTGAAAACTCGACAAGCTTGAGCTCGTCTCGACTCGATTTACATAATATTAATAAAAAAACCTAAAAAATATAAAATAAAATACTTAATATCAATTTTTATTATATATTTAGGGTATATATGTAAATAAGTGAGTATAATAAGGATAAAATGGTAAATCTAGTAAAGCTCAATTAGGCTCGCGAGCCTATCGAGTCAAGTATTACTGAGTTCGAGTTCGAGCTCGATACATAATCGAGTAGGAGCTCGACTCGATTAACCTCGAGTCGATTTCGATTCTCGAGTCGATCCCGAATAACTCACGAGTCGGCTCAACTCACTTACACACCTATTTCAAGTTCAGAAATTTATGCTTATTTAGTCGATTAATAGAGGATTATAAATGTTTTTCTAGAACGGATGCGGAAAACATCTGCTTAATACATTATGAAATTATTTTGTTACTTTTTAAATCATATTTGCATTGAATGTTGCTGTTGCAGCATGCTTCCGTGTTAGTGAGAATTTGAACAAACTTTTATTGAGTAGGTAGTACCAATGCTCAAGCGTATGCAATTTGTGTTTAAAGTGAATGTAATACTTATTAAGTGAGAGTTTAGTACTTGGGCATTGTTTAAATGAAGTTATGAGTTTTTTTGTTTTTTTTCTTGTCTAAACTTCTTGCTCTATGTATTTTAGTTTTACTATTAAGTTTCAAACTAAATTAAAAAAAATAGTGTACAATATTGTTGAAGTTACTATTTTGATTAGTTTGACAAGTTTTTTTTATTAGATACCTTTAACCGGAAAATTTTGTACGACAATGGAAAAGATTCGAGCCGAGTTACCAAGAAGTTGTTCTTATGGTGACTAGTTGTATATCTTCCCTTTATACAACGAACTGAGTTTAGCAGATATGTTCGACAATATTTCTAAATGATAGCCCGAAGTAATTCCACTGCTTTTTATGTTAAAATACACTGCCCCTCATAAAACTTGGATGCGAGTCTAATTGACGATTATGATGTCACAAACATGATCCAGTTGCACATTTGTTGGAAGCAAACCATTATGAATATTATTGCAATTCGAAAAGATCAATGGAACGAAAGTAGATCTCAAAACATCTCTACAAGTAGGCAAGTCCGGTTTTGCTAAGAAACCATCCGCTGGTTCCATAAGATGGAACCAGCTGCCCACGTGGCGCACAGATGTCAAAAATATGAGAGTAGGCACATTAAAAAAAAGACACGGTCAAAATTAAAATTTCTATCTCTTCCTTTCTTCCTTTTGCCCTGTCTCTCTCTCTCCATCTCTTCAATTTTCCCATCGAAATATGTGGGTTCAGTTTCTTGTGGGAAACAAACACAAACACAAGAGGTGATCATTTACCAGATATTCTCACCCTAGTGTTTCGAAGGTTCGATTCTCAACATGGGGTTTTGGCGGTTCAATTTCTAAGAAACCCACCACTGGTTTGAAGGTTCAATTTTTATGGTGAGGGTTTCATGGAATAACCGGCGGTTGAAGGCAGTTTCTTAAGAATATAACAGCGACAGATCGATTTTTTCTTGATTTACAGTTTTTAAGGTTTATGATGATTTAAGCCTGGGCAAACTTTATTTTAATTTGAAGTGTAAATCAATGGATACTTGTTGTTATTGTTGGAACTTATTGGTCCTGATTCGGTTTTTTTATTAATTTGTTTTGTAATATTTATGAGGTTTTAAGTTTTTTAGTGTATATTGCATTTTTGCATTTCTTATATTTATTTTTTATTTTTCTAGTCTTTTTTTTTTCAACTCCAATACATAAAAGCAAGAAGAGCATGAAACAGAAACGCATAAATAACCTTGACAAAAAACAGGTGACTAACTACCAAAAGATGCTGCTAATTAATCCTCTAAAGATGATGAGATAATTTTTTAGTCTTGTTGATTCCTATGGTTTCGGATAATTGAATTTTATTAAGTCATTTTTTTTTGGTGAAGTAATGTGATTTTTGACTGGTATTTTTTGGTTTGATCTCATCTTGATATTCAAGAGAAAAAAAGGTGTGAAAAAATGAACTTGTGAGAAATTGAAAATCCAACACAGAGAGGAGAAAGAAACGAGATAGTTGAAGAAAGAGAAGAAGGAAATTTGTGAGATGTTTGACCTCTTTTATTTTTTCATCTGATTGGACTCTCATATTTTAAACACATGTGCGCCACGTGGGCAGCTGGTTCCATCTTATGGAACCAGCTGATGGTTTCTTAGCAAAACCGAGGCAAGTCATATATACTATATTCTACTTTATAGTTGTTATTAGTTATTACCCTTGAGGTAATATTAAACTTTGATTTAATGTTGAAATTGTTAAGACTATTCTATAATTTATTCTACATTGTAATTTGAGTTTCAAATGTACTCTTTGTCATCTTTTATCTATATCTTTATTAGAGTCCGTAACTCTTGAAATTACACAAATGTAGTGACTGTTACTTATTCCTCTTAACGCCTCATGTTGCTTGTATTGACATTCTTCATGTGGTTATCTCTATTTTTTCATTTTCATTTTGAAGTTATAATTGCGTAATTTGGAGTGTGCATCAAGTATCATTTCCCGTTTTCATTTTGAATTTGTAATTAAGTAATTTATAATATGCATCAAGTAGCATTTGTTCTAATTAAAATGCATTAGGTAGTTTGTTATACTTTGATACATATTTATTATAATTTATGATGAATGCAGGGAAGTTGTTCTACATGAATCTCAAATGATATCGCAAACCAACTCTCTTAATTCTTGGCGTGCATCCGTGGGGAGGGCAAGCTTTCAAAGATGCTCCTGATTTCAAAAACTATGTTAAAAAATTATGACAATTCTACGTTACATTCTTTTAAGTACAAGGGGAATGATAGTTGAAAGGCTAAAGTGTTATGTACGAATGAAAATTTTGGACGGCGAATAGATGCATCAAGATATAAAGTGGATAACTCATTTGTCATTCAAAAGTGCAGTTTAACCCACACTTGTGGTGAGTCCAATCTTCTAAGTAGGGGGCATCCGAGAGCAGATTCCACTTAGGTTTCAACTATAGTTAGAGAAAAATTGAGAGACGAGCCATGTTACAAGCCATGCACAATCTTAAAAGACCTCAAAAGAGATTATGGTCTAAATCTTAACTACCACAAGGCGTGTGAATAGAAGAAAATATCCACGCACGACATTCATGGAGTAGATAGCTAGGGACTCTTACGACAAACTTAGGTGGTATTGTAATGCAGTACATGAGATAAACCCAAGAAGCATCGCTGGCTATGAGAATGATCCAGACACTCAAAAATTTCTTCGGCTCTTTATTTGCTTCTATGCTTATATCAATGTTTTTGTGACTGGATAGACCATTGATCTTTTTAGATGGTACGTTTATTAAAAATAAGTTTAAAGGCTTCTTGTTAAATGTTGTGAGTAAGGATGCGAACGATGATTTATTTTTCTATAGTATTTGCCGTCGTTGATGCTGAGAACGATGTTAATGGGAGTGATTTTGCATAAACTTAGGGGTTCTTTAATTTTTCGGGTATATCAAGTTTCACAAGATTCACTTTGTTCAATGTTCGAAGTAGTGGGCTCCCGATGCTTTTTCCTGACAGCCACCAAACTTATTGTTTGAGACACTAGGTCGATAATTTCAAAAAGACGGTAAGAGATTTATTTTATGTTTAGTGTGAAGTTAATGTTTAAGCTTTTTAATTTCAAAAAGACGGTAAGAGATTTATTTTATGTTTAGTGTGAAGTTAATGTTTAAGCTTTCTTACTAGTATAATATAGTTTTATTATTTAGGGCCTACTATAATATACTTTATTATTTAGGGCCATGTGTACTTTTTCATATCAGTCCTAACTTTGTTGTTTTTTTTTTCTTGTAAGGTTATTAGAAAGTACCACATGAATAACAAGAAGCATTGGTGCTCAATTTTTTAACAAAACTGCATATGCTCCTACGAGACAAGAGTATAAGAGATATAAATAGTATATTGAAATTGATGCCACATGCCAATATTAAGCTAATTTTTTGTTTTCTGGAGATTGTTGAGGTATCATAAAAATTCACTGTTGTCAAAATTTTTCTTAAACCAGAGTTTTATTTTGAACCATTAAGGCTAGACAAATTCAAGATTTTCATAAAGACAAACTATTTCGAACCAATAAGGCTAGAAAAAGATCACAATTTCTTCCAAATTTTATTAATAATCTTAGTTTCCACTCGAGGGTACTTTAATTTTTATTTATGTTTGAATTTTGAAAACATTATTTAAACTAAACAGAGGGAGCTGTACTATTAACAGCCCAATTTCTGACATGATTTGAAATGTTTACGTGTCATCGCATTGGACATAGTCCAAATCGGATGACCACCACCAACAAGAGTCGAAAATTTTGAAATCTTAATGGACTAGATTATTGCAGCTATGAGACCAATTTTGCGATCAAGGTTTCTAATTGATTTTTGAGTGAACAAATCATAAGCCTGTTCGATTTAACTAAAGAAACTACCGATTAGCACAGTATAAAATAATGCAAGTCCGGAAAGTGCAAACAGCTTACTATTTCGAAGTTGGGTGATCACAAACAGAGGATGTTAAGTTTTTTTTTTCCTATTTAATTTCTTGTTCTCATACATTAGCTAGATGGAGTCGAGCATGAATTATACTGAAAGAGCAAAGCAAGATGTAATTATGGAAAAATACACGCTTTTACTTCAATTAAACTTCAACAGCATAATCACACAATAACACACATAATTATTCATGACAATCAAAGTGACATATATGAGTTTAACCGGAGATATCAATGGCCTTGGGCTCAGGCTTCTTCACCTCCTCCTTGGGCACCGTCACCGTCAGCACCCCATTCTCCATCGCCGCCTTCACCTCACCCAATTTCGCATTTTCCGGCAGGCGGAAGCGGCGGAGGAACTTGCCGGAGCTCCTCTCGACGCGGTGCCACGTGTCATTCTTCTCCTCCTGCTCCTTGCTCCTCTCGCCGCTGATCTGAAGAATCGAGCCGTCCTCAACCTCAACCTTCACTTCCTCTTTCTTCAGCCCAGGCACATCCACCTTGACCACGTGTGCCTCCGGTGTCTCTTTCCAGTCGATGCGCGCGTTAGCCACCGCCGTGGTTTCTCGGGCGGACGACGGAAAATTGGAAATCGGAAAGCCCTCAAACGGATCCCAAATATCCAATGAGAACGGATCGAACACGTTGGTGCGGCGGTTGCCAAAGAAGCTTGGAATCAGAGACATTTTCGCTTATTAAAAAAATAAATAAAAAATGGATGGCTTTAATTGAATTGATTTGATTGGTGAAGAGTTTGTGCGTAAACTTATATGTAGTGGCTTGCTTGAATTGTCACTGAAGAGGCTGAAAGAAGGAGAACGAGAATTTATAGGACGAGTAGGCGTTTCTGGTAAGTGCCTGTAATTTCTAAGACCGTTCTTTCTATAAGTTTCTAGTATCTTCTTCTCATTAGTCCGTAAACTGTGTCTAGATTTCTCTCCATGGGCTGATCCAATAAAGAAATTGGAAAATTGGTAATTTTATTTTCTATCCTAAACATAATTAAATTCTTCTTCTTCTTCTTCTTCTTTTTTTTTTTTTCTTTTTTCTTTTTTTTTTTTTAAGAAAATGGCCAAACTTATATTAACACGGTTTCATCACTCTTAATTTATAATTGTTTCATTACTTAGATTTTGTAATTACTTCATACACTTAGTTTTATTGTTTTACGATTATTTCTTAATTGTTACTAGTTTGTTGCTTATCACCAAATGGTAAGTGAACTCTACTTAACAGTAGTTAATTGTTGTTATATATAAATAATAGAAATATGAACTCTATTTAATTTATATTATTTTTATAAAACAAAAATAAAAATAATAAAAAAGTGAATCATATGTATCAAACTATTATAAAATAGGAAATGACTACGGTGCATTCACGGTACATAATTGGTTAATAATTGTTTCTATAACGTTTTTTTTTTTGTTTTAAATTTGTTTCGTAATTACTTCATGCCAATATAATCTTTAATACTTTTTTTTTAATAAAATGCAAAAAATATATTAAAAAAGGAGAAAAAGTTACGGGCGATCCGAGTCCCCTACACGACCAGTTCACATCAGATAGAATAAGTATGGGGGCCGAATCCCCTACAGGACCAAACATACGCTAAATAGTTTTTCGTTTGACTATCTTCTAGATGCTCGGGAGTATAATCCAAAAGAGGCAGAACATTAATCAGAATCGTCAATGTCGGACCACCGTAAACCCGCAGCTATAGACATAATTTGATGAGTAATAGAGGGCCCTGGCTCATCGAGTGTAAACTCGTGACAGGGGTGGTTCGCTATGATCTTATCCTTAGCTTTTTGTAAAAGAGATTTGGACACCATGTTACGGTCATAGATCGCAAGGGTACGATCAGAAGGGGCTACTGGGCAGACGAAGCGGGAGAGTTAGTCACAAGGATTGGAGCCGGGGTGCCACGCACGACACCTCCGGCTAAGAAACTGCGGACAAGGGGAGGTAACGAAGTAGAAGGGAGAGAGGTGGACTACCCAAATGAGGGGGTGAGGAAACGGGAACATTAGAGGGTTGAGAAGCAGGGGCAGCAGTGGGTTTAGGAAAAAGGTTTCCAGAAATGGGGCCTGAGGGAGGCTTCGAAGAGAGGGTCGGAGACTCCGAATCGACGTCGGATTGCAAAGCATTAAAGCGTTATAGGTCGACAGGGGGGGTTGAGTGGGGTCGGTAGCCGGGCGAGGATCTGTACGGGAACGGGCTGCGATCTCCGTAAGTTCCGAATGTCGACGGCGTCTGTTGTTAACCCTGCGCCAATCATCCCTGTTAACATTCTGCACGTTACGGGATTTGTAGGAGGGACAAGAACCAACCAAGTGTCCCACTGTCTTGCAGAAAGAGCAAAAATCTGGTAGGTTCTCATACCCAATGGAGATATACTCGCAATATCCCTCACGCTCGATCATAACCGTCTTGTGCAGGGTATTCTCGAGGTTAAGCTCAACCAAAACACGAACAAAATGGCCCACTGATCCATTAATAGATCGCTCTGTAGAGGGGTTCCAACGACTCTAGCTATATTAAAGATGAAAGAGTGATCCCAGTACTCAATAGGTCATTCATAGATGCGAATCTAAACCTGAGACGAGGCCGATGGGACCTTGTAGGGATTGAAGTCCGGTGTCCAGGGGAAGAGACGAATAGAGCTTGAGCCGAACTTCCAAGTGGATTTGGCAAAAGCACGCGCCCTATCCTTGGCCGATGAAAATGAGATGCTGAAAAAGCCTTTCCCAAGCGGGACAAAGCTCCACGAATCAGTGGTTTTCCAAGTAGAGGTCAATGTGGCCATGCAATCTTCAAGCGAGAGGGGTTTCGAACCTTTCAGTTGAAGGAGACGACCGATGAGCACTACTACAGAAACAGCTTTCTAAGGCTGTTAATTAAAGACGGTTTTTTGAAAACCGCCTTAAAAATACTTTTAACGGTGGTTATGGCTATAACCGCCTTTAAAAAGGTCCTTTTTCGGCGATTTTCAAAAAAACCGACGTTAAAATTGGATATCAACTGATTTTAACGGCGGTTTTCTARGAACCGCCGTAAAAGTGACATAATCTAYGGCRGTTACATAAAAACCGCCTTAAAATCTCMGATATTCCACGGCGGTTTGTTAGGAACCGCCGTAAGAACTGGTGGATAGCTGATTTTAAAGGCGGTTTACAAATAACAGCCGTAAAACCCACATATTCTACGACGTTTTTTTAAAACAGTCTTTAAATCTAACTTTTTCACGGCGGTTATTGTAGAACCGCCGTAGAATGTATTAATTTTTTTTGGTACACGCGTATCCCAAACATAACCCTATCCACACTTAGCCATTTCATTCGTGTTTTCCCCTAAAATTGCATTGAACAAGAACACAACCATTTTTTCCCCAAATGAATTCATTCCCAAATTTTATCTCCAAAATACGCTCAAAAGCATTCACGGAGAACGTTCAGCCGTCGGCGATTCCAACCCATAGCGGCGCGCTGTTGCTTCTCTCCTGTCTCCGCCAGAGTCAGCCACGTTTTCGTCTCCAACGGTGTAACTCAGCCTCGTGTAAGCTTCCATTTTCGATTTTCTTCTTAATTAGTGATTAATTTTAGAGATTTGAAAATTGATATTGGTTTTTAATTAGGGCTTTCGGACTTGATCTCAATTGTGAATGTGAATTTGTGATTTAGGATTTTTTGGAAATTGATATTGTTGTGTAATTAGGGATTTGATGAAATTGAGTTGCCAATTGTGATTGATAAAACAGTACAATATCTCAGAAAAAATAAAAATAAAATCAAAATGTAACTATATCAGCCAGATTAGGAAAAAAAGAACACTCACTGGGCAGTGAGTAGAGAATGAAAACAAGGAAACCAGACCAAAAAGAAATAACTTCTTGTTTGGATTGAAAAGTTGGGTTTCTTTTTCCCCCGTTAAAAAATGCAACTTTATGGTAATTAGGTGACCCAGGGTAATGTGGGTTCAATTGTATGAGTAATTTGTTTCTCAAATTGGTTTAAGTGTGCTGCTAAACTGAGAATATTGGTAGAATAGACAATTGACATGTCGGTTTTCTTTAGTTCAACCAGTTAGTAAAAGCTTTAATTATTTGTCTGTGCTTCTGAAGTGGAAACCTTCTGATGTTGCCTGGTTTGGAGGCTAGACAAAATTAATGGAAGGGGCTTAATAGAGGGGAAATAAATATTTGGGGGGCTATTTCAAAAAAAATATATTATATACATATTATTTCGTGAGAAATGATATTGCATTTGGACTTTGATGTTTCAATTATGTATAGTTTTCCATTTTCTGGAATTATAGTTGGTGGTATGTTTGTTTGTTGAGGAACCATGTTGAGTTATAGTTGGTGGTATAGTTTGCCAATTATGTTTGCTTGTTATGAATTTGTCTTTTGAGAGAGAATGGAGGTTATACTGGAGGTAGAGGTTTTCATTTTGACAGTGGTCAAAGTAAAGGTTAATGTTTCTACGATACCATAAAAGAATGCGAGCTAGATTTTAAGCTTTGACAACAGAATATGTATTTGGTAGTTCGAATAACACAAGTCCTTGCGAAAAGTATGGTTTCGAATTAAGTGAGTGGGAACAATTTAAAAAGACTCGATTGGACCCTTCTTGGAAGGTAAATATTAAATTCATTATTCATTGTTATTATTTGTATGCAAGCACTAATTTCTCCTTTTTTGATTTTTTCCTTTTTTGATTCTAGGAGAAAAGAGATAAAGTGCAGGATATTGCAAAAAAGAACGATGCTCCGCATATTCTATCTCGTGGGGGTTATGCCTTATTAGACGAAAAGATCATGGAGAATAAAGTAAAGAAGTGACATGAAGAATTAATGCAATCTGGTGCTAGTGTTGATTCGGTTGTTGATCCTCCATCTCCTCCTTCACGTCACGAGAGGTTTAAGTTGGCTCGCACAAAAAAGTCCGGTGAAATGACATCCGATGCCGTAAGAGAGATTGCTAGGAAGACTGTAAGTTTGTATTCAATATATTTAGATGTTTTAATTTATGTCCATCCCATCTACGTTTTTTTAATTCCAAAAGCAGGAAAAAAAAATATATAAATATTTTAACAATTATTAATAAATCATTCCACTCACCTAAAATATTATGTTTTAATTAGTTTTTAAAATCGTAACATAACAGAAAGATCTAAAAACATCATTAAACAATTACTATTTTGTTGTAGGATGAGTTGGAGGAGGAGCATAGAAACGGCTCTTTTGTTGTAGAGGGATGCAGGGATATTCTAAGTGCTGCAATTGATCGACCAGAGCACCCTGGACGTGTTCGTGGCGTTGGAGGTGGTGTAGGGATTCGAGGATACTTTGGCTCTCAATCATGGGGGTCCTCGTCATCCGTAACTCCTGAATTTTTGGGGCGCTTAACATCCATGATAACCCAGCAGGTTAGGTCTGAGATAGCCGAACAGGTCAAGAACGAAGTTAGATCCGAGATGGTCGAGCAGGTCAAGAACGAAGTTAGATCCGAGATGGCCGAAGAGATTAGGAAAGATGTTACGCAACAGTTGTTGCAGCAATTCGCCCAACCAGTTGAAGTCACAAACCCTCCAGTTGAGGTGGATCCAAATCTCGGTCGTAGTGGGATAGGGAGTTGTGTTGGCCCTTCCGACAATCTAGATCCTTTGTTTCCCCCTGCTGATATTCCAGCTCCTTCGTTTCCCCCTGCTAACATTCTAGCTCGTTCGCCTCCCACTAGAGTTAATGATCGATGTGAGTTATATGTCGATGATCGTTCTTCTACCCGTCTGGTGGCCCTTGGGACAGTTCATGAGGGGGTTCGACGCTACATGAGGTACCTTTGTCGAATGATTTGGTTAGAGTGGTGGTTGAGGACATTCGAGATGGTGATGCTCTCGTCCCGGTGCCCAGTGAAGAGGTAATCACGGTGAGGCATGCACTAGGTGGTTTTATTGCATGGCCAAAACATCTTGTGAAGCCTATATCAACACAGGTAATAATTGTTTGTTTTCTAATTACACTAAAATAGAGTATCAATAACTATTAATTTATGTTTAATGTTTTAGGATACCGAGCGACCAACAAAACAAGGTCGGAATGTTGATATCCCCATTCCTGAGTTGCTTACTCTTTCTGCTCGCCTTTATAAGCGTCCATTTCGGGTTGCGTGTGATGCAAGCATTTTTGGATTTGAGAATGACATCCCAGTGACCATTCATTACCAAGAAGTTTTGGACTTCGTGCAAGGCAAAACGTGTCTTCAAATCTCGACTGTACAACTTTGGATCTTGTAAGTATATTTTAATTCTTATTTAATTAATTTTTAGGTTCATTAATTGATTTATAACTTTGATTGATTACTTGTTGTCACGGATATGTTAGGTTTTTGAAATCACTCGTTGTTGAAAACCGATCGGATGCTGTGTATGGATTCTTTGAGCCTCGATCCTTACAAAATATAGGTAACAAGAAACATGCAAGCACTTTGGTCCCATCCATTCTCAAACATATGAAGAAATATAAAATGAAAATATACCTGGGAGCATACCATCATAAGTAAGTACAACTTAAACTATAAGTTGTAGTATTAATGTAGGTTGCATGAATTATTCTTAATAATATCCATTTCAAAATGCAAGCAACATTGGCAACTCTTTGTAATTTTGCCTCAAGAAGGGACTGTTGTGTTGCTTTGTTCAAATCACCATAAGCCCGACTCAAACATCAAATTTCTAGTACAAAGGTAAAATCTAGCTTAAAATACTTACAACATATAGAATGTGAACGTATGTTTTGGTTCTAAGCATGAAATAGACTGTTTTAATAATTCAAGGACTAAAATATAATTTTTGAAATTGGGACAATATATTGTTATAACGCCATTGGTAAGTTTGGTTGCATTTTGGATTTGTTTTTAAATTTAGTTCTAAACGGCGGATTATATTGTTTAATTTTGTGAAATTGGGGACAATAAATTTGGACATTGTTATAATGTAAAGGGGATTGTTATAATGTGCTAT
The DNA here is from genome assembly GCA_014905375.1 of Phtheirospermum japonicum. NCBI lineage: Eukaryota > Viridiplantae > Streptophyta > Magnoliopsida > Lamiales > Orobanchaceae > Phtheirospermum > Phtheirospermum japonicum. Next base: position 1,687,346 of record BMAC01000024.1, on the reverse strand, counting down.
AATATTTCTATATTTTTTTTAATAGTGTTGTGACCCCATTTAATATGTTGAGTGGTGTGCATTTGAGTAAATCTAAGCAAGGGGTTAATTGGCTTTTTCCAAAGGTAATGTATTACATTTCTTTTAATATATTTGGTTGTTACATTTATGATCGTAAACACATCATCGAAGGGTTTATTTTTCAATGAAACCTTATGTTTCTCTCACAGTGTAATAAATAAGATGAGGTTTGGGAGTCAGGTTATTATGTCATGCTTTGGATGTGGACTATTGTTCGAGTGGGTATTACGGGAAATTGGCAAGAGGTAATATTTATAATATTTTATTTTATAGCAAGAATGTTGTAACTCTTTTTTTTCATTATTTCTAAATACGTATATTAAATATTATTTGCAGATGTTTAGTGGCCAACCATTTAGTGCTGATAGTATCAAAGAAATACAAGATCAATGGTCGAGATATTTCATTGACATTTATGATGGATGATTGGGGTATGTAGTAGATGTATACTCTTGAAGTTTAGGTTTCATTGTGAATTGTTTTGGATTATTGTGAAGTTTGGTTGTTGGATTGTTTTGAAGTTTGATTGCATTTTGGATTGTTTCGAGGTTTGATTACATTTTAGATTATTTTAGTTGTGGATGATGACTCAAACTTTTGTGCACCCCATTTTAATAAATTAATTTAAAAGCACATTAGTTTGCTCGCAAGTGTACGAGGTAACTGTAGGGTGATGAGTTTGACTCGAGTCGTATCTCTCAAGGAAACAACTATTCGGTCTTTTCGATGTTTTTCTCAAATTACGAACTAGAATAAAATACATACAATTGGGATTTTAAAAGATTTTGAATTGATCATTATGAACTAAAGTAATAATTAAACTAAAATTAATTAAACTAATTATTCTAACTAGATTATCATCTACGAGCAATAATTTAAACTATCAAAAGTACGCAACCATAAATCAAACCTAATTAACGAATCTAAAAGCATGAGCATAAGAAGTTAACACTAAGCAACGAATCATAAGAGTCTAAGATTAACGAATAACTAAGCATAAATCAACTCGCATWAATAAACTAAATTAACCAATATCCAATATCCAAGCATAAAATAATTAAGCTAATTAAACTAGAATTAACTAAGAATTAAACTAACAATTAAACTAGAAATTAACTACTAAATTAACTAAGAGTTTAGAAAACTTATTGGAACTACTAAAAGCAGTAAAAAGCTCCAGCTATTCCGGAGGTTGAACGTTGATCTTGGGCGAAGAATGAATCCCGAACTCGAATTCGATATTTTGGACGCGTTGTTCTTCGATCCTTGATCTCCGTCTGACGAAAATAAATAATCATACATAGTCAACTTTGACAAGCATGCCAT
>BMAC01000024.1:1658813-1676621 GCA_014905375.1 Phtheirospermum japonicum | reverse complement strand
GATCTCCGTCTTCAAATCTCGTTATGAGATGTGGGATTATTGTTATTATAAGCTAAAGTACCCTAAGAGGTCGTGTGTTCTCCTCAAAATCCGAAATATAGAGGGTTTATATAGATATTGCAAGTCTTGGCGCACAAGAAACCCTAAAATCCGAATTCTGGGCCGTCGCGTCGACGGTGCGTCGACGTAGCATCGACTGACGCGTGCTGGTGCTCGGCGGGACTCGGCAGACTTGGTCGGCAGGTGTGCGCGTCGGCTGGGCAGGTGCGTCGACGGGGTGCGTCGACATCGACGCTTCCAGCAAGTTGCATCGACATCGGTGCGTCGACATCGACGCTTCAGCAAGTTGCGTCGACATCGGTGCGTCGACATCGACGCTTCAGCAAGTTGCGTCGACGTTGCGTCAACATCGGTGCGTCGACATCGACGCTTCATCAAGTAGCGTCGACAGTGCGTCGACGCTGCGTCGACTGACGCGGATCATGGCTCGCGTCGATGGGGCATCGACGGTCGCGTCAGTCGACGCGACTGCGCGTCTGTCTCCAATTCTCGATCTTTTGCTACTCGTTTCACCGGAAAGCTTGTTCTTCACTTCTTGAACATCGAACCTCATCTATTATGCGTTAAACTCTTCCGGTTACTTAGCTGTAAGGTGAAAAACAACGAAATATCACCTACTTGCATCAATTACGATTAAAATATGGTAAAATAAGTCAGAACTATAAAAATACGGAATTATGCTTAAATCGTCCAACTTATACCAAAAATAAATAGAAAAACATACTAAAATACTAAAGAAAATAAGGACAAATCTACTCTAATCAGATGATGAATTTGATTGAATTTATTTTTTCAGTTTGGTTGTATTTTAGATTGCTTAATTTGTGTATGAATTTGGTAGTTGTGGATGATATATTGGACTGAATTGTTTTTTCAGTTTGGTTGCATTTTAAATCAGCGGTTCAATTCAATTCATTTCATTTTGAGATATTTCAAACAAAAACAAAAAAAGGGCAGGAAACAGGCCTAGCGGACTGTTCATTCAACTATTTACGGCAGTTATAAAAACCGCCATAAAAAACACGAAATTAACGTCGGTTATAAAAACCGCCGTAAAAATATAATATTAACGGCGGTTTTTAGAATCGACGTTAAAAAAATTAAATCAACGACGGTTTCTAAAACCGCCGTAAAATACTTTATTTAACGGCGGTTCTAAAACCGCCGTGACTAGGTTCTTTTTACAGCGGTTTACAGAACCGCCGTTAATGTCATGTTTTTTAACGTCGGTTCTAAGAACCGCCGTTAATAATTGTATATGCTACGGCGGTTCTGAAACCGCCATTATAAAAGCCTTAAAACTGCCTTAAAATCTCACTTTTTACGGTGGTTTTGAAAACTGCCGTAAATATTTACGGCGGTCGATATAAAGGTGGTTCAAAAACTGCCTTTAAATCCCCTTTCTGCAGTAGTAGAGGGAGTTACATAATGATGAGACCCGGGATTTATAAATATTTTCGTCAATCGTAATAGAATAAAACTCGCCCTTTTTGATGGGAGGAGTCGGGGTTGGTTAAAATTGGGCTTGAAGGGGTGTGGGAGTTGTATGGGCTTGAGGGGGTGTGGGGGCTTGAGGTGAGGAGGTGTGGGGGTTGAAAGGAGGGTCCCAAGGTTGTTGGGCTGGAAAATCAAAAGCGGTTGGGCTTGAATAGAGCTCTGGGCCGAACGCTGGGCTTGGGACAAGGTAGCAACAAAGGGTGAAGAGGCTTGGGCCGAAATAGGGATGGAGTTGGGCTGAGCACTTGGGCCCAAAGAAGGTGGGCAGCCGCTAAAAGAAGGCAAAAGTCTGGGCAGAAGGGGGGGTTGTTGGTAGTGGGCTGTAGGGAAGAGGGGTGGGCTAGGGTCCAGCATGGTAGGTGGGCGCACATGGAAATGGACAGAGTTGACCTGGGGGTGCGTGTCTGTCGCATTAGCCGAAAAGGCAGGGACTGCAGGATTTATACCAAAAAAGCCATGCAGGGCAGGTTGTAGGGGAAAGGCGGAGGGAGGGGTTAGCAAAGTAGACGGCAATGCCAGATTTGCCTCCGGCACAAGGTTGACCGCATGAGAAACTGCATCCAAGGCCTGAGAAGAACCGTGCTGAGTTGTCGACATGGCAGAGGGAACCGCCATTATCAAAGCCGGCGCGGGCGTGGCTAGAATGGGCTGGGTGTCATCCGGAGGAGCCGGAAGAGGCTGCAAGGGGAACGCCGGTAAGGAGCCAAAAAATATGGGGGCAGTGAGAGGGTTGGGAAGAGCCAAAGAAGAAACCGTCGTCGGGAGCGCCGTGAAAGGTTGCGGCGGAGTAGCAGCGGGCGGTTGTTGATCCTTACAAGATATAGACGTCGAGAGAGATAATAGAGAGCGACCTGATAAGTTCAGGTCGCCTGGTCATATAATGCTTAGCGATCTGAAGCTGAGGGCAGTGCCAGGTCACACGGTTGGCAACCTAAAGATGAGTGCAGTGCCAGGTTGCAAGGTTGGCGACCTCTCAAGTCGCATGAGAGGTCGCCCAGAGGTCGAACGTACTACTGGCAATGGGTCTCAGATGAGGACAACCTACCCGACGTCCACCGATGATGTCAGTCCTAATCTAGCACATCCAGCTGTTAGGATGTACTGTAGCAATAGTGACCACACGATTTGAAATAGTGTACTGTAGCTAGATTTTTATAAACCATCACCATAGTTGAATAAAATCTTTGCAAAATAACTTTTCACTCGCCAAATCAACCTCTTATTACCTGTCTAATCCTTCGATTTTAACACCACTGAAATACTTGGTTAGCAAGATTCAACAAGATTAAGTGAATTTAGGAAAGACACAAGCACAAGCAACAGAACACACAGTAAAAAGGCATCTCCTCAAAGTATGAATGTCCTAATTGATGCCTAAAAGTCATGACCTAAAAAGGTTAAGAATACAATTTATGATTTTAGTTACATGATCAGTGTTGTTTTTCATGACTGATACATTATAACCAACATTGCTTTTGCTGAAGTCAATGAAAATAAACCCCTTAACCCAAGTTAATGACTACATCAAAATCACTAAATGAGGTGAAATTTAAAGATTGGATGCTTTTTAATCCAAATTTTCTTCATCTTTTTATAGTTTGAAGAGAAATTATCTTAGCAATTGCTTTGAACACACCTTGTTTTTGAACCTGGGAGAAAACCAGTCTCTGCGGGAAAATTCCACAATCACCTAATTGAAGAGGTTAGTCTTTTTGCCACCAGTTTTATTACAACACATGACCTTTTTGTACTTTTAACCATACCCAATGCATTCAGATTATATATGAAAAAGAAAATAAAAATGCATGCATAAATACACAGATGTTATGACTGATGACACTTTTGGTGTCATAACATGATTAACACGAATTTGTCTTGATTTTAGTTAGTATTTTATTTAGTTTTTATTGTTGATTTTGATGAAAGTTGGATAGATTGAGCATATTTTCGTAATTTCTTATCTCCAACTTGTTTGATCATATTTTAATTAATTTATGTTTATTTTAGGTATTTAGAAGTATTTGAGTTTAGATTTAGTCAAGGATGGGCAAACGAGTAGAGTTTCAGAGAAAATGAGCCGCGATTTGAAGAACTTGAAGTTTCCAAATTTCTATAACGGTTATTCCATCTGGAACCGTATAGTAGCCTCCCGACCAACCCTGCCGAGCGCTGCCGATTGCTGCCTGCGTCGCTCGACCAGTCCGCCCGCGTTGACCAATTTACGTCGGTCGACGCAAGAACCATTATAGTAGCCCTGATCGACGTCAATGCCCACGAACTCTCTGTTGCGTCGATCCTAAACGAGTCGGTCGATGCACAAGTCGACGCGACGACCCAGAATCGTGATTTTTAGGGTTTCTTACCGCCCAAGACTTCCCACAACTATAAATACCCTATGTATTTTGTTTTTTTACACACACAATCATATTCCTAGGGTTTCTAAGGCCTCTTAGGGGCTGACAACTCCAACGAGTGCCGTTTATTTTCTTAGTTTCTTTTTAAACTTCTTATTTTTTAATCTCTAGCTTTATATTAGTTTAGATTAGTTCTTAGATAGATTAGATAGTTTAGATTCAAGATCTCGACACCAAAACATTGTTGTTCGTCATAGTTTAATTAGTAAGTCTTTAATTCCTTTCGTCTTAATTTAGTTTAATTAGTTCTTATGCTTTCGATTCATGCTTGATAGTTTAATAATTGATCTTCAACCCCCCCATGTATAATGATTTGTATGGATCTTGAGTATGATGGTGATTGTGTTGGGTTTATTATGATGATATTGATGAAATTGATTGGCTAGATCTAACGGGTCTAGAGCCTAGAATCGTCGTGAACCATCAATTTGGTTTATCCCAATAGATCGTGGAAATGATTCAAAACTCTAGAACCCTTGTTTTCAAAATCTTTTCAAAACTCTTAATTTTTAATTGTTCTTCGTTTAGATCAATTTATTACTTTTATGTGTTTATATTAGAATTTTATTTTATTCTCTTGTTCGTGAATAAACAAACACAAAAGGAACTTCCAAGCCTAGTTTTCCTTGAGAGACGATTTGGTTCAACTTACCAACCTACACGCGATCTCGTTCTCTTGCGGGCGAGCTTTTAAATTTTTGACAAATCTTTATAAGTAGGTACACAAAAGTTCGAATAAAAAATTTGGCGCCGTTTCCGAGGAAAACTAAAGGTTGTGATATTTTTGTTTGTTCGTCGTATCGTTGTTTGTGTTCTTATTTCGTTGTGTTTATCTTTAATATTTATTTGTGATTTTTTATTTATTTCGTTTTTATTATTTTCCACCGGTGCGTTTAATCTTGTGTGTTGAGTGTTTGATTTGCAAGGCACGTCTAAAACCAAACCCAAGATTTATCAAACCGTTTTCCAAAAAAAAAAAATTAAAAAAATCAAAAATATTATTTTTTCTTAAAAAAATTAAAAAAAATGTATTATCCATACGATGAACCACCGTTCGATTAGTGTCATGCACTTCGATCGCCCATTCCATTGAGCAACGTGATGAATAATTACTTTTCCGACAAGTACGACCAATTGAATCTCCCGATTTTTTATGGACGTCCAAACGAAGATGCGCTTTTATTCATTCAGAAACTCGAGTTCATCACCGATAGTTCTCTGCTTCTCGGGCTTACAAGAGATCAAGTGAAGATACGACTCTTCACTTTTGCGCTGAAGGAAGAAGGTATGAAATGGTACTTAAAGTTGGAGCCCCATTCTCTGCGAATGTGGTATGAAGCAGGCAATAAATTCATGCGGAAGTTCTACGTGCCTAATGTAATATGTGATCATTGTGGATGTTGAGGGCATTTGACGAATGAAAGTTTAGTATCGTATGATAGTGAGCCACAAGAGAATGTTATCGCCGCCCAAAGTTAAGCAAGTTATGATCCCAATATAATTCCTTTCTATCCGAGAAATGAAGCCTACCAACCAAATGATCCATTAGTGGTGGAGCAGCAAGATCAAGAAGCTGAGATCGTTAGTTCTCAAGGCGACATTGTTCCGTTGCCCATGCAAGAAGATGATCCTGTTGAGTCTATGGACCATATTTCGGAGTCTATGCATCAATGTCATGAGTCTATGCGTCAATGTTTTGAGTCTATGCGTCAAAGTGTGGCAAATATAGAGAAGATGTGTGGTGAAATGATGGCTAATTTAGCCATATTATTAAACAAGGAGGATGAGCTGCCACTTTGTGATGTGATTGAGCCCACCATGGATGTTGAGGATTTAAGCTTGAAGGATCGTTTTGGAGAATTACAGTTGGAGCTTATTGTGGATCTTATGAATTCGAGCTTTTTCAAAGTTTATGCGGATGATGCGATGGAGCCGAATGAGGAAGAGATGTGTACGGAGGATGAAATTGGGGATGTAGTGGAGATCGCCCCTCTTTCGCTTTTCGAGTATTTCATGGATGATTATGAGGAGGTGTTGCCACTGGAGAACCCAAGCGACGTTGGAGATTCACGGCTACTGGAGCTCATTGAGAATGGAGGAGATGCGATGCCCAATGTAGAAAAGGTGGTGGACGAAGTTATCGAGAAGGATGTAATGACCGAGCCTCTTATTGAGCCACCCATGATCGAGGATGATGCAGAGGATGAGCCAGTTTCCGAAGATGAATTACTCCTCTTGAACTGGATGGTTTAGATGACAACGCCGAATTCTTCAACCGGGAGGCAGCAATTTTGGGGATAAATGCAAACGACGTTGATGTGGACAATATAAGTTTTGATGAATTCTTAGAGGAGGAAGTTATGCCACACGAACCATTAATGGATTTTAATTTTGAAGTAGTGGACGAATTAATTAAGGAGGATGCGAAAGCCGAATCTATTTTTGTGCCACCCGAGGCTTTGATCGATATTGAGATGGAGATGGTGGTTGAGGTAATCGAGCACAATTTCCCTCCCCTATGCCATAATATAGATTTTAATATTCTTCAAGGTGTTGAGGGAGATTTTAATATTAACACGAATTTGTCTTGATTTTAGTTAGTATTTTATTTAGTTTTTATTGTTGATTTTGATGAAAGTTGGATAGATTGAGCATATTTTTGTAATTTCTTATCTCCAACTTGTTTTATCACATTTTAATTAATTTTATATTTATTTTAGGTATTTAGAAGTATTTGAGTTTAGATTTAGTCAAGGATGGGCAAACGAGTAGAGTTTCAGCAAAAACGGGCCGCGATTTGAAGAATCTGAAGTTGCCGACTTTCTATAATGGTTATTCCATCTGGAACCATTATAGTAGCCTCCCGACCAGCCCTGTCGAGCACTGCTGAGCGCTGCCGACTGCTGCCTGCGTCGCTCGACCAATCCGCCCGCATCGACCAGTTTACATCGATCGACGCAAGAACCGTTATAGTAGCCCTGATCGACGCCAATGCCCACGAACTCTCTGTTGCGTCGATCCTAAACGCGTCGGTCGACTCACCGGTCAACGCGACGACCCAGAATTGTGATTTTTAGGGTTTCTTACTGCCCAAGACTTCCCACAACTATAAATACTCTATGTATTTCATTTTTTTCCATACACAATCATATTCCTAGGGTTTCTAAGGCCTCTTAGGGGCTGACAACCCCAACGAGTGCCGTTTATTTTCTTAATTTCTCTTTAAATTTCTTAGTTTTAAATCTCTAGCTTTAGATTAGTTTAGATTAGTTCTTAGATAGATTAGATAGCTTAAATTCAAGATCTCGACACCAAAACGCTTCTGTTCGTCATAGTTTAATTAGTAAGTCTTTAATTCCTTTCATTTTAATTTAGTTTAATTAGTTCTTATGCTTTCGATTCTTGCTTGATAGTTTAATAATTGATAGATGATTTGTATGGATCTTGAGTATGATGGTGATTGTGTTGGGTTTATTATGATGATATTGATGAAATTAATTGTCTAGATCTAACGGGTCTAGAGCCTATAATCGTCGTAAACCATCAATTGGGTTTATCCCAATAGATCGTGAAAACGATTCAAAGCTCCAGAACTCTTGTTTTAAAAATCTTTTCAAAACTCTTAATTTTTAATTGTTCTTCGTTTAGATCAATTTATTGCTTTTATGTGTTTAGATTAGAATTTTATTTTATTCTCTTGTTCGTGAACAAACAAACACAAAAGGAACTTCCGAGCTTAGTTTTCCTTAAGAGACAATTCAGTTCAACTTACCAACCTACACGCGATCCCGTTCTCTTGCGGGCGAGCTTTTAAATTTTTGACAAATCTTTATAAGTAGGTACACAAAAGTTCGAATCATAACATCAAAACTAACACGGACTCAGACAATGAACATTTCGAGATCTCTTCTCAAACGAGAAAAGGTCTATAAATCTAATGCCTTTGTGAAGATGTCAGCAAGCTGATTGTTTGTTCCTATATGCTCAAGACTAACTATCTTTCTCTCAACCAAGTCACGAATAAAGTGGTACCTTATGTCAATGTGTTTGATTCGTGAGTGCTGGACTGGATTTTTTGAGATATCAATGGCACTGGAATTATCACAAAGCCTAGTCAAAATTCTACTATTTAGACTGTAGTTCTCTATCATTTGGTTCATCCATAACAATTGTGTACAATCACTTCCAGTTGCAATATACTCGGCTTCAGCTATAGAAAGAGAAATGCAATTTTGTTTTTTACTATACCAAGAGATTAGATTATTACCAAGAAAAAGACAACCCCCTGTAGTACTCTTTATGTCAACAACATCCCCAGCCCATTCCGAGTCCGTATAACCTACAAGTTCAGTACTTGTTTCCTTGGAATACCAAACACCCAAATCACTAATACTAACTACATATCTAATGATCCATTTAACCGCTTTCAAATGTGACTCTTTAGGATTTGATTGGTACCTAACATATAGACACAGGCTATATATAATATCAGGTCTGCTAGCAGTTAAGTACAAAAGACTCCCTATCATGCTCCTATATACGGTGTTATCAACACTAATACCAACATCATCTCTAGACAGTTTCATGATTTTTCCCAACGGTGTTTTATTATGAGTATCATTCTCTAACCCAAATTTCTTAACAAGATTCTTAGCATATTTGGTTTGAGAAAAAAAAATACTATCATCCATTTGTTTAATTTGCAAACCAAGAAAGTAAGAGAGATAACCTTCCATGCTCATCTCAAAAAAATCACTCACCATAGATTCAATTCGAGCAACAGGAGCAAAAGTCTCATCAAATTCTGAGTCTGATTCTGGAGCAGCCTGAGTTGCTGTTAAGTCTGGTGACATGTCATCAGAACCATCACCACCTGCATCTTCAATTTCTACATGCCCGAGCTTTTGATGCCACACCTTGGCATCACTCAGTTGAGACAGCTTGCAGAACACATCACCATTTATTTGATATCAATTGTCATAAGTCCTATGACTAGTAAGAATACATGCATTGCCCTCGTCATAAACTTCGCATCTTTCATGAGTGAACTTGACATTGAAACCACCATCGCACAGTTGACTAATGCTTATCAAGTTCGCAGTTAAGCCTTCAACAAGTAACACGTTCTCGAGATTTGCAATACCAGGGACATGAAGAGTTCCTCGAACAATGATTTGGTCATTTGCACCTCCACCATACTTTACCTTTCCTCCTTGAAATTTGACAATATTTGAGAGAAGTTCTTCGGAGCCGGTCATGTGTTTAGAGCATCCACTATCAAAATACCAGGCTCCATGAATGTGAGACTTCAGAGAGGAATAGATCATGTTACATTTGACCTCGTTCTTTTGACCCAGACCTGCTTGATCTTGGTGTTGGTTTTGGTGTTAGAAATACGGAAACCGTCACGGATCCCAGCAGACAGTTTCGACCTTTTAAATTTATTTTTTTTCCCAATAAGCTTCCAGCAGTATGGTCGAATGTGCCTAGGTTCACTGATTTGCATCTTTTTGTACATATTTTCATTATCGTTTTTGTTTCACGTTGCGTGTTTTTCGCTTGCTTTTTGTTGATTTAGGAGTCGGGTTGGCTGTTTTTCGTATTTCTAGATTTTCTTAGTTTTTGTACGTTTTGTTATTAATTTTCGTAGTTTTTCACGTTTCCGTTTTTCTTGGCCGTAGGACGTCCAAGCGGGGCCCACGCTCGTTTGGGATCGTTGATACTCGACTCGGGAATGGACGGACAAAGCAAAGAAGCACAGCGGACGAGGTTCGACAAACCGGCGGACGCGAAAAGAACGAGAAATCGAGCCGGGCGCTGGAATCCAGTCGACCGACTGAATGTCCAGTCGATCGACTGACCTTTAAGTCGATCGACTGACCTTTAAGTCGATCGACTGACCCGGCTAAAATCGACTGGATTCCAGTGAGTTTTGAAGTTTTTGACAAGGCAGTCGATCGACTGCCTACCTGGCCGATCGACTGCCGTCGATCAACTGAGCCCCCAAGATCGACTGAATTACAGGGCTTCAGGCCAATTTTGACGGAGCAGTTGATAGACTGCCGACAACACCGATCGACTGCTTTTTCAGTCGATTGACTGAAAAGAAGAAATTTTGAATATTTAAGCAATCAGACGTCATTTCAACTTAAAACTTGTCCTGATAGCTTTCTTCTCCAAGGAAGCTGCCCAAAACAAGCTTTTTCTCCAGTTTTTCATATTTTGCTCATTTTAATTCCTATAAATTCTAGTAATTAGTTATAGATTAGTTAAGCTTAGATCTTAGTTCTTTAATGTTCAAGCTTTGTTTTAAGTACTTTTTTGTGAAGAATCATCCAGCTTTCAAGCTTCTCTCCTTCAAGCTTTTGTAATCACATACATTTGGTAATATCCTTCTATAATGTAGTTTGATTTCCATGTCATTTCTTTTTAATATTGTGTTGTGCTTTGGATCATAGTTTAGTATCTCTTTTGTTTTTCAAACTTTCAATTTCATTTTATAGCTTTCTAGCTTATGAACTTATGCTTTTAAGTTATTAAGTTGAAATCAATTTTCTAAGTTGTAAAAGTTATTAAGATCTTCCTTTAAAACYCTTAATTAATGTTAAGTACTYATGTTGACTTATTCAAATAAGTTGACTTTAATTTTYCCTCCATTTTACTAATTTCAAATAATTAAGTTTTTAATAAGTTAATTAGTTTAAATTGATCGTTTTTAATATAAGCTTTAATTTCCTTTAAATGTTTTAATGTTTTTAAATCTTAATTTTCAATTTCAATCTTAGTTATAGAAACCGAAAAAATGATTATCGCTTTCTAGGGTTAAATTAGTTTAAGTAAAACCGACGATAAGAACGATAAAGAAAACCGAAAGCCGATCACATCCATCCTCGAGAGACACGACTCGGGACAACTCACCGCACCTACAGTCGACTCCGTACTATTGCGGAGACGATTTCTAGAGCGTCGAGAAATCATCGATCAAATTTTGGCGCCGTTGCCGGGGATGGATTAAGGCCAATGGCATTCTTAATTATTCTTATTGTCGTCGTAAATAGTAGTTAGTTAATTATTTTACATTCGATACGCGTAATCTTTTTGTCGCTTGTTGTGTGTGCAGGGTAGGTCCCACATCCCGTTCTCTCCGCTAGTATCACCAATAATCGAGAAGCGAACGATGGAAACCCTGCTCGAAAGCCCGATTCTGCCCGCCCACACTCTGAACGATCGAAAGACGCCTCCGCCGCTTGATTGATTCAGCCGAGGATGGCAAACTACCGAGTTAGTTTGCCATACGACAACCCTTACATCCAAATTCCCGAATATCCAAATCCATATACCGATCCCAAATATGACGACCCGTATGCTTCGATCGGGAAAGAGTGGATCTACTCTTCCGATCATTATGAGCCAAACCCTCCACATCAACCTCCGTTCTCATACCCCCACAACCCGAGTTTTGACGATCTATATGTTCCCCTCGCCCTTCCTTCTTCTTACCCCCATTTTGAATCGTACGCTCCATCGATTTACGATTCCGGTTCTTCGAGCTACGATCCTTACAACCTACCCTCGAGCTACGATTCTTTCAATCTATCCGCCTCGAGCTCGTATAAACCGAGCGATGACCCTTAATACCTCACTCTTTCAAGATTCGTCTACGTCCCCACTCCCGGACGTGGAGTCTCTCTTAGCCGAGCTCGTTGGAAGCCTCGATCGCATGGAGACCCACGCTAAGCAAATGGCCAATGACTTGGGTGAGCTAAACAAACCGTACCCCGATGAGATACCCTTCTTTGATGAGGCGGTACCCACGGTCGTTGATGATAATTCGAGATTTGACGATCTTTTGGAAGGTGAACGCTATGAGGTAGATATAGAGAACGAGGAGAATAGGGCGGAAAGCAACGCAACCCCTCTCGGATATTGCGAAGAGGTTGTAGTGGAAAGTGAGGAGGTGATATCTTCGGGGTCTCCGATGGCACATGGATTATCGAGCTTACCTGCTATAGGCAAGGAGGATGCAGTTGTGCCGGCCTTGGAGGATGTGGAGCTGATCGAGCCTCTTTCGCCTCCACTCAAAACTTTGCTACTACTTAAACAAGAAAAGGTGGAAGAGGAGGAGGAAGATCTGCTGGGTCCTACTCTCTCGTGCCCGACTACAACTATTTCTAAAGTCGAGAGAAAGGGGACGACGGTTGGGGAGACGAAGAAGCACGCCGACCCATATTTGGATGATCACGTCTGGGTGATCGACTACTCACGCTTACGACCACCGAAGCAAGCCCACGTTCTAGATTTCTCGATCTTTCGGATTGCACTACGCGCCCGCCTTGGTGATACTGATCACCCGGTGTGTCTACTCAAGAACACCAAGGCGTGGCATGATCGTCACCTGTTTTGGATCCTGGATAACATTTTCGTATAATCGTCGAGCGAACGACGTAAACCAAACGCGCTACGTGGGAGGCAACCCACGACGTTCTAAACTCTCTTCTCTTCTTGTTTTTTTTCTTTTAATTTAGTGTATATTCCATCTCTAAGTAGTGTTTATGAAGTTTTTGGGTTTGTGTAGGTCCAGTTTGGAAGTTTTGGGAGAAAACAGGATCAAAAATGAAGTACACTGCTGGAATGCAGTCGATCGACTACATATCTAGTCGATCGACTGGAATGCCTGTCGATCGACTGCACAATCGACTGACGTGATCAAATCGACTGGATTACAGGGGCTTTCGTACTTTTGACAAGAGTAGATCGACTGCAATCGATCGACCGAGAAGAGCAGTCGATCGACTGCCACGACCAGTGGGCTTATAAATAGCAGTCGATCCTCCCTCATTCGGCCACCCCCACGAAAATTGACAGAAAAAAAAAGAGCAGAAAATAAAAAAAAAGGAGAAAAATAGCCAAAAATAAGAAAATAAAAAGAGAGAAAAGATTTTGGTCGATCGACTAGGCCTAACTACACGGGAGTTCTCAGTTTTTCATTCTTCTCCTTTCAAAATTCGCCTTGGGGATTGTCCGATTCCTCGTTCCTTTTTCGAACCAAATTCGAGGTACTTCGCTTATTCTATATCTCTGGGAACTTGGCAATTGATTGGTTATGTTTGGGTAGGATTTGGGAGCCTTTCTCTTTGAATTCTTCTTTCAAAAATCTCGCCCACAACGTGTTCGACGAATTGCCCCAAAGAACATTTGGTTTGAATTTTGCTCGTTTTTCTATCGTTTTTCGTTCGTTTCGATCCTTAGTACCCTCCACTACCAAATCCCTCCACTTTCCCCATTTTCACCATATACCATGGACGGCCACTCCGACGACGAAAATGTTTTCGGCTTTCAACAATACCCCAATATTGCCTGAAATTACGGTGCCCCCTTCCCCATCTATTCTACCGACGAGGGGGAACTTTTCCAAAACCTTTCCCAGCGACATTTCGCTACCCCTCGTTTCATTAACATTGAACGTTTAGACGAATGGGTGTCGAACAGGGACTATGACGGATTCGGCACGCGTCAACTAAGTTTCATCGACGCGATGAATGGCCGGATGATCGCGTCCTTCCGAGCACCGGCTTATCAGGAGCTAGTGCTCGAGTTTTTCACCTCGTACCAGGATACGCGTGATAGGGGTTTTGATGTGCGTTTCGGGGGAGTTACGCGCCGTATCGATCAGGGGGTGATACAAACGGTGCTCGGTCTTGACTGCCAGCAGTCCTCGTACACGCAGGTGAGTGGCTATAATGAGATTGCGTTTTGGGGGACTATCACGGACGGAAATGGTAGCCGGGATCGTTACTCGGCATCGGCGATAGTCGACTTAGCATTGCTTGGGGCTTACAGATTCTTCACCCACGTCATAATGGGCAAGCATGAAAGCACCAACCTCACTCGGCACGAGATATACGTGCTTTGGTGCCTATGCAATGGGCATCCGGTCCCATTTTTTCCGTTGATCCGAGCACAAATTGAAGGGATTCGGAGGACGAGAGGGGGAAGCGTCGCCCGAGTCGGCATGGGGCCGATGATCAAAAGGAAATTAAAGCTTATATTAAAAACGATCAATTTAAACTAATTAACTTATTAAAAACTTAATTATTTGAAATTAGTAAAATGGAGGGAAAATTAAAGTCAACTTATTTGAATAAGTCAACATAAGTACTTAACATTAATTAAGAGTTTTAAAGGAAGATCTTAATAACTTTTACAACTTAGAAAATTGATTTCAACTTAATAACTTAAAAGCATAAGTTCATAAGCTAGAAAGCTATAAAATAAAATTGAAAGTTTGAAAAACAAAAAAGATACTAAACTATGATCCAAAGCACAACACAATATTAAAAAGAAATGACATGGAAATCAAACTACGTTATAGAAGGATATTACCAAATGTATGAGATTACAAAAGCTTGAAGGAGAGAAGCTTGAAAGTTGGATGATTCTTCACAAAAAAGAACTCAAAACAAAGCTTGAACATTAAAGAACTAAAATCTAAGCTTAACTAATCTATAACTAATTACTAGAATTTATAGGAATTAAAATGAGCAAAATATGAAAAACTGGAGAAAAAGCTGGTTTTGGGCAGCTTCCTTGGAGAATAAAGCTATCAGGACAAGTTTTAAGTTGAAATGACGTATGATTGCTTAAATCTTCAAAATTTTTGCTTTTCAGTCGATCGACTGAGCAGTCGATCGGTGTTGTCGGCAGTCGATCGACTGCTCCGTCAAAATTGGCCTGAAGCCCTGTAATTCAGTCGATCTTGGGGGCTCAGTCGATCGACGGCAGTCGATCGGCCAGGTAGGCAGTCGATCGACTGCCTTGTCAAAAACTTCAAAACTCGCTGGAATCCAGTCGATTTTAGCCGGGTCAGTCGATCGACTTAAAGGTCAGTCGATCGACTGGAAATTCAGTCAGTCGACTGGATTCCAGCGCCCGGCTCGATTTCTCATTCTTTTCGCGTCCGCCGGTTTGTCGAACCTCGTCCGCTGCGCTTCCTTGCTTTGTTCGTCCATTCCCGAGTCGAGTATCAACGATCCCAAACGAGCGTGGGCCCCGCTTGGACGTCCTACGGCCAAGAAAAACGGAAACGTGAAAAACTACGAAAATTAATAACAAAACGTACAAAAACTAAGAAAATCTAGAAATACGAAAAACGGCCAACCGACTCCTAAAGCAACAAAAAGCAAGCGAAAAACACGCAACGTGAAACAAAAACGATAATGAAAATATGTACAAAAAGATGCAAATCAACCACCCCACACTTAGAACGGTTGCTTGTCCTCAAGCAAAACTAACGTATATAAAGGAAATTAAAGCTTATATTAAAAACGATCAATTTAAACTAATTAACTTATTAAAAACTTAATTATTTGAAATTAGTAAAATGGAGGGAAAATTAAAGTCAACTTATTTGAATAAGTCAACATAAGTACTTAACATTAATTAAGAGTTTTAAAGGAAGATCTTAATAACTTTTACAACTTAGAAAATTGATTTCAACTTAATAACTTAAAAGCATAAGTTCATAAGCTAGAAAGCTATAAAATAAAATTGAAAGTTTGAAAAACAAAAAAGATACTAAACTATGATCCAAAGCACAACACAATATTAAAAAGAAAATGACATGGAAATCAAACTACGTTATAGAAGGATATTACCAAATGTATGAGATTACAAAAGCTTGAAGGAGAGAAGCTTGAAAGTTGGATGATTCTTCACAAAAAAGAACTCAAAACAAAGCTTGAACATTAAAGAACTAAAATCTAAGCTTAACTAATCTATAACTAATTACTAGAATTTATAGGAATTAAAATGAGCAAAATATGAAAAACTGGAGAAAAAGCTGGTTTTGGGCAGCTTCCTTGGAGAATAAAGCTATCAGGACAAGTTTTAAGTTGAAATGACGTATGATTGCTTAAATCTTCAAAATTTTTGCTTTTCAGTCGATCGACTGGCAGTCGATCGGTGTTGTCGGCAGTCGATCGACTGCTCCGTCAAAATTGGCCTGAAGCCCTGTAATTCAGTCGATCTTGGGGGCTCAGTCGATCGACGGCAGTCGATCGGCCAGGTAGGCAGTCGATCGACTGCCTTGTCAAAAACTTCAAAACTCGCTGGAATCCAGTCGATTTCAGCCGGGTCAGTCGATCGACTTAAAGGTCAGTCGATCGACTGGAAATTCAGTCAGTCGACTGGATTCCAGCGCCCGGCTCGATTTCTCATTCTTTTCGCGTCCGCCGGTTTGTCGAACCTCGTCCGCTGCGCTTCCTTGCTTTGTTCGTCCATTCCCGAGTCGAGTATCAACGATCCCAAACGAGCGTGGCCCCGCTTGGACGTCCTACGGCCAAGAAAAACGGAAACGTGAAAAACTACGAAAATTAATAACAAAACGTACAAAAACTAAGAAAATCTAGAAATACGAAAAACGGCCAACCGACTCCTAAAGCAACAAAAAGCAAGCGAAAAACACGCAACGTGAAACAAAAACGATAATGAAAATATGTACAAAAAGATGCAAATCAACCACCCCACACTTAGAACGGTTGCTTGTCCTCAAGCAAAACTAACGTATATAAAGGAAATTAAAGCTTATATTAAAAACGATCAATTTAAACTAATTAACTTATTAAAAACTTAATTATTTGAAATTAGTAAAATGGAGGGAAAATTAAAGTCAACTTATTTGAATAAGTCAACATAAGTACTTAACATTAATTAAGAGGTTTTAAAGGAAGATCTTAATAACTTTTACAACTTAGAAAATTGATTTCAACTTAATAACTTAAAAGCATAAGTTCATAAGCTAGAAAGCTATAAAATAAAATTGAAAGTTTGACAAACAAAAGAAATACTAAACTATGATCCAAAGCACAACACAATATTAAAAAGAAATGACATGGAAATCAAACTACGTTATAGAAGGATATTACCAAATGTAAGAGATTACAAAAGCTTGAAGGAGAGAAGCTTGAAAGTTGGATGATTCTTCACAAAAAAGAAGCTCGAAACAAAGCTTGAACATTAAAGAACTAAGATCTAAGCTTAACTAATCTATAACTAATTACTAGAATTTATAGGAATTAAAATGAGCAAAATATGAAAAACTGGAGAAAAAGCTGGTTTTGGGCAGCTTCCTTGGAGAATAAAGCTATCAGGACAAGTTTTAAGTTGAAATGACGTATGATTGCTTAAATCTTCAAAATTTTTGCTTTTCAGTCGATCGACTGGCAGTCGATCGGTGTTGTCGGCAGTCGATCGACTGCTCCGTCAAAATTGGCCTGAAGCCCTGTAATTCAGTCGATCTTGGGGGCTCAGTCGATCGACGGCAGTCGATCGGCCAGGTAGGCAGTCGATCGACTGCCTTGTCAAAAACTTCAAAACTCGCTGGAATCCAGTCGATTTTAGCCGGGTCAGTCGATCGACTTAAAGGTCAGTCGATCGACTGGAAATTCAGTCAGTCGACTGGATTCCAGCGCCCGGCTCGATTTCTCATTCTTTTCGCGTCCGCCGGTTTGTCGAACCTCGTCCGCTGCGCTTCCTTGCTTTGTTCGTCCATTCCCGAGTCGAGTATCAACGATCCCAAACGAGCGTGGCCCCGCTTGGACGTCCTACGGCCAAGAAAAACGGAAACGTGAAAAACTACGAAAATTAATAACAAAACGTACAAAAACTAAGAAAATCTAGAAATACGAAAAACGGCCAACCGACTCCTAAAGCAACAAAAAGCAAGCGAAAAACACGCAACGTGAAACAAAAACGATAATGAAAATATGTACAAAAAGATGCAAATCAACCACCCCACACTTAGAACGGTTGCTTGTCCTCAAGCAAAACTAACGTATAT
>BMAC01000024.1:1621436-1631784 GCA_014905375.1 Phtheirospermum japonicum | reverse complement strand
AGCGTTAATTCAAACTTTTTAATGCAAAAAGCCAGTAAGTAGCCTGAGTGTTTATCATATTTGAATGTACTTGAATGAGTTTTGATTTGATATCTCTTTGAAACCGCTCTGTGTAGTTGACTTTGAAAATGAGGTTAAGGCACACAGAAAAAACCCTATTCCGGCCATATCCTTAAATTTTAGCCACTATAAATTTCGAATGAGCCAATCATAGCCAAATTATCGATACCTATAACCATGTGTGTTTTTAGTCGACCCCTACAAACCCATTAAAAGCGTGGGGGTAGGAGTTCATTATTTTTATTGGTTGTTAGTGTTTTGGAATCTTTATCAGAGATTTATGAAAAGTTGTAATAAAGGATCACCATCCTTAAAAAAAAAAAAAAGACCCCACAAAAAAAATTAATAAAGGGGAAAATATAAAAATTAATAAACAAGGATGGTGAATCTTGGTGAATTGTGTTATGTAGTTCCCTACGCTCTTATAAAGGATTGTGTTTTATTGTTTATTTTCTTATGAAGCCTAATGTTTAAAATGAAAAGAGTTGTGTTTGTAGAAGAAGCATATAATAAGCTTCAATTATGATTAAGTGGTTCGAGCAAAATTTGGTTTAGAGTTACGAGTTGAGAAATAGCCTAAGTATAAAGGCTGCGCTATGAGTGTTTAGTGAGTTTTTTCTTTTGAACGAGGTAAAGCACATTGCTTCGTGATTAGAATAGTTTGGTGAGTTATTGATCATGTTAGATCATGAGTTAGACACACGACTTATATATTCCATACCTGTCCAAAGAGCCTTACATTACAACACGAAAAGACCTTTTCTGATTCTTAGTTCGATAACACACTTAATTTGCGATTTAAAAGAGATTGATTTTCCATTTTGCATTTGTATGATTTGAGTGTATACACGTCCTATGCAGCAATGCTTGAGTGCTTTGAGAGTACACTTATATATATTACCCTTTGTGAATATGCATGATTTTGCTTTTGAAGCGACAGTGTAATAATGGTCGAGCGTTTGAGGTTGTGTTGCAATTATCTATATTTTCAAAATTATCTATGTAGCACGGCACGACTCATTCCTTGAATTTATTTTCAGTTTGGTTATTATTTGAATCTATCGTTTGTTCGAGGATGAACAAACCAATTAAGCGTGGGGTATTTAGCACTAATTTGTCTTGATTTTAGTTAGTATTTTAGTTCATTTTTATTATTGTTTTCGGTGAAAGTTAGATAGATTGAGCATATTTTCGCATTTTCTTATCTCCAACTTGTTTTATCGTATTTTAATCATAATTAATTAATTTTATTTTTATTTTAGGTATTTTAAAGTATTTTGGTTTTTACGTAGTCAAGAATGGGCGTACGAGTGGAATTTCAGCGAAAACGGGCCGCGATTTTAAGAATTTAAAGCTGCCGGTTTTCTATAACGGTTTTCCATCTGGAACCGTTATAGTAGAGATGCCGTCATTGCCTGCCCACAAACTTTCTGTAGTGTCGACCAGTTTGCGTCGGTCGACGCAAGAACCGATGCCAATCGATGCACTGGCTGCGGAAGTCTCTGTAGCGTTGACCAGTTTGCGTCGGTCGACGCAAGAACCGACGTCAATCGACACCAACATGCTGAAACGCATTTTTTAGGTTTTCTTGCTGCCCAAGACTTCCCACAACTATAAATACCCTAGTATTTAGGATTTTTACATACATTATTATATTCCTAGGGTTACTAAGTCCTCCTAGGGTCTGACAACCCCAACAAGTGTCGTTTAATTTCGTAGTTACTTTTCATAATTTTTTAGTTTTAAATTCTTTGTCTTATTAGATCGATTTAGATTAGTTCTTAGATAGTTTAGATAATTTAGATTCAAGATTCGCTTCCGGAACGCTGCAACTTTCTTCTCGTTTAATTAGTAAGTCTTTAATTTCTTCCGCTTAATTAGTTTTTAATTATTGCTTGATAGTTTAATCTAGAATAATTTAATCTTCAACAAAACCCCCGCATGTATGATGATGAATTGTATGATATTGAGATTGGTGATGATAATGTTGGGATTATTATGTTGAGATTGATGAAATTGATTGGCTAGATCTAACGGGTCTAGAGCCTAGAATCGTCGTGAACCATCAATTGGGTTTATCCCAATAGATCGTGGAAACGATTCGAAGCTCTAGAACCCTAGTTTTCTAAATCTTTTAAAAAACCCTTAATTTTATTGTTCTTCGTGTAGATTAATTTATTGCTTTTATGTGTTTAGATTAGAATTTTATTTTATTCTCTTATTCGCAAACAAAAACACAAAAGGAACTTCACAGCCTAGTTTTCCTTGAGAGACGATTCGGTTTAACTTACCAACCTACACGCGATCCTGTTCTCTTGCGGGCGAGCTTTTAAATTTTTGATAAATCTTTATAAGTAGGTACACAAAAGTTCGAATCAACATCGAATCACAATTGAATCGTCATTATGAAAAAAGGGCTCATTCCCCTTATTACAACTTTCAACACAAGCTCCCGGGTCAAACTTCTCCTGCTTGCTCTCTTCCTCCATAGAAACTTAGTTACCCAACTCGTGAATCAAGTCAACATGTAAGCAATCCACATAGAAGGCGCTTGAAAGAATCGATGACAAGTTAGCATTATAAAAAGTGGTCGTGTCACGCACTACGGATAACGTGAGATTTTTCTTCCCAACGTCTATCAAACATTGAGTTGTAGCCATGAATTGGCGTCCTAGAAAGATAGTGTGGTCGGCTGCATCATTCTTCACCATGCCCACACCCAACACCATGAAGTCTATCGGAATCACAATCCCCCCGACTTGAACAAGAACATCCTTGACTACCCCCATTGAGTGTCTAATTGACCGATCGGCCAATTGTAAGCAAATGCATCTCTTATGAAGGAGGAAGGTTTGATTATTCATATATCAAAGACGGTATCAAATTAACTCCCGCCCCGGAATCAAGCATTGCATTAATGATATTTCCATTTTCGAGTTTGATATCAATACAAGACGAGCCGGGATCTGCCATCTTAAGAGCCGAGAGAGAGGGGTCACTAACCATATTTGCCTCCTTAGATGGATAAACTATCTCATTCATAGCTCTCTCAAGATTTTTGGGAGAAAGCTCCTTGAAGAACGTAGAGTAAGGGGGAAAATTCCGGATAGCATCTCAGTACGTCGGACAATAAACCATTGAGCTTTAGAAATTGGTCGTCCTTCGTAGTGTTTTGTAGCCGGGATGAATAGGGCATGGAGGCCTTAGAAATCGGTGCCTTGTAGGGAATTGAAGACTTGTGTAGGCCATCGGGAAGTTCCCTTACTAAAGTAGGACTCACGGGTGTAGAATCAGGAAGAGTACAATCATTCAGAATAGCAACCACCTCCTCCTTGGATGATGGGACATCCATATTATCAACCACCCCATCACTTCCCAGGACCGTGACCGCATGGGCTTGCGAAGGTTGGCTTAGAAATTTGCCTTTCTCATTTGATTGCTTCAACATATTCACATCGCTTGCTAATTGGCCCACTTTAGTGTACAACCTATTCGTCGTGGCCTCAAGAGCGTTGAACCGAGCATCAACCGAAGCCTACAATGATTGCAATTGTTGCATAATATCTAAGAGGGTTGGATCAGAAGGTGGGGTAGGAGCATTCACCGGAATCAGTAGACGAGATGGACCCGCATTTGGATTAGCATAACCAAAATCCTGATACATGCAGTTGCTCAGATGATATGGAGGATTGTGATTCGACGGACGAGCAAAAGACGTCTTGGCAACACCGGGTCCCGCTTGATACCCTTGAACCAATAAGTGGCATCGACATATAGAAAGAGGGGTTTGACGGGCAATAAGTGGTATCATGAACAATCATTCCACATGACGCTCATGGGGGGTCCGGACTTTGGCTTGACAACTTAGCCATTTGAGCCTTCATAGCTGCTACTTCCTTTTCCGACTCGAGCTCTCTAGCAGAAGAAGCTTCACTCACTTCATTGGAATTAGAATACAATGCCTGAGAGGACTTTTATTGATAATTGTCGGCAAGAGTGGTGAAAATCTTGATAATCACTTGACGAGGTTGTTCTTTCATAATACCCCCGACCAACGTATCCACCATATATTGGAATTGTGGGTCCAACGCCTCATAAAAAGTTTGAATAAGAAGTTCCTTTGGCATACGATGATGTGGACAACTAGTGAGAAGGTCTTGGAAATGAGCCCAAGTGGAGTGGAACGRCTCRTTTTTCATTTGCTTAAAYGAAATGATATTGATCCTTAATTCGGCTGTCTTTTCCGTAGAATAGTAATGATCTAATAATGTTACCGAGAGGTCATCCCATGTATGAATAGAATTGGGAGGGATCCCCATAAACCACGACAATGCTTTATCTTTTAGAGCATATGAAAAACAACGGAGTCGAAGATGCTCTAAACTCATCTATTCGGGCGGTGAAAACTCGAGACTTGCCACATAAATTACCGAAGGAATTGGAGAAGATCTTCCTTAGCGAACCCGTGAAAAATCAGAAGTCGAGCAAAATCAAGCGAACGGATATCAATAGCTATAACCTCGGGGGGAAGAGATACACAAGATGAAATAGTTTCTCCCACGAAGGCTTTGCTAACTTCTTTCATAGAGAGGACGGGAGGGGTATATTGGGCATTAGGACTCATTCCTCCAAACAAAGCATACGGATCGGGAGTGTCCTCATGAGCATTAGTATCAGCACCTCCATAACCCAGACCACCACCATTAGCATTCAAATTCACATTCGGAGCATGATTGAAGTTGTAAGCGGGAGGAACTCCATACGGGACGGGAATCGGGCTTTGCAATTAAGAAATTGTGGAGGAGCACCATAGCCCCCATACGGACCGAAATTTGGGGCTTGCACATTCGGAACGGAATTGGGAGCACCGTAACCTCCAAACGGACCATTCATACCCAAGAACCCGTTATACATAACATGGTTTGCACCATGCCCTCCTATGTTGGGTTGACCATTGCTGTGAGCACCGGTGGCAACTTGGTTTGCACCATGTCCTCCCACATTTCCAAACCCATTATACATCATTCCATTCCCAACATGGTTTGCACCATGCCCTCCCACATTAGGAATGTAACCTCCATTGCCATAAGCATTGGAATTGAACACATTAGCGGAATGAGGGAGAGGTGCGGTACCTTGTTGTAGTCCCATGGCGTGCCCATGAGTGGTAAAACCACTCCCTTGAATTCCTATAGCGTGATCGGGAGGAGTCGTGGTATTTGGAGTCGAAAGCCCGGGTTTATCATTTGGTGGAGATGGCTCATCATGAACAACTGACTTTGGAATGCTAGAGCCTTGAAGATCAACTCGAGGAGATTTCCCGTTAGGGTTGGGAAACGAGACAGTAGAGATTAGGGTTCTCTTATTCATCAAAGACTCTCTTTATATAAGGGTATTAAATATATGTTTCCATAATACATAAAGATAATAAATACCTAAATTGTACTTGATCAGTTACTTATTCACAAAGGCACACTAATTGTGCTTTTCCTTCAACCATCCTCCTTGTGCCAATTCAAAGGGTGAAATGGTGTTTTATTTTTGCCTTGTTAAAACTTTGCCAAGTAACAAAAACCCAATGAGAAAAATAAAGCTTGGTCTAAAGAAAAAGAGTACAACACACCTATGTTGAGACTCCCCCTAAAGTGTACACCTCTCTTTGATATGTACATCTATCAAGAGAACTTTGAAAGTCTCCACTTCCTCAATTTACTTGATTCTTGAGAAAATGCATAGTTGTTAGTTGTAGAAGAGTTGTGGTGATATTACTCGTATTATCACATTTACTTCAGTGATAGAGTTCAAGCCACTATTATTAAATATATGAATGATCATAATATTTATCGTAGATACTCACAAACTACTACATGTATGATAATGATCTCTTTACATGGATCGAATGAGTAACCAACATCAACGATAATTTGGTGTTTCACAATAGGAAGTAAATTCAATATTTTCTATAGGGATTCCAAGACCATCTGCAGTCCCAATTATATATATGAATGGGAAAAATAAACTCGCGTCAATGGTTTCTTTTAGGTATCAAATTACATTTTGATTCCATTCTAGTGACATTGTGCTTTCTTGAGTTAAATCAAGATAACAATTTTGAGAAAGTAATATTTGGTCATGTGTATTAGTAATGGTACAATAATGTGCATATGTACGTAGGTAGAGAATCTCAGCTCCCACCAGTTCTTCGTCATTCCATTGGTGAAATTGATATTCCTCATATCTGCAGTTTGCTCAAACATAGGAGTGCTAACATATTAAACTTATCCATATTTAATTGCCTGATCATCTTTTGGATATATGCAAACTGTAGAATTTAGTATTCCACAAACTCGGTTTTAGTTTAAAGCCTTAACATGACCAAGTTTTCCAATGATGCATTATCTCAAATTAAAATTTCAAATAACTAGAGATATCTCTTATTTCATTAAGAGTGTATATAATGTTCCTTTCGTCGACATATACAATTATAATCGCAATCTGAAACTTATTTTATTTATAAATACACAAGGGCATAGATTATTTTTTCCCAATCAAGTAGTCACTCGGACGGTTATACCACGTCCATCTAGATTCTTTCAATCCATAAAGTGAGTGTTTTAATTTAATTGCAAACGCACTCCATGGATTAGAGTCACTTGGCTTTGTAATATAAGGGCAGCAAGCACTTTTGTATATATATCTCTAAATTACGATCCCCATAGAGATATGATGTAACCACAGGTATAAGCTTCATTATCAGTTCTTTGGAATTATAACATCTATTATGGGAGAGTACATATCCCCATAGTCAATTCTAGGGCGTATTGAGAAACTTTTTGCTTCAATATAGATTTGCATCTCATGGTTTTATTTTTCTCATTGAGCTTTCTGACAAAACTTTGTTTATATTCTACAGGATTTACACTAGGTGAGATTAGCACTACCACACAAAACACTTGTCTTATTGTCATTGAATTTAGTTCTACCTGGATTGATTATTTAGAATTAGGTTAATTTTCTCAATATTGACATTTCAATAGAGCGTGGTTCGATACTATCATCAATGTGTGTGGAAGATCTTTCCATCAAATCATATAAACTCACATTGTACATTGAGATTTCTTTATTCTCTGGAATCATATTAAACATCGGAGCGTCCTCCAGTAATGACTCATGTACATAAGTATAATCAGAGATAATCTCATGAGAGTCATTATCTTCATTGATGATTAATTGAATTTGTGCCATACGTGCCCTCTTATTCCTTGGGTGGGTGTTGATCGAACCAAGTGACCTCCCCATGTTCCTTTTGGGAGTCACGACCTCAACCACACCTCCACTAAGTATGGTTGCAATATCTTAATCTGTGACATTATGCCCTTTATGGGGTCTTTAACCTTGCAGACACATTTACAGCTGGTATATATATGATCTCGTCAATTTAGAAATTGAGTCTTCTGTACTTTGAAGATCAATTGTTCACTTTACTATACTTTCATGTTACTTTGTGAAATGAGGGGATTATAATGAGACATAGTATGAAACTATTTTTGTCGTTCCATTAGAAAATAAATTTTCTTATCTTCCCCTAACAACGGAAAGATTGTTTCGTTTCAGTGACAAATTCGCTAATTAGCGATAAAGAGATCGTCTGTCAAAAGTTTCAAATAGCGGATGATTGTTGGAGATTCATATCCAACATAAATACTTAATCGTCTTTGAAAACCCATAGAATGTGTTGTGGGGGCGCAATAGGAACATATAATTCTTAATTTAATATGCGTAGATATGAATTATCAGGCTTATATCCAGTTACCAACTGCTACTCAAAATATCTGGTTAGCAGGGGATCATAAAAAAATAAGTAAGAGTTGCGTGCAATATTGCATAACCCTGTGCAAAGACAAATGAGTGTGCATAAATATTGTCTTAGTCACCATCTGTATTCCTTTTGACGGTGTCTTCTTTGAGACCTTATTGTATATGCACATTAGGGTACAAGATCCAGTACATCGATCTTTGTTAAAATACAATAGACATCAAGTGCTTTTCATGTAAACTCTCTAACATTATGAGTTTGGGTGCTTTATAAGGGTGGTGAGTCCTCAATCATATTAAATGTGCTAGAAGTTTTGAAAATACAACATTTTTATGGACAATACGTGCTTAAGCATCGACCAAAACTATAAAATACTTGAATGATCCGCATTTTGAATGGTCATGTCCACATGTATCACCAATTATCAATTATAAGAATGAAATATTATACTTTGTATCTTTAGCAAATGCATGTCTCAATCATACAATTTTGCTAATGAACAAGTTTTGAAAAAATGAGTGATGTATCTTTGAGATATGAATGTATGTAGTGCTCCTAGTACTTTAGAATGCACTAGCTATAATTGAACAACATTAGTTTGACACTATAATGTGCATCAAATTTTTATCTCATTTTATGTTTCACTTAAAATAAAAGATGTTCATGTTAATTTCTTATAATATGGACCATCATATCATAATGACCAAAGAATCCATGTCAGTCGTATCAAAACTTGAATGAGTCAGTGTCCAAAAGTTCTTTGTTGGTTATAACTTATGATTCAATAATCAAAAAGTAGTAAAGTAAAATTACTAGATTGACTCTAAAACGTGCTTTCTTCCACATAAATTAAAAGTATAGTTCCATTCTTATAATGTACTTCTTAATGATAACCATCAACATGAAYACCATCAAACTTAACAAGGTTCGTTTGCTCTTGGTCCATAATGAGCTTTTATGACGAGATCATATATATACCAGCTGCAAATGTRTCTGCAAGGTTAAAGACCCCATRAGGGGCACAATGTCACARATTAATATATTGCAACCATACTTAGTGGAGGTGTGGTTGAGGTCGTGACTCCCAAAAGGAACAAGGGAAGGTCACTTGGTTCGGTCAATACTCGCCCAAGGAATAAGAGGGCACGTATGGTACAAACTCAATTAATCATCAATGAAGACAATGACTCTCATGAGATTATCTCTGATTATACTTATGTCCATGAATCATTACCGGAGGACGCTCCGATGTTTAATATGATTCCAGAGAATAAAGAAATCTCAATGTACAATTTGAGTTTATATGAGTTGATAGAAAGATCTTCCAGACATATTGATGATAGTATCGAACCACGCTCTATTGAAATGTCAATATTGAGTAAATTGACCTAATTCTAAAGAATCAATCTAGATAGAACTAAATTCAATGATAATAATACATGTGTTTGGTATGGTAGTGCTAACCTCACCAAGTGTAAAGCTTGTAGGACATAAACAAAGTTTTGTCAGAAAGCACAATGAGAAAAATAAATCCATGAGATGCAAATCTACACTTGAAGCACAAACACTACACCAAAAATGTATTCAGAGAGCGCCTGTCAAATAGCGCTTCAAGCAGCTAGTGCTATCTGAAAAGTTTGGAATTTTTAAACAGCGCTTCATTGACTATGCGCTATCTAATATATGTTAATTAACGGTTTTACATAGAGCTTCAAATACAAAGCGCTAAATGAATGAATTCGGATATATTAAAGAGCGTTTATTTAGTAAGCGCTATGTGAATCAATTGCTTTTACATAGCGCTTAAAAAGCAAAGTGCTATCTAAAAGAATTAATATTTCTCAGATAGCGCTTTAATTAGACGATGCTATCTGAAGTCAACATGAATAGACAGCGCTTTAACCAAAAATGAAAAGAAACTGTCCTCAAATTTTTTTGGCCGTTCCCACTTTTGCAACTGCTGAGAGTCTAACACACCAACCTATAATACCTCAAACCCCTCCTCATCACCGCCACCTTTGACACACCCGACGCCGCCGTCGTCGCCATGCTACACCCGTAAACGATAGTAAGATTCTCACTCTCCCTCCCCCTTATCTCTCCTTTTCTCTGTTTCTTTCTTCCTCCATCTATCTCGAAACATATTTTCTTCTTTTAAATCTGTTTTGAAGAAATCGGTGTTACCCTGAATAAATCGACGCTGTTCTGAAGAAATCTCAACATTGCGTCACAAATTTGAACGGTAAGGATATAAAGTCTTGGATTCTATAATTGGATTTTATTTTATTTTCATATTTTGTTTTGTCTATTGTTTAAAATCTGGACATGATTATTCGATTTGACGATTTAGAAAATCTATTATGATGCTGGTGTTAAATTCATGTAAAAACTGAATTTTTACTTGAGCTAGGTTTTGATCATTATGTTTTTAATTTTTATTTCTATGTTAGTTGATAAACTATCAAATTATAG
>BMAC01000024.1:1603988-1608988 GCA_014905375.1 Phtheirospermum japonicum | reverse complement strand
GATTTGGACGATACGCCTCGAAATTTTTTTTTCAAGCGTGGAAACCCCAGAACCAGAAGTAGTAGGATTAAGTCTCATAATAATAATAAATAAATAAATATGTCGAAATTTTTTTGTGGAAAATTATCGAATTCAAAATAAATGTCCGATAGCACGTTGATCAGTTAATTCAATAAGAAATGGGAGTTAGCACTCTATTTCGTTGGTGCCGAATCCAATGCAATTGTTTACTTATTCAATGAGTAAATTTACAAGCTCAACCAAACTATTTTGAAAATTTCAAGTGGATGAATTAAGGATCTTGAGAAAGTTTTTCATTTTCATTTGTCTATCATTATAGACAATCCCATCTATATTATATAAAATAGTCTATGGAATTCGAACCCGAACTCTATTTACATTACGATTCATTATTTTTATCTTATTATTTTTATCTTATTGGCTCTTCTTATTTTTTATTTCAGTATATTGGTTTATACCTATAGCCTATTCTTTTCTTTTTTTATACCCTTTACATTTCATAGATCAATTGCGCCTATTTTCACATCTAGGATTTACATATACAACATACACCACTGTCAAGAGGGAATTTCTTATTAATTAGGTTAGGTGTTTCGATTCTAAAAAAGGCCAAAAAGAAAAAGGGGGTTGCGCTATATATATGAAAGGGTATACAATAATGATGTGTTTGGTAAATCCATGGTCTAATAATCAAACATTCTGATTAGTTGATAATATTAGTATTTAGTTGGGAAGTTTGTGAAAGATTCCTGTGAAGGATTTCATTAACGCCCAATTCATTCGTGTCGAGTAGACCTTGTTGTTGTCAGAATTCTTAATTCATGAGTTGTAGGGAGGGATTTATGTCACCACAAACAGAGACTAAAGCAAGTGTTGGATTCAAAGCGGGTGTTAAAGAGTACAAATTGACTTATTATACTCCTGAATACGAAACCAAAGATACTGATATCTTGGCAGCATTCCGAGTAACTCCTCAACCGGGAGTTCCGCCTGAAGAAGCAGGGGCTGCAGTAGCTGCCGAATCTTCTACTGGTACATGGACAACTGTGTGGACCGATGGACTTACCAGCCTTGATCGTTACAAAGGACGATGCTACCACATCGAGCCCGTTCCCTGGAGAAACAGATCAATATATCTGTTATGTAGCTTACCCCTTTAGACCTTTTTGAAGAAGGTTCTGTTACTAACATGTTTACTTCCATTGTAGGAAATGTATTTGGATTCAAAAGCCCTGCGTGCTCTACGTCTGGAAGATCTGCGAATTCCTCCTGCTTTATATTAAAACTTTCCAAGGCCCGCCTCACGGGATCCAAGTTGAAAGAGATAAATTGAACAAGTATGGTCGTCCCCTATTGGGATGTACTATTAAACCTAAATTGGGGTTATCTGCTAAAAACTACGGTCGAGCAGTTTATGAATGTCTTCGCGGTTGACTTGATTTTACCAAAGATGATGAGAACGTGAAATCCCAGCCATTTATGCATTGGAGAGATCATTTCTTATTTTGTGCCGAAGAAATTTATAAAGGACAGGCTGAAACATGCGAAATCAAAGGGCATTACTTGAATGATACTGCGGGTACATGCGAAGAAATGATCAAAAGAGCTGTATTTGCTAGAGAATTGGCAGTTCCTATCGTAATGCATGACTACTTAACAGGAGGATTCACTGCAAATACTAGCTTGGCTCATTATTGCCGAGATAATGGCCTACTTCTTCACATTCACCGTGCAATGCATGCAGTTATTGATAGACAGAAGAACCATGGTATACACTTCTRTGTACTAGCTAAAGCGTTACGTATGTCTGGTGGAGATCATATTCACTCTGGTACCGTAGTAGGTAAACTTGAAGGAGAAAGAGACATCACTTTGGGCTTTGTTGATTTACTGCGTGATGATTTTATTGAAAAAGATCGAAGTCGCGGTATTTATTTCACTCAAGATTGGGTCTCTCTACCAGGTGTTATTCCCGTGGCTTCAGGGGGTATTCACGTTTGTCATATGCCTGCTTTAACCGAGATCTTTGGGGATGATTCCGTACTACAGTTCGGCGGAGGAACTTTAGGACACCCTTGGGGTAATGCGCCAGGTGCTGTATCTTACCGAGTAGCTCTAGAAGCATGTGTACAAGCTCGTAATGAAGGACGTGATCTTGCTTCTGAGGGTAATGCAATTACCCGTGAGGCTAGCAAATGGAGTCCTGAAGTAGCTGCTGCTTGTGAGGTATGGAAAGAGATCAAATTTGAGTTTACCGCAGTAGATACTTTGGATAAGTAAGATAACAATTAATTACTTTCTGTTCTCTTAATTGAATTGCAATTAAACTCGGCCCAATCTTTTACTAAAAGGATTGAGCCAAATACAAAGATTCTATTGCATGTATTTTGGATAAATACATATATCTTTTATCTTTAGATATAGAAGATTTAAACTAGAAATCTAAGACTCAAATATTTCTATTGTTGTCTTGGATCCACAATTAAACCTATGGATCCTTAGGATTGGTATATTCTTTATAATCCTGTAGTTTCCCTGAATTAAGTAAAGTATCACAAATCTTTCAACCCATCTTGTATATTGTCTTTTTCGTTCCGCGCTGGAATAGAACCTTAATTTATTACTTGTTATTAGTTAGTTATTAGATGCGATTTTACGAAAGAAATTCTTTATAGGCGAGAACAAATATTTTTTGTTCGACGCGAAGACATAGGAAAAACAACCTTATTATCATTATAAAAAATATTTCATTTACAATGAAAGGGTATTTCATCCTATTCATATATATAGTGAAGTCTTCCCCCCGGATTCCCACAAAACAAAAGAGAACCCTTTTTCACACTTCCTATTATTAGTGTAGTAGTGATTGAATTTCTATGCTTAGTCTGATAGGAAATAAGATATTCAAATCCAAATAAAGAATTGTGGATCGAATGACTATTCATCTATTGTATTTTTATGCAAATAGGGGGCAAGAAAACTCTATGGAAAGATGGTGGTTTAATTCGATGGTGTTTAAGAAGGAGTTAAAGCGCAGGTATGGTATAAAGAAATCAATGGACAATCTTGGTCCTATTGAAAATACTAGTGAAAGTGAATATCCGAATAGAAAAGGTAGGGCTAAAAACATTCATAGTTGGGGGGGTCATGCCAATTCTAGTTACAGTAATATCAGTCGTTTATTTGCCGTCAAAGACATTCGGAATTTCATCTCGGATGATACTTTTTTAGTTAGGAATAGTAATGGAGACAGTTTTTCTATCTATTTTGATATTGAAAATCAGATTTTTGAGATTGAGAACGATCATTCTTTTCTGAGTGAACTAGGAAGTTCTTTTTCTAGTTATCGCAATTTTAGTTATATGAATAGTGGATCTACGAGTGAAGATTCCTTATACAGTCATTACATGTATGATACTCAATCTAGTTGGAATAATCACATTACTAGTTGCATTGATAGTTATCTTCAGTCTCAAATTTGCGTTGATACGTCCATTGTAAGTGATAGTAGTGACAGTTACATTTCCGAGTGCATTTTTGATAAAGGTAGAACTAGTAGTGAAAGCGAGGGGTCCAGTATACAAACCCCCGCGAAGAGTGGTGATTTCACTCTAACAGAAAGCTCTAATGATCTCGATGCAACTCACAAATACAAGCATTTGTGGGTTCAATGCGAAAATTGTTATGGATTAAATTATAAGAAATTTTTGAAATCAAAAATGAATATTTGTGAACAATGTGGATATCATTTGAAAATGGTTAGTTCAGGAAGAATTGAAGTTTTGATCGACCCCGGCACTTGGGATCCTATGGATGAAGACATGGCCTCTCTGGATCCCATTGGATTTCATTCGGAGGAGGAGCCTTATAAAGATCTTATTGATTCTTATCAAAAAAAGACAGGATTAACTGAGGCTGTTCAAACAGGCGTCGGTCAACTAAACGGTATTCCCATAGCAATTGGAGTTATGGATTTTCAGTTTATGGGGGGTAGTATGGGATCCTCAGTGGGAGAGAAAATCACCCGTTTGATTGAGTACGCTACCAATCAATTTCTACCTCTTATTATAGTGTGTGCTTCGGGAGGGGCGCGCATGCAAGAGGGAAGTTTAAGCTTGATGCAAATGGCTAAAATATCGTCTGCCTTATATGATTATCAATAAAATAAAAAGTTATTATATGTATCAATCCTTACATCGCCTACTACTGGTAGGGTATTCGCTAGTTTTGGTATGTTGGGAGATATCATTATTGCCGAACCAAACTCCTACATTGCATTTGCGGGTAAAAGAGTAATTGAACAAACATTGAATAAAACAAAACCCGAAGGTTCACAAGCGGCTGAATATTTATTCCAGAAGGGCTTATTCGACCTAATCGTACCACGTAATCTTTTAAAAAGCGTTCTGATTGAGTTATTTAAGTTCCACGCCTTCTTTCCTTTGAATTCCAATTCAATCAAGTAGAGTGCACTAAGTTCAATTATTTTATTTGTAGCAAACAAGCGGATAACTCTTTTTTACCTAGATTACTAATTAAGATTAACAAGTCTCTATCATCATCAACAAGATAAAAGCGCGAGTTCTTCCTTTTGTGAATTTAGGCAAATAAAACGAATTTCATCTTACGTATATACGTATATAATTATAATCAAATAGAAAAATATAAAAAAGATAGATATACAGTTTTGTATCTTTCTCCATCTCCCMAAAACCCCATTTCACTAAAAAGAAAATTTTCGGTTGTGTCGCATTCTAACAAATCTTTCCATAATTTGTAAGAAACCTTTTCTTTATTACTTTAAAGAAATTGATATTTCCTTATATCTTCACTTTGACTAATCATAGGAGTGCTAACATATTGCACTTATCCATATTTAATTGCTGATCATCTTTTGGATATATGCTAACTGTAGAATTTAGTATTACACAAACTCGATTTTAGTTTAAAGCCTTAACATGGCCAAGTTTTCCCATGAT
>BMAC01000024.1:1580881-1599564 GCA_014905375.1 Phtheirospermum japonicum | reverse complement strand
AATGGACTTATTCATCTATCTACATGAAAGATATGTATGATAATCAACTTGATTATTTTTCTTCATTTCTTTGTGTTTTATTCTTGTCTTCTAATTTGTCAATGGAATGACGAAGAACTGGTGGGAGGTGAAATTCTCTACAAATATAAGGAAATATCAATTTTGTCAATGGAATGACGAAGAACTGGTGGGAGGTGAAATTCTCTACCTATTTGCATTTGCACATTATTGTACCATTACTAATACACTTGACAAAATATTACTTTCTCAAAATTGTTATCGTGATTTAACTCAAGAAAGTGCAATGTCACTGGAATGAAATCAAAATGTAATTTGATACCTAAAAGAAATCATTGACGCGAGTTTATTTTTCCCATTCATAAATATAATTGGGACTACAGATGGTCTTATAATCCCTATAGAAAATGTTGAGTTTACTTCCTAATGTGAAACACCAAATAGTATCGTTGATGTTGGTTACTCATTCGATCCATGTAAAGAGATCATTATCATACATGTAGTAGTTCGTGAGTATCTACGATAAATGTTATGATCATTCATATATTTGATAATAATGGCTTGAACTCTATCACTGAAAAAAATGTGATAATACAACATTGTTATTGAGACTCGAGTTTGAATTCTGAGGAGCTCGTACTTCGTAACTTCTATGATCTATGCCTCACTCGTGGCGCAGGCGTCTCCACAAGTGGAAGACATAGTGGAGAATGGAGGGGAGGGTGCATGCGTGGGCGAGGACATCTGGAGGAGGTGGCTAGCAGCGTTTGAGAAGCCGATGAATAAGAGGCAATTGTTAGAAGAGTTTTCGTGGTGTTTAAATATATTCAACGGGTTCATGGCTTGGTATTATCGGAATTCGATTCAATTGCAAGTTTCAAGGTGTTTGAAGCTTGGAAAATAAAAGGAAAATAAAAATAAAGCAAATAAAATAGCTAACTATCCTATAAAATGAAAGTGCAAGTTGGTAGGATGCCTCGTCGGATGCCTCAAATAGAAAATGCAAAGCAATAAAGGAAATAAGCAAGGAAATGCATTGTTTCACCAAGTACAAGCATKCAAGCACAAGGTACAACTATGCATAAAAATTCAAATAATGCAAATTACCAAAAATTGAAAGCATGAATGGATAGAGCAATGAAAATGGATGGGAAAGTTTATAACTTTAAAGAAAATAACAAGCAACGAAGTCTAGATCTAGGATTTAAGCTAAAACTATACATGAAAATAAAAATCAAAATAAAGAATAAGAAAAACTCAAAATCATGACAATCAAGGACCCGATCTATAGTCTAGGTGTGTCACTCAACTAGAATCCATAGTCAATTCACAAGTTTCATCATGAAATCAAGTAGCTAAGATAAAAAGCATAACATGAAGAACAAGCATGGAAATGAAGAACAAAGCTTGAAATTAAAAGGAAAGCTTACTAAATTAAATGGGGAATCCCAAGGTTGAATTACAAATTAAAGTACTAATCCAAAGGAGTATTTGGATTCATCTTGAGCTTACAAACCCAAGGAAATTGCTTGAAAATTTAATTCAAAAACCTAAGAGAGAGAAAGTAGATCTAAAGAAATATGAGAGAAAATTAATTCCCAAGCCTCATGCAAGAGTTGGGGAAGAGTGTGTTTTTCTGGGGTTAAAAATGGGGTTTAAATAGCTATTAGTAGGGGCAAAATCATAAATTNCTTATTATAACTCTTGGGAAGCCAAAACGAGCACAAATGTTCTCTTTCATGAACTTGACGAAAACCTCGGCGTTA
Organism: Phtheirospermum japonicum; assembly: GCA_014905375.1. Lineage (NCBI taxonomy): Eukaryota > Viridiplantae > Streptophyta > Magnoliopsida > Lamiales > Orobanchaceae > Phtheirospermum > Phtheirospermum japonicum. Next base: position 1,597,780 of record BMAC01000024.1, on the reverse strand, counting down.
TTCTTTCGTGTGGGGATGGCCTCAACCCATTTAGAAACGTAATCAACCCCCATGAGGATGTATTCAAAACCATCAACCGACTTCGGAAACGRGMCMATGAAGTCAACTCCCCAAACCTCGAAGATTTCAACCACCAAATTTCCCACCAAGGGCATTTCGTTCCTCTTCGATATGCTCCCCGTTCGTTGACATTTATCACAAGTTTGAACGTGAACTTGAGCATTATAATGGAGAGATGGCCAATATAAACCCAAACTCAAGACTTTAAGTGCCGTTTTTCTTCCCCCAAAGTGTCCTCCGGCTTCATGTTCATGACAAAAGGTTAGTAGAGCTTTCATCTCATTCTCCGGCACGCATCTCCTAATCACTCCATCCTTCCCCACTTTGTACATGAAGGGGTCATCCCAATAGAAGCTTTGGCACTTAGCTAGGAAGCGTTTCTTCTCTTGCTAATTCATATCCGGCCAAAGTTCTCCATTTGCTAAATAATTTGCATAGTCAGCATACCAAGGAGCTTGGGCCACTTCTAATAAATTTTCGTGTGGCAAGTTTTCGCCAATTGCCATCTTYTCTCCTCCGTCCATGACCAATCTCGAGAGGTGATCGGCTAACGCATTCTCGCACCCTTTACGATCCTTGATCTCAATATCAAATTCTTGAAGCAATAGGATCCAACGAATAAGGCGGGGTTTTGCTTGAGGTTTAGAGAACAAATATCGTAATGCGGCATGATCACTATGTACCACAACTCGTGATCCAACTATGTAAGCTCGAAACTTCTCTAGTGCAAAGATCACGGCTAAGAGCTCTCTCTCGGTTATCGTGTAGTTCTTTTGAGTATCATTTAGCATCAAACTTGCGTAATACACCACCCTTAATAGCTTGTCTACTCGTTGTCCAAGGATGGCCCCCACCGCTTCACTCGATGCGTCGCACATAATCTCGAAGTTCCAATCGGGCGCTACGACAATGGGGGCGGATACGAGGCTCTTCTTAATTGCCAAGAAAGCATCCTTACAAGCCTCATCGAATTCGAAAGGGACTTCATTACTCAACAACCGACACAAGGGACAGGCAATTTTTGAAAAATCTTTTATAAACCGCCGATAGAAACTGGCATGCCCAAGGAAGCTCCTTACATCTTTCACATTAAGGGGAGGAGGTAACTTTTCGATCACTTCCACTTTGGCTTTGTCCACCTCAATCCCCTTCTCCGAAATCACATGCCCAAGAACAATCCCACTTCGAAACATGAAGTGGATCTTCTCCCAACTTAAAGTTAAGCTCGTCTCTTCACATCCAGCAAGCACTTCCTCAAGATTTCTCAAGCATTCTTCGAACGAGTCCCCATATATGGAAAAGTCATCCATGAAGACTTCGAGATATTTGTCGATCATGTCGGAAAATATGGAAAGCATACATCGTTGGAACGTCCCTGAGGCATTACATAGCCCAAATGGCATCCGTCGGAAAGAAAAAGTCCCAAACGGGCAAGTGAACGTCGTTTTAGCTTGGTCCTCGGGGGCGATGGCAATTTGGTAATAGCCCGAAAATCCGTCCAAAAAGCAATAAGAGTGGTGGACGGCAAGCTTGTCGAGCATTTGATCGATAAAAGGTAGAGGAAAATGATCCTTCTTCGTAGCCGCATTGAATTTTCTAAAATCGATGCACATCCTCCACCCCGTTGTTGCCCGTGTAGCCAATAACTCACCCCTGTAATTTTCCATCACGGTGATGCCACTCTTTTTAGGAACCATATGCACGGGGCTTACCCACTCACTCTCGGCTATAGCGTAAATCAAGCCCTCCTTCAACAACTTGAGTATTTCTTCTTTCACGATCTTTTTAAGGTTTGGGTTCAAACACCTTTGGAATTCTCGAGAAGGCTTGGCGTCATCCTCCAATATGATTCGATGCATGCATGTCGAAGGGCTTATTCCCTTTATATCACCGAGGCTCCATCCGATGGCACTTTTGTGAGCCTTTAGCACCTTGATCAACCTCGCTTCCTCTTCTTCGTTTAGATTGGTAAAAATAATCACCGGTTTACTCTCCTCTTCTTCAAGAAATACATATTTGAGGTTAAATGGGAGAGACTTTAGCTCGGGCTTGTGCCTCCTCTCACCCTCATCGGTGAAGAGCTCGAACAATTCAATCGCTCCATCAAGGCATTCATCAAGAGGTTTACTCGGCTTAATAACTCGATTATCATCAATGATCTCCTCCCCCCTCTTCAAAAGYTCGACGTTGCCCTCAACGTCATGAAAATAAGCACTCTCGTAGAAGTTGGTTGCAATGGGAAGAACACAAGAGTCGGCATGAACAATAACCGGTGTATCATCCATCAAAGCAACTCGATCATCTTTTGGCTCCTCCACCCCAATGTACGAATTCTCCATGAAGGCTTGCTCGACCAATTCTTGGATCTCGTCGACAAGAAGGCAATCCGCATGATAAATACTAGAAGGAATTGATGGCAAGTTGGTCATCGAGAATGTGACCGATTCACCCGCAACGGATAAAGTAAGATTCCTCTTTCCAACATCGATTAAGCATTGTGTAGTGGCCATAAATGGACGACCAAGCAAAATGGTGTGCTCGGAACCRTCATTKGAAACCAAACCCACATCGAGGATAACAAAGTCCACYKGCACCACAAGGCCTCCCACTTTGACAAGCACATCTTTAACCACCCCCTTCGGATAATGAATGGAACGGTCGGCCAATTGCAAACAAATCCGAGTCTCTTGTAAGGGGGCCAACTCTAATTGCTCATAAATCGAAGATGGCATCAAATTAATACCCACCCCGGAATCAAGCATACCACTTGTGACTTTCCCATTACCGAGCGTAATATCGATACAAAACGATCCGGGGTCTGCCATTTTGAGAGCCAAAATCGAAGGGTCACAAATCACACTTGCCTCGTTAGATAGCACGACCCTCTCATTTGTCGCTGTAAAAAGCTTTTTCGACGAGAGCTCCTTGAAAAATTTAGAATAGGCGGGCATGTCGCGTATGGCATCCAATAATGGGAGAGTGATATTAACATTGGACAAGGTATTGTAAAGCCTTTGGAATTGCTCATCTTTCTTTGCATTTGGAAGCCGAGAGGGAAAAGGCTTTGGACCCTTTTGAATTGGGGGCTTGTAGATGTTTGAAGATTTATGAAAGCCGTCGAGAACATCCTTAGATAGTGAGGGGTCCACGGGGGTGGAATCGCAAGAAGGAACGCTCGGTGGACTAGTACCATTCGCAACCTCGACCGGGGGGTCGACCTTATTATCAATGACCCGTCCACTTCGAAGTGAAGTAATCGCATGGGCATGGGACGGTTGGCTTGGTAGCTTCCCCTTGTCATTGGCTTGTTTGAGCAAATTAATTTCGGTAGCCATTTGGCCAACTTTCGTATTCAACCCACTATTAGAAGCCTCCATCACGGCTAACCGGGCATCAATGGATTGCAAGTGTTGTAAGATCATGGCAATGCTCGGATCGGTAGCCGGTGGTGGAGTAGTTATCGGAGGGGAAGGACGAGAGGGACCCACATGAGGAGAGACTCCCGATTGGGCATTCGCATAGCCAAAGTTTGGATGAATGCGGTTGCTCGGATGATACGGAGGAGTATGCGTAGGCGGCCGAGCATAAAAATACTTAGAAACACCACTACCCGATTGGTACCCTTGTACTCCACAAACTTCTTCCGACGGGGGCACCGGCAAGTAACACGAGGGATTTGATGGACAAGTAAGTGTCTCATGCCCAACTATTCCACAAGACAAGCAAGGAGGCTCCGGGTTGGGGCGAGATAACTTCGCAATTTGAGCCTCCAATGCCGCAATTTTCTTATTCGTTTCAATTTTTTCGGAAGAATACGACTCCATCACCTCGTTAGCACTTGAATATAAAGCACGGGAAGATTTTTGTTTGGAATTCTCGGCCAAATCGCAAATACCTCGGTGGAGTGCTTGAGGGGAATGAATCGCCATGTTGCCATCCGCTCTTGTGTCGACCATATATTGATATTGCGGGTCCAACGCTTCATAGAAAGTTTGAATTAAAAGATCCTTCGGAAAACGACAATGAGGACAACTCTCGACAAGATCCTTGAAGCGAAACCAAGCGGAGTGAAACGGCTCGTTCTTCATTTGTTTCAAAGACATGATCTTAACTCGGACATTGTTTGTTCGCTCCATGGAATAGTAATTGTCGAGGAAGACTTTTGAAAGCGTCTCCCATGTACGAATGGAGTTAACGGGAAGACCCATGAACCATGATAGAGCTTTGTCTTGGAGGGCATATGAAAAACAACGTACTTTAAGATTGTCCAAGCTCATCATGTTAGGACGATGAAAGCTAGAGACATGCCATTGGAATTACCGTAAGAATTGGAGAGGGTCCTCCTTAGCAAACCCGTGGAAAATCGGGAGGCGGGCGAAATCAAGGGATTGGATATCAATGGCCATAACCTCGGTGGGAAGATAGATACACGATGAGATATTAGCCCCCACGAAGGCTTGGGTCACCTCCTTCATCGTACGAACGGGTGGGAGAGGCGGAGTACTCGGATCATAACCCCCAAACAATGCATATTCCTCATCTATGTCATCTTCAAGCTCAAGCCCGGTATCACCAAAACCTAGACCATAATCATGCCTATACGGATTCACTCTCGGAGGTGGAGTCGGGTTACGCACGGGGGGAATACCAAACGGGCCTCGGTTCGTGCTCGGCATATTCGAAACGTGGGGAGAGGCTTTATAACCATGCGGACCAGGATTCGGGGCTCCAAAATCGTCGAATGATCCATCATACCCGACATGGTTTGCACCATGCCCTCCCATGTCGGGTCGTTCAAAGCCTTGAGAACCCGGGATAACGCGGTTTTCACCATGCCCTCCCGCGTTACCCAATCCATCCGAACCACCACCATTCCCAACATGGTTTGCACCATGCCCTCCCATGTTTGGAACTAAACCTCCACCGAAAGAGTTGGAATATGAAGCCATACCTTGGGGTCGGCCCGAGGCGTGCGCATGAGTGGGAAAACCACTCCCTTGATACTCGATAGCTTCATCCGAAAGAGACGGGGGTGCGGGTTTCGATGGCCCATCATTAATGTTCGTAATGTGCTCCCATCCGGGCTCGGGTAATTTCGAACTTTGAGGATTGGCCCGGAGAGGAGAACTCGTGCCGGGATTAGGAATATTAGTCGTCATCTCGGGAATAGAATGCAAAGAGTGCTTCAAACGTCGTAGTCGCTCGGGAGTTGAAATGTAAGGAGCTAAGTCGTGGCCAAGTGAACGACGACCTTGCTTGCACTCAAAGAAATCGTCAAATACAAAGGAAGCTAAAAACACAATGAAATAACAATTAGAACGAAGGCCTTAACCGAGCGTGTCGCAACGGCACCATTTTGAAGTGTAGTTTTTCGTGTTTCAAAATATTTGAAAGTTCATTTGGCTCGGTGTGATTGGAATTCGATTCAATTGCAAGTTTCAAGGTGTTTCAAGCTTGGAAAATAAAAGGAAAATAAAAATAAAGCAAATAAAATAGCTAACTATCCTATAAAATGAAAGTGCAAGTTGGTAGGATGCCTCGTCGGATGCCTCAAATAGAAAATGCAAAGCAATAAAGGAAATAAGCAAGGAAATGCATTGTTTCACCAAGTACAAGCCTGCAAGCACAAGGTACAACTATGCATAAAAACTCAAATAATGCAAATTACCAAAAATTGAAAGCACCAATGTAAAGAGCAATAAAAGTTGACGTAAAGTTTAAATCTTTCGGAAAATAACAAGAAACGAAGAGTAGATCTAAGGATTCAATCTAAAACTATGCATGGAAATTTAATTCAAAATAAAGCATAAGTAAAACTCAAAGTCATGATGATCCAAGGCCCGATCTACAATCTAGATGTGTCACTCAACTATAATTCATAGTCAAATCACAAGTTTCATCATGGAATCAAGTAGCTAAGGCAAAAAGCATAATTGAAGAACATGCATGGAAATGAAGAACAAAGCTTGAAATTAAAAGGAAAGCTTACTAAAATTAAATGGAGAATCCCAAGCTTGAATTAAAAATGAAAGTGCTAATCCAAAGGAGTATTTGGATTCATCTTGAGCTTACAAACCCAAGGAAATTGCTTGAAAATTAAATCCAAAACCTAAGAGAGAGAAAGTAGATCTAGAGAAAAATGAGAGAAAATTAATTCCCAAGCCTCATGCAAGAGTTGGGGAATGAGTGTGTTTTTTTCTGGGGTTAAAAATGGGGGTTTAAATAGCTATTAGTAGGGGCAAAATCATAAATTCGCGCTGATTCCCGGTCTTCCAGTCGATCGACTGCTAGTGGCCAGTCGATCGACTGCGGTCGATCGACAGTAAGCAGTCGATCGACTGCTTCTTGGAGAAGTATCGATTTTTGGGAAATCTCTGGAATTGGGTCGATCCTTAAGCAGTTCAGTCGATCCGGGAGGGGCGGTCGATCGACTACCAGTCGATTGGGCAGCAAGCAGTCGATCGACTGCTTCTTGAAAAGGAGAGGAAGTCCCTGGAATTGAGTCGATTTTCAGCATTTCAGTCGATTCCTTGAAGGGCAGTCGATCGACTGCCAGTCGATCGGTAGCTTTTCAGTCGATCTCAGCTTCTTCCGGCACGGTTTCTTCGTTTCGGCACGGATTTTGGACTTTAAGGTCTCGACTCGATCTTGGACACCTCCCAATGCGACTCAGAGCAACTCTAACTCCCTTGGCCACCTACAACATAAGAATTTGGACTCAAAAACCTCATGATTTATCATTACAACACACCAATCAATCTCAAACTTAAAAATGATAGAATAATCTAAAACCTTAACAAAATAAGACTCAAACTACTACAAATAACGCTAAACTCTAACTAGAAACACAAGATAAAATGCCACAATTACATGCAAAACAGCAATCTGAGCAAGCAAGCAAGAATAAGATGAGCGAGCCCGACAACACTGGTACTGAGATATCAAAGCACAAAGTTGTGTCTCGAACTACGATTGGTAATGCACGTCAGCTCGTAAGTAAATTTAAATGTAATTGTAAATTTGTCTCGTAAGTTATTAATTAGTTCATAATTAGTTTTAAATTAAAATGTAATTTAAATATTGAAATAATGTGTGGATATGAGTAGAGAACCCACTGCATTCAAGCTTTTTTTGACTATGCATCAGAGCTCAGTGTCACAGGAACCTACCGACGTTGACGAGGATGAGTTCTATCTAGAGATCATTGTGGTGAAGAAGGATCATCGATTTAACGTGAGATGCTTAGGGAATCTTCTAACTTCAAAGACTACTAGAGGCGGTACCTCCCCTGCTCTAGATACTCGTGTCATGGAACTCTAGACACAACTGCATGCTTGTAAGAGTCAGGTCGAGACTCAACTCGGGGCAAATGAATTGGCACATAAGAAGCAGTTCCAGGCGATCGAGCGGGCACATCAGGAGCAGTTCCAGGCGATCGAGCGGGCACATCAGGAGCAGTTCCAGGCGAACGAGTGGGCACATCAGTAGCAGCTCCATGCGATACGCGAGGCGCATGCGCGTGGACGACTCGAGATGCAGATGACTCTCTATCAGCAGGTGATGGAGGAAGTCGCCGCAGCTATGAGAACACGACCTCGGCAGCCTCCTCTTACCTTCCAGCTGAGCCTCCAGAGTAGTAGTGTTAGATTAACAAATATTTTTAGAATACTTATGTTTGATATTCGATTTAAACCTTATTCATTTTAGAATATTAATTAATTATGTTTCATATTTAATTTTAAATTTTTTTGGCACCTACAAATTATGTTTCATATTTAATTTTGGAGTTGCGAAACATGTAAATAAAAAAGTAAATAAATATAAAATGCTGTCGGCTCAGAGCCCGTCAGCAAATTTCTGAGAATGACGGGCGAAACTCGTCAGCATTTGCCGACGTCTCATATACCTGTCAAAAAATGCTGACAGGTGTTGAATAGCGGCCCGGGGCTTCCCGACAATTAATACTTGTCGGCAGGGCATCAGTAAATACTGACTGCTAGAGTTATTTCGTCAGCATACAATTGCCGACACCAAAAATGCTGATGTGTATTGCTCGTCAGTAAAAAAGATATTGACGGGTTTGCTGACTGTTATACCCGTCAGTATCGCCGATCTTTTTTGTAGTGTGTAGAATATAAATTAAATGAAAATTAATAAATATTACATAATCATGTCACATCAGCAAAATAACTCAAATGCGATCATGTTGAAACATTTTTTTTTTAATAATTTGAGCATGTTAGTGGATGCATTTTAATAATAAACAATATTGTGTACGTTTTTTGAAAAGTGGACGCGATCGGAAAAATCACAAGACTAGTATGTAAGTGAAAAATCAATGTAAGTATTTTAAAATTTTTAATTAGTATGAATACAGTATATAGTATCAGTATTAATGACTATTTTCTCGATGATTTTATTGTTAGAATTTATATATGTTAATGTCATAACCAATATAAGTTAACCTAAGTTAATGTCATAACCAATATAACTATGCACGTACATGAATGACTACAGAAAAACTTGAATTTTAGGACGATAAAATATATATGTAATGAATCTAACAATAGTTGGATTCAAAGTTCTCATTATTTGCAAAAGACATTAGTCTGAAAACTCGACAATTCACGATATACACATTATAACACAATTAATACACTCGTTCAACGTAACATTACTCAATCCTACCAATAATAAGAGTAATATCATCAATCTTGCCTCCTTTATAACATTACAACTCCTATCGAACGAGTTGTAAAGCGCAGTGTTAGCTGTTGAACTAATAACTATTCCATAAATGCATAAGCAAAATCTGGGAATGAGAAAGCAGAAAGCATTTTACTCAAGAAGGCAGACTACATTACACACACTATGCGGCTAGAGCTGTTCATACAATATATATATAGTCATAAGCTAAACCCTAGGAATGCTACGTGTAACCAATCTATTGGAGACTACAAAATGGACGAAAATAACCCCACACAGCTGGCCATTTTGGCTTGGCACAGCAGCAGACCGTTGGCACCATTAGTTGTCTTTTTCTGGTGCATGTACATGCATGGCCTGCATGGTATGGTGGCTAAAATGCCCCCTCAATTGGAGAGAGGGGTTTGGAAGAAATGTAAGCTGCTTGCGAAACCTCTCGAACAATTGGCCACTCAATGGCTTAGTAAGGATGTCTGCTGCCTGATCCTGAGATGGAACATGGCAAACTCTTATCTGTTTGTTTTTAATTCTTTCTCTGATGAAATGTATATCAAGTTCCAGGTGCTTGGTCCTTTGGTGTTGGATTGGATTGTGTGCAAGAGCAATAGCACCTTGGTTATCTACCCAAATTGTCGGAATTTGTGGCTGGCAGACATTTATTTCTTTTAATAAATTTTCTAGCCATATTATGTCATATGCTGCACTTGATAAGCTCCTGTATTCTGCTTCCGTACTTGATCTTGAAACCTTTCCTTGCTACTTTGAGCTCCAGCTTATTAAATTATTCCCAAGGAAAACACAGAATCCAGATGTTGATCTCCTGTCATCTACATCGGATGCCCAGTCTGAGTCAGCAAAAGCCTTTAATTGTAGAGTGCTCCCAGGTGTGAAAGTCAGTCCATGATGAGCTGTGCCTGCCAAGTATCTAATAATTCGTTTTACAGCCCTCCAATGTGTGTCAGTTGGAGCTTGCATAAATTGGCTAATTTTATTGACACTGAAACATATGTCTGGCCTTGTAACTGTTGCATATTGCAATGCTCCAACTATTTGTCTGTAAAGAGCTGGGTTTGGCATGGGTTGACCATCATGTTTTGAGGGCAGTGGCTTTGTAATCATTGGAGTGGAGAGGCTTTTACAATTTTGCATTCCTGCCTTGGCTATGATGTCAAGAATGTATTTATGCTGTGAGAGAAACAGACCATCACCATTAGGGATGAATTCTATCCCCAAAAAGTAGCTCAGGTGTCCAAGGTCCTTGAGTGAGAATATTTTGCTGAGCTGAGAGACAAAACTGTTGACTTTATGAGTGTTGTTTCCAGTTATGATAAGGTCATCAACATAGGCCAGAATTAGAATTATTGTCCCATTAGAATTCCTGTAAAATAAGGAGTGGTCAGCCTGTGATGTCTTGAACCCTAGCTGTAGTAGAACATTTCCAAGTTTACTTGACCAAGCCCTGGATGACTGTTTTAAACCATATAATGATTTTCTTAATTTGCAAACCATTCCAGGTTGTATATTGTCTTCAAAACCAGGAGGAAACTGCATGTAAATCTCTGTGTCTATGTCTCCATTCAGGAATACATTGTCTATGTCAAGCTGTTTAATATTCCAAGATTCAGATATAGCAATGGAAATTATTGTTCGAACTATTGAGGGCTTCACCACTGGACTAAAGGTCTCATTGTAGTCAAATCCAGGTTCTTGTGTATATCCTCTAGCTACCAACCGAGCTTTGCATCTGACTAAGGCACCATTGGCATCCCTTTTTGCTTTAAATACCCATTTACATGTAATCAGCTTCTTATTAGGAGGGAGGTGTGTGACTGACCATGTGTTGTTCTTGATTAATGCTTCATATTCCTGTTGCATTGCCTTGTTCCAGTGAGGCAATTTCATTGCCTGAGTTTATGTCCTTGGTTCTGTAAAAGGATCTATCTCTGATAGATAGACTTTGGGCTTCCTGATACCTGCTTTCAATCTTGTTGTCATTGGATGGATGTTCTGTTCTTGTGGTTGTTCCTGCAAAATATTGTTAGAGGCAGTTGAAACAGATGATGAGTTATTGTCAATTGGTAAGTCTATGATTATTTGACCAATAGGGATTGTTGGTGTGTGAGTAGGAGATGTATGTGTTGAACTTGAGTTGTTTAAGCTATTGGATGAGGACTGTGAGGATGTTGATGGGATATGATGAGAATGGGGGTGATGTAGGTGGAGCAGGAGAGGAATTTGTAGTGGAAGCTGGATGTAATGGTGTAGAGGGGATGGGGGTAGGGGATTGTATTGTTATAAGTGGTGCTAGAGGTGTTGGTGTTGTGGTTGGTGTGATAGGATTTTCTGTTTTTTGGTGGAAGGGAAACTGAGATTCATCAAATATCACATGTCTTGTGATAATAAGTTTGTTGTTAGGTAGTAAAACCTTGTAACCTTTATGGGAGGTGCTATAACCAAGAAAAGTGCTTGGAGAGCTTCTGAATTGAAGCTTATTAATGTTGTATGGTCTGAGGTGTGGGTAGCATAAGCAACCAAATATTCTTAAGGTTGTGTAATCTGGTTTATGTGCAAAAAGTTTCTGAAATGGACTGGAATATCCAAGTACCTTTGAAGGTGTTCTATTGATAAGACAAACAACACTTGTGAATGCACTATCCCAATGATGGGATGGGACTTTGGATTGAGCTAATAGAGACAGGCCAACCTCAACAATATGTCTGTGTTTTCTCTCAACAAGGCCGTTTTGTTGTGGTGTATAGGAGCAGGAGAGTCTATGAATAATTCCATTTTTGTGGAAAAACTGTGTGAGTGGTTTAAATTCTCCACCTCCATCATTTTGAACAATTTTAACTCTTTTCTGAAATTGAGTTTGAATTAGAGAGTGTAGATGTATGAATGCATTTGCTGTATCAGATTTGGATTTTAGAAGGTAAAGCCAAGTGTATCTGGATTTGTGATCCACAAAACTAACATAGTAACTGAATCCTTGAAATGATTTGACTGGGGATGGGCCCCATAGATCAGTGTAGATTAAATCAAAAAGATCATAATCATCAGACATTGAATTACTGAAAGGCAATTTATGGGATTCTGAACTTAAACAAGCAGAACATAAGCTGTTATCTTTATTATCATGAAAGGAGATATTACAACTTTTCAGAGCTTTTCTAACAACATCCAAGGCAGGATGACCTAGCCTAAAGTGCCAGGTTTTTAGGTCAAAGATATTCCTACTACTATAGATAGAAAAAGCAGTTGGATTCTGAGGTTCTTGGACTTGGGAAGTGTGTTCTTGAATGTTTATTAGGTTGAAATGATAGAGACCTCCCTTAAGCACTCCTCTGAGAAGTGGTGCCTTTGTTGAAAGCTCCTTCACAATACAAAAGTTAGGGTGAAATTCAAAGAAAACTTTGTTATCTTTGGCAAATTTGGAAACACTAATCAGATTTTTCTTGACATTAGGGATATGGAGGAGATCTTTGAGGTAGAAGGGGTGGGAGGATGGGTTTGATTGATCAAAAACCATAGAATTACCAATATGAGCAATATTCATACCTGTGCCATTTGCCATTTGGACTGTTTCGTTTCCTTGGTACTCAGCAGCTAAATTCAGGTTATTCATATCATAAGTGACATGATTGGTAGCCCCAGAATCAGGGTACCAACTTCCTTCGGATAAAGAGTCCAGGGGCCCTATGTTGGCAATGTTGACAGATGGATCAGAGGTATAAGATCCTGGTGAGACCTGAGAGGTAGTTCTGGAGCTGCTATTAGGTGTAAAGTTCATATCCAGCCTATAATAACACTTGTCAGCTGTGTGGTTAGTGTAATGACAGATTTGACATCTGGACCTGTCATTTTTGAATCCATATCTGCCCCCTCTTCCTCTATAAGCACCATATCTTCCTCTACCAGTGCCCTTGAATGATCCTCCTCTCATATTGCCCCTTCCTCTTGAATTAAAGGAGGTCCTTTGTGCATTTCCTTGAGTGAGCAGGTTTGCAGAAAAGCTAGCATCTTGATTTGTCACATCTGTGTATTCCAATCTGCTTTCAAAACTTAATAGAATGGAATGAGTTTCTCTTAAGCTGCAGGGAATGGATCTTGAGGTTATTGAAACCACCAATGGATTGTATTCTGCTCCAAGGCCAGACAATAGATGTAAGATTTGATTTTGTTCTGAGATTTGTTCTCCAGTGGCTGCTATCATGTCACAGCAAGCTTTGACCTTGTTTATGTAGTCCCTCATAGGTAGAGATCCCTTTTTTATGGACTGTAATTGCATCTTGTACTGCATAGCCTTTGCATTGCTTTCATTTGCAAAGCTTACTTGTAGTGCCTGCCAGATTTCTTGTGCTGTGGTGAGTCCAACTGTAGTGACTAGCACATTTTTTGAAAGTGATGATAAGAGCCAGGATGCTAGTAATTGTTCTTGGCGGATCCAGGTGTAGTAAGCTGGATTTGGCATAGGAACACCATCCAAGTCATTTGTAGTAAACTGATCTGGGGGATTTTGAGTGCCATCAATGAAATTTGTCAAGCCATAGCCCCTTATAGCTGTTAAGATCTGTTGTCTTCAGATGAGATAATTATTGTCATTGAGTTTTGTAGTAATGAGTTGGCTTTGCAATTGAACAACCGGATCAGGGTTGGATATGAGGGGTGCAATAGGGGGTTGGGCCATTTGCTGTGATCAAATATGCAAGTTAAAGGGAAAAGGCATTAATTGAAAAGCTGCAGAAAAGCTTAGAAGGAAAAAAAAAATAAAAATAGTGAGATGACAGAGACCAGTCATTAAGGCTCTAGTACCATGTTGAACTAATAACTATTCCATAAATGCATAAGCAAAATCTGTTAATGAGAAAGCAGAAAGCATTTTACTCAAGAAGGCAGACTACATTACACACACTATGCGGCTAGAGCTGTTCATACAATATATATATAGTCATAATTAATTTAACATTTTATCGTATATACTCTTTTAAAAATGTTAACTTCCTATTTAATTTATCAACTTCTCATTTAATATATATATATATATATATATATATATATAATATATATATATATATATATATATAATAGTAATATTTCAACTTTATTAATTAATTTCTTTTTTCTTTTCAAGTTTAATTCAACTAAAACTAATAATTCATGTTAATATCATTTTGCCCACAATCAATGTCACCAAAACGCCACATGTCGCCTCTAGTTGTGTACTACAATATGAGATTTTATATTAAATTGTGAAATTCATACTACAATCTAAAATCTATACTAGATAGTAAAATTTCATACAAATAACACTAAAAAAAAAAGTTATTTGTGAATTACAATTTACTTGCAATATTACAATATAATCAATTTACGTATATTATAATTTATTTGAAATATTATGAGTATTTAAATATATATCTATATAATATTATTATAAATATTTAATAATTATATTATATTATATTTATGAATAATAATATTATGAATATATAATATTATTATAAATATATATTATTCATATATATATATATATATATATATATATATATATATATATATATATATATATATTATATATTATGACTATATATATATTGTATGAACAGCTCTAGCCGCATAGTGTGTGTAATGTAGTCTGCCTTCTTGAGTAAAATGCTTTCTGCTTTCTCATTAACAGATTTTGCTTATGCATTTATGGGAATAGTTATTAGTTCAACATGGTAACTAGAGCCTTAATGACTGGTCTCTGTCATCTCACTATTTTTATTTTTTTTTTCCTTCTAAGCTTTTCTGCAGCCTTTTCAATTAATTGCCTTTTCCTTTAAACTTTGCATATTTGATCACAGCAAATGGCCCAACCCCCTATTGCACCCCTCATATCCAACCCTGATCCGGTTGCTTCAATTGCAAAAGCCAACTCAATTACTACAAACTCAATGACAATAATTATCTCATCTGAAAGACAACAGATCTTAAACAGCTATTAAGGGGCTATGGCTTGACAAAATTTCATTGATGGCACTCAAAATCCCCCAGATCAGTTTACTACAAATGACTTGGATGGTTGTTCCTATGCCAAATCCAGCTTACTTACACCTGGATCCGCCAAGAACAATTACTAGCATCCTGGCTCTTATCATCACTTTCAAAAAATGTTCCTAGTCACTACAGTTGGACTTCACCACAGCACAAGAAATCTGGCAGGCACTACAAAGTAAGCTTTGCAAAATGAAAGCAATGCCAAAGGCTAATGCAGTACAAGATGCAATTAACAGTCCATAAAAAAGGGATCTCTACCTATGAGGGACTACATAAACAAGGTCAAAGCTTGCTGTGACATGATAGCAGCCACTGGAGAACAAATCTCAGAACAAAATCAAATCTTTACATCTATATGTCTGGCCTTGGGAGCAAGAATAGTACAATCCATTGGTGGTTTCAATAACCTCAAGATCCATTCCCTGCAGGCTTAAGAGAAAGCTCATTCCATTCTATTAAGTTTTGAAAGCAGATTGGGAATTACACAGATGTGGACAAATCAAGATGCTAAGCTTTTCTGCAAACCTGCTCACTCAAGGAAATGCACACAAAGGACCTCCTTTAATTCAAGAGGAAGGGGCAATATGAGAGGAGGATCATTCAAGGGCACTGGTAGAGGGAAGATATGGTGCTTATAGAGGAAGAGGGGGCAGATATGGATTCAAAAATGACAGGTCAAGATGCCAAATCTGTCATTACACCAACCACACAGCTGACAAGTGTTATTATAGGCCTGGATATGAGCTTCACACCAAATAACAACTCAAGAACTCCCTCTCAGATTTCAGCAGGCTCTTATCCATCTGATCCATCTGTTAACATTGGCCAACATAAGGGCCCCTAGACTCTATTTTTGAAGGGAGTTGGTACCCTGATTCTGGGGCTACTAATCATGTCACCTATGACATGAATAACCTGAATTTAGCTGCTGAGTACCAAGGGGAGTGAGACAGTCCAAATGGCAAATGGCTCAGGTTATGAATATTGCTCACATTGGTAATTCTATGGTTATTGATCAATCAAACCCCTCCTCCCACCCCTTCCACCTCAAAGACCTCCTACATATCCCAAATGTCAAGAAAAATCTCATAAGTGTTTCCAAATTTGCCAAGAGATAAAAGGTTTTTTTTGAATTTCACCCTGATTTTTGTCTTGTGAAGGATCTTTTCAACAAGGGGCACCACTTCTCAGAGGAGTGCTTAAGGGAGGCCTCTATCATTTCAACCTAATAAACATTCAAGGAACACACTTCCCAAGTCCAAGAACCTCAGAATCCAACTGCTTTTTCTATCTATAGTAGTAGGAATATCTTTTGACCTAAAAACCTGGCACTTTAGGCTAGGTCATCCTGCCTTGGATGTTGTTAGAAAAGCTCTGAAAAGTTGTAATATCTCCTTTTCATGATAATAAAGATAACAGCTTATGTTCTGCTTGTTTTAAGATTCAAAATCCCATAAATTGCCTTTCAGTAATTCAATGTCTGATGATTATGATCTTTTTGATTTAATCTACCACTGATCTATGGGGCCCATCCCCAGTCAAATCATTTCAAGGATTCAGTTACTATGTTAGTTTTGTGGATCACAAATCCAGATACACTTGGCTTTACCTTCTAAAATCCAAATCTGATACAGCAAATGCATTCATACCATCTACACTCTCTAATTCAAACTCAATTTCAGAAAAGAGTATAAAATTGTTCAAAATGATGGAGGTGGAGAATTTAAACCACTCACACAGTTTTTCCACAAAAATGGAATTATTCATAGACTCCTCCTGCTCCTATACACCACAACAAAACGGCCTTGTTGAGAGAAAACACAGACATATTGGGTTGAGGTTGGCCCTGTCTCTATTAGCTCAATCCAAAGTCCCCATCCCCAATCATTGGGACATATCCAACCCCTGATCCGGTTGTTCAATTGCAAAAGCCAACTCAATTACTACAAACTCAATGACAATAATTATCTCATCTGAAAGACAAACAGATCTTAAACAGCTATTTAAGGGGCTATGGCTTGACAAAATTTCATTGATGGCACTCAAAATCCCCCAGATCAGTTTACTACAAATGACTTGGAATGGTTGTTCCTATGC
>BMAC01000024.1:1555524-1580856 GCA_014905375.1 Phtheirospermum japonicum | reverse complement strand
AGGGGTGCAATAGGGGGTTGGGCCATTTGCTGTGATCAAATATGCCAAGTTTAAAGGAAAAGGCAATTAATTGAAAAGGCTGCAGAAAAGCTTAGAAGGAAAAAAAAAATAAAAATAGTGAGATGACAGAGACCAGTCATTAAGGCTCTAGTTACCATGTTGAACTAATAACTATTCCCATAAATGCATAAGCAAAATCTGTTAATGAGAAAGCAGAAAGCATTTTACTCAAGAAGGCAGACTACATTACACACACTATGCGGCTAGAGCTGTTCATACAATATATATATAGTCATAAGCTAAACCCTAGGAATGCTACGTGTAACCAATCTATTAGAGACTACAAATGGACGAAAATAACCCCACACAGCTGGCCATTTTGGCTTGGCACAGCAGCAGACCGTTGGCACCATTAGTTGTCTTTTTCTGGTGCATGTTCATGCATGGCCTGCATGGTATGGTGGGCTAACATTAGCCACGTAAACAGCACTGCTCCGCCAAATCATTCCCTAGCATAGCGCCTGATGCAGGATCTCCAAAATCTCGCTCTCATGCATGTTATCCAACAGCCCGTCCGTCCCCAGTAAGACCAAATCGCCCTTCTCGACCCGAACCTCAATCTCCTCTGCCACGCTCGGGTCGTCCTTGGTGGTCCCCAGCTGATAAGGGCAGTTGAACGATCGTTGTTGTGTCGGGGACCGGTAAACAACGGCGCCATTCCTGATGATCAAAAACCCGCTGTCCCCGACGTTGGCGGCGCGTAACATGTTGTCTTCGCCGGAAAGTGCGACGATGCAGGCGGTGGAGGACCCTGCGCGGTGGTGTTATTGTAAGCCTCCTCCAGAACCCTCTTAGGGCTTTTTACATGGCGGCCATTATTATTATTATTATTATTATTATTATTATTATTATTATTATTATTATTAGTTAGGATTTTGTGAGTCAGAGAGATAACGGAGTTTGAACATGAGCTGCCGGGCGTACTCGCCACCGTCTATTCCGGACTTTCTCCAGCCGCTCGACGCCGTCTGCAACTCCGATGAACTGTTCATCGGCGGCGATGAAATGAGCGTCGTCTCCACGTGGATGCGTGGGGTCGTCCTTTGGTAAGCAAGATCGAAGCAACAACCATCTTCAAGGGAGTCTTTTTCCTATTAACGGAGTTTCTGATCAGAGAATCAAACTGCCGCCCTGTCGCCACCGTGAAAGGCGTGGCCGGAGTACTCCGCCGCCACCCATATGATTCCCGGCCATCTGATTATACCTACAATCAAACTGCATCCTTTTCTTTTTCTTTCCTTTTTGAAACTTCTTGTGAGAGAACGATAAAATATTTTTTATTTGCAAGTGGGAAAGGTATTAATGCGGCAATTGGAGTATGAGAGGTGGTGGTGAGATATATATATGTAGGGTTATAAGTTTGACCAAAAGTTTCCAAATATATAATTGTTTACCCTGTTATAACTAGGATTGGATCGATTTATCTGAATTACTTTTTTATTAATCAAAACATATATATATATATATATATATATATATATATATATATATAGGGTTATGAGTTTGACTATAAGTTTCCTAAGTTATGAACTTACCAAACATATATAAACTGGGATTGGGTTTATTAATTTAATTGAATTACTTTATTGGACAGTAAGTATAGCAATGCGATTCGCCACATAGCCATATATATAATTAAGATATATTAAGGCAACTTTAAATTTTCGAACAAATTATTTGTAGTTTGAGTTGAATTATTGAACTCCCAAAGCCTATATATTTGGGCCGTTTTATCAGGTTATAAATGTTTGCTGAGGTTGCGAATTTTTTGTATTTTTGACATGTATACTTGTAAATAAATTAGAGAAGATTTTTAAACAAAGGCAATTCTTACCTTTTTTCTTTAATTTAGCATTTTATCGTATATACTCTTTTAAAAATGTTAACTTCCTATTTAATTTATATATATTATAGATATAAGTATTTATAAATAATTATAAATATATTATTTCGAAATATATATTATTAATTATAAACATATTATTATTTGTATATATTATTAATTATAAATATATATTATTTGTAAATATATTATTTATAAATATAAGTTTAATTATATATATAAGTTATAAATATATATTATATATAAATAATGATATATAATTATTATAAATATATAATAATTATATTATATATAAATATATATTATAATTAATTTAAATTCATAATTAATTAATTATTTAATTATGTGTATTATATTATATTTATAAATTATTAATATAATTATATATTTTATTTTATAAATAATTAATTATATTATAAATATATAATATTATTTTAAAATGTATTATAATTATAATATTATAAATTTATATTTATTTTATATTCCTTTGAATAATATATATATATATATATATATATATATATATGTGTGTGTGTGTGTGTGTGTGTGTGTGTGTGTGCGTGCGTGCGTGCGTGCGTGCGTGCGTGCGTGCGTGCGTGCGTGTGTGTGTGTAGAACTATATATTGCTGACGGCTTATTGCTCGTCAGCATATCCCATTTTTTTAGTGTATTCTTATATATATGTATAGTTCATACTACTATTTATTTATAGGCAAAACTCCAAACTACATCATTGAATTTCATATTATGTCGTGAATTTCATACTGTATATATTGTGAAATTTCATACTACATCATGAAATTTTATATTAATTCGTGTAATTTTATAATTATACGTCGATTTCATACTCTTTTCCTTCAAGTTTTTACAAATAAAAAAATAAAAATCTTCAATTTCAACCAAAAGCTCATACTAAGTACAAAAACTTCAATCCATGTTATACACACAACTTTTTTTTTTCTTCAAATGTTGTACTCTATCCTTCCCAAAGATACATGATTGATTGTTATTTTGCGTGTCCCAAAATGATAGACTTCTTATACATTTATTTTATCACTTCCATGAGATAATACTCCAATCTTTGCAAGATAGTTGAGAATTTTGAGGAGGATGAAGAAACGTAGATAATACTCCAATCTTTCTTCTAACTTTTTCCAAACAAAACGAACCCCCGCCGGGMTCACRGTGTCCTCAAGCMGCCGGTCKATTGGTACYATTTTGTCGTYGTTTACCCAGCACGTCACGACTGCTCCTCTGGCGACTCCCGCTTCATACACATAACAGTATCTCCAACCTCCTCCAACTTCGGTTTCCAACGCCACTGGTCAAGGCACGGCAGCGCTATCCCCTCCGCCCACCTTGACGGCGGGCTATCTTCAACAGGCGGCCTATCTTTCCTCCAACATCAAAGGCCCATCTACCCAGCCCATTTCCCCCTGCGGCGGATCCAGACCCAGTTGACCACACAACAGCCCTCTTTGCAGCCCACAAGGAGTTTGCTAACTCTCATTTAGCCCAAACGCTGCTCCCTTCCTCTTTTGGCAGCGGGGCCCCACCAACCGCCCTCCTCCCAGGCCCGGCGGCCCCGTCCAGTTTCCTTAGTCATCCTTTTCCGGTGACTCACTCCTCCGAGGGCCTTCGATCAAGAAAGGCGAATTTTTTTCGGTCACCATTGACGAGGCTCGTTACCAAAATTGGGTTAATTTGTTACGTGATTCGCTGATTAGCCGTCTTATACAACCTAAGGGGTCGAAACCTCTATCGCTCGACGAATGCAAAGCCACTTTGAATACCACTTGGAGACTCTCAGGACCGTGGCATTTYGTTCCCCTAGGCAAGGGATTCTTTAGCATCTCATTTTCTTTAGCCGAAGATAGGACGCGTGCATTTACCAAAATCGCTTGGAAGTTCGCTTCTAATTCTATTCGACTATTCCCCTGGACCCCAGACTTCAACCCGTACAAAATCTATTCGGCTTTGTCATAGGTTTGGATCCATATTTATGAATTACCTATTAAGTACTGGGATCATTCTTTTATTTTAAAAATTACTAGAGTCATAGGCAGTCCTTTGCGAATTGACTAGCGTTCGATTAGTGGCTTAGTTAGCCATTTTTTGTGTGTTGGTTTAGATTAACCTTGAAAATACCCTGCATGAGACGGTAATGATTGAACGGGAGGGATATTGAGGGTATATTTCCATTAGGTATGAGTACTTTCCGGATTTCTGTTCTTTTTGCAAAACGGTTGGGCATCTTGTTGGTTCTTGCCCCTCTTATAAATCTCGTGTCGCTCAGAATGTTGATAGGGAAGATTAGCATACAGTTAAAAGCAGACTTTTTCATCGACAATCTGATTCTCCTGAGCATCAGGTCCGTAACCTTACGGATTCCCGCTCGACTCCCGAGCCTACTAATCCTTCTCTAATGACTTCTAACACCTTTCAAGTGTTACAAGCTGAAGGCTGCACGGGTCCTTCGGCATCTCCTACGTACCTTAGAGCCTACTTTGAGGTCCAAGCAGTTATCTCCTGACCCCATGAACACGGATCCTAAAGCCTCCGCTACTCTTGTTACTTCGTCCTGTTTAGAAGGGAAGGATTATCATATCGCTTATAAGCCTTCCAATAGTGGCTCTGAAACTGGTAAGCAACTAACTGCACAGCTTTGCAGGGAGAACCAATCGACCGTTTGCAGATCGGCTGAGATTGTTTGTGACACCTCTCGACTACTTGTACTTTATGAGGAACCTGCTTTAACAACTTCTTTGAGCACGGGTTATGTTGATCAGGTGGACATGGATTCTTCGGATAAGGTTTCTCCTTCACTGCAACATACTCCAACAATCTGTTTTGCACATGAAGAAGGCATTATAGTGGTTGATTCGGATATTTGCAGTCAACATCGCACCCCTCTTTTTTCGTAAACCTACCACTGATCGAGAATTAATTGATATAATTAAGAGATTACAACATGAGTCTTCTACTCTTTTCTTTGTTGACGATACAAAATCCTCTTCTACCCTTCACATTGTGAGTATCGCTTCTAGACAATCTTGGGTGGATATTGCTGAAGATGAAAACTCTACTCCAATAAGCGCTAGTATCTTTATTTTTGTTTTTCACTGTTTTGCTATGTATTCGTACTAATTTTTCATTTTTTTAATAAAAGCGCTGCAATTTATTTTAATATGCGTAGAGTATGAGCTTAACACGAGATACGATATATTAACACATTATTGATATGTTAATTATAAGGTAAAATAGAACATGATACAGTAAGAAATTCTAATTGAAGTGTTTATGCTTCATAAATCTAAAACTCTGAACTTTGATTGCTTTCGCTTTCAATCTAAAACTTTAGGCTAAACTTTAAAATTAAGCCTATAACTTTTGGTGTTAGTAGTTTTTGAGTCTTTTAACTTGTTATTGTGATAATTTTTATCATTGACATTTTGTGATAATTTGGAATTTAAGAGTATTTTGATAATTAAATAAATATCTAGCAATCATTTAAGACTAAAATTGAGGGAAATTTATTTTTTTAGTCCATTATATTGTTCACTTTCCAAAAAAGAATCACGATATGGATTCAGGTCGCACGATCGCAGACCAAATTGGCGACCTGATATCTTCAGGTCGCATGAGTGCCGACTTGGTAGTTCTCATAAGTACCAACACGGGAGGTCAGCACAAGAGCTAGCTGCGAATACTTGGAGCCTACTCAAGTTCGGATGATGTCAGCCCTATTCCAGTACAGTCCAACCAACTATAGATGTCAAGTACTGTTGCATTATTGGCTACACGATTATATCTAGCCGTTGTCAGATGTACTGTAGCATTTCTGACCACATGATCTAGGGCAACCTCAGTCYGTTTTTTTGCWATAGATAGCCGCATAYTTCATTGATGTAATATATGAAAAACATTGATATGAAATATATAGTGAAGTCAGTTCATTTCGCATTTACTTGTTTCAGCTCGCCTTTAGTTATATAAGCTCGTTACTTTTTTTTTCATGGTATCAGAGCGGTTTTGAGGACCTAACTCTGTTTTTCGATTACAAAAGATGTCGCACAATGGCTCTTCCTCCTCAGCCCAAACCTCTTCACCTCTACCTMCAATCGTTTATCCTCAAAGTCAGCTCATTTCAACCAAAKTAGATGAAAATAACTATTTGATYTAGAGATAACAAGCTTTGACGACCATGAAGGGMTTTGGTCTTGAAGMATTTATCAAGAAAGAATCTACAGCACCACCACAGTTTGTAACTGATRAAGGAAAAAAYCAGACAAACCCCCTCTTTTCCACTTGGGAAAGGCAAGATCATATCTTAGCCTCATGGATATTGTCCTCTTTAAGTGAAAGCATTCTTGTTTTAACTGTTGGTTTTAGTACGTCTGAGGAAGTATGGTCTGCCCTTRAGAACAACTTTKCCACGCAATCTCMAGCCAAGATAATGCAGTATAGGATAATGTTACAGTCYTTAAGAGAAAATGCCTTGTCAATGAAAGAGTAWTTGTGAAAGATGAAGTCTTGCTRTGATGTTTTAGATTCTGCAGGGAACAAGATATCTGAAAAAGATCAGGTCTTACACATTTTGGTTGGATTGGGAAGTGAATATGACTCAGTAATGGTTAATGTTTCATCCAGATCTCARCTTTACACACTAGTTGAKCTGCATGCTCATTTGCTCAACTATGAAGCCAGATTGGAAACCAACAACAACAACGATGTTCCATATGTTAATACAGAAGTATCTCAGCCCTCTGTMAATACTGCCACRCAAATCAACGCTGTGAGAGTCAACAACAACAATAACTACCAACAAGGTAAAGGAAGCTCAAGATGTTGTGAAGGAGGTAGGAACAACTTCAGAGGTGGTAGAGGAGGCAGGAATCAAAGAGGTCGTGGAGGAAGATCAAGTGGAGGAGACAGGGTTGTTTATTAGATCTGCTATATTTTTGGACACACAGCAGATAGATGATCCTATAGAAATGACAACTCTTACAGCAACACCCAATCTAACAAGCAGTCAGTCAGAAATCCTTCACTCAATATGGCACACTTTGGTAATGGTGGAAGCTTGAGCTCACATTCGGACTATGACTCAGATACTCTTTTCCTCACTCTGGAGCAACTGTGCATGTGATAAATGACCTCTCAAATCTGAATATGTCCTCGGAATATGCTGGAGGGAATAGACTCCAAATGGGAAATGGTGCTGCAGTGAACATTAATCACGTTGGTAACTCTTTTCTCAAAGATCCTCTCAGTTGTAGAACCATTTTACTCAAAAATCTACTTCATGTTCCCTCAATCACTAAAAACATGTTAAGTGTCTCCAATTTTGCCTCTGATAATAATGTCTTTATTGAATTTTATCCTTCTTAATTTCTTATTAAGGATCAAAAAACAAAGTCGATCTTGCTCATAGGGACAATTAAGATGGACTCTAGCATTTCAACCTCCATAACACGCTAGTCACTTATCAACCTCCACCTGCATCACCCTTCATCATGCGACCTGCTCAAACTTGTCTTGTTTCCAGTTTTCAGAATAAAGAGCCTATTTCTGATCTATGGCATTCTAGAATATGTCACTCTTGTCAAGATGCAATAGATAAGGCATTAAGAAGTTGTAACATTCCTTATAACAGTAGTAATAAAAGTTTAGCTTTATGTTCCTCTTGTATGTTAGCAAATAGTCACAAACTTCCTTTTCCGAACTCTTAATTTACTAGCTCCCAACCTCTTGAACTCATTCACTCCGACCTCAGGGGACCAGCCCCATCAAGTAATCAAATTATTTTCTTTACTATGTCAACTTCATTGATCATTTCAGTATATTTACATGTATTTATCTCCTAAATTCCAAATCAGAAGTTTTAAATGCCTTCGTTCATTTTAAAAACCTTTGTAAGAATCAATTAACTGCAAGATCAAAAACTTTCAGTTAGATGGTGGCACTGAGTATAAACCTCTTGCTAAGGTTTTTCAAGATCATGGTATAAATCATAGGATATCTTGTCCTTATACACTAGAACAGAATGGTGTGTCTGAAAGGAAACACAGTCACCTTGTTGAGATGGTACTATCTTTGCTTACTCATTCCAACCTACCTCTTAGGTTTTGGGATGATGCCTTCACTACTTCTGCTTACATTATCAACATAATTCCTTTCAAAATAAATCTTTATAAAACTCCTCTTGAGTGTCTCTTCAATCAGAGACTTGATTACAACTTTCTTAAAGTGTTTGGTTGTCTCTTCTATCCTCACATCATCAGACCCTACAATTCCCACAAACTCTAATACAGGTCGATTCCAAGTACTTTTCTTGGTTATAACATTCAATAAGGATACAAATTTCTGTTACCTTCTGGGAAGGTGATAATCTTAAGAAATGTTGTGTTCAGTGAGCATGATTTCTCTTATAAGTCTAAACAGGTCGCTAATTCTCCACACTTCACATTGTCCCCCTTTCCATCTATCTTATCACTGCCTCAATATCATACCATTCCCATCTCACCTTCTCAAATACACACCATCAACACCTCTAAATAATTATCCCACATCTCCAATCAAATTGCCTAATAAAACTCTTTCACGCCAATCACCTCATCATGCTCACTTCAAAACACCTCAAAGCTCCAATACTACACTTTCCCTTGTTGTTCAACTGCCACCCCTTTCTAATGATCACTCTTGTCCTTCTGCACCATATAAACCTCAGAACTTAAATCCTATGCTGACCAGGTCTAAAGATGGTATACATAAGCCCAAAATACTCTCTATAGAAGTGATAAATGAGGATGATGAACCATTAAATGATCATCAAGCTCTTCAGATTGGAGTTTCAAACGGGCTATGTTGGTTGAATACAATGCACTAATCCAAAATTGCACTTGGACTTTGGTTCCAGCACCTGATGGGATAAATGTAATTGGTTGCAGATGGGTGTTTAAGACCAAGAGAAACACTGATGGTTCATTTGATAGACACAAAGCAAGACTGGTTGATCAAGGTTTCTCACAATGAGCTGGTTCTGATTTCTATGAAACCTTTAGTCCAATTGTCGGGCCTGAAACAATAAGGATAATCTTAAGTATTGTTGTGTCTTGTGGATGGAATGTTAAGCATCTTGATATTAATAATTCATTTCTGCATGGAGATTTACAGGAAGTGATCTATATGAAACAACCTCCCGGCTTTGAATAAAATAAAGATAAATAACTTGTTTGCACACTCAACAAGGCTATTTATGGGCTTAAACAGGTCTATAGAGCCTGGTCTGGCGATGAATACTTCAAGGTCTTGGATTCACAAGTTCAAAAGCTAATGCTTCTATTTTTAAAAAATTGAAGAATGGGTCAAGAATTTTTCTCCTCATCTACGTAGATGACATAGTGATCATAGGGAGAAATGATAATGAGGTCGCTTCAGTTGTTACTGAATTAAAAAATGTTCTGTCACTTAAGGAGTTAGGCATTGTTAAACAGTTTTTGGGAATCCATTTTACCACATCCGCTGATGAATGCATCTGAGTCAGAGACAGTATATCAGAGAGCTTCTCAAGTGAGCTAATATGCTGTCATCTAAGTYAGTTCCGACTCCAATGATTACTTTGAACAACTTGTTCAGATTCAAGTGGAGCAACACCGATATAAATCATACTCTTTATAGAAGCCTGGTTGGAGGTCTACAATATGTCACTATTACAAGAATTGAGATTTCTTTCAGTGTTAACAAGGTTAGTCAATTCATGGATAATCCTTTAAACACGAGCTGAGAGCACTAAAACGAATTCTGAGATACTTGGCGGGCACCATTGATCATGGATTGAGGATAGAGAGAGCTCCAAATTTCAGTTTGACTGGATTTTGTGACTCTGATTGGGCTGCTGACCTTGATGATAGGAAGCCTATAAGTGGTTCTTATGTCTATCTTGAAAATAATCTTGTATCATGGAGTTCGAGAAAGCAGGGTTTTATGTCAAGATTGAGCACTGAGGTAGAGTACAAGAGTTTAGCGAAAACTGTTGCAGAAATGAAATGGATATAATATCTGCTCAAGGAATTGAAGGTTGGATCAGTTCGCACGCCTACCATTTGGGTGGACAATTAGAGCATAATTGCTCTGACCTCAAATCCAGTCTTACATGAAAGGGCTAAGCACATTGAACTTGATCTTCATTTTGTTAGAGACAAAATTCTTTCACAGCAGCTGGCTGTGCAACATGTTCCTTCTCCAGAATAGATAGCTGATATTCTAACAAAGCCTTCAAGCGAATAATTCTTCACAAATCTTGGAGACAGACTGAGAATAATGTCTAAGAGCTCGTTCAAATTGAGGGGCCGTGTTAAGCAATAATATAAGTCACAACGAACTGATGGATTTAGGTCGCATGATCGCAGACYAAACCGGCGACCTGATATMTTCAGGTCKCATGAGTGYCGACTTGGTAGGTCTCATAAGTACCAACACGGGAGGTCAGCACAAGAGCTAGCTGTGAATACTTGGAGCCTACGCCAGTTCGGATGATGTCAGCCTTATTCTAGTACAGTCCAGCCAGCTTTAGCTGTCAATAGTACTTTAGCTTTATTGGATACACGATTATAGCTAGGCGTTGTTAGATGTACTGTAGCATTTCTGACCATAGGATCTAGGGCAACCTTATTCCATTTTGTTTCTATAGATAGTCACATATTTCATTGATGTAATGAATGAAAAGCATTGATAAGAAATATACAATGAAATGTATTCATTTAACATCTTTTTAACTTAAAGATGACATACCGTACACTAGATTTTTAAATGGGAAATCAGGCAGGATCTGGGGAAAGAGTTTTTTTTACTAAAATTCATCTCACCATCGCCTCCACGGTCCATTTCACTTAGGCGATGTTTTAATTATCGATTAAACATCAAACATTTTTTTATATGTAGTAATGATATATATATATATATATATATATATATATATATATATATATGTATAGGATTGGGTTCAAATGAGAACCCCGTCATTATATGTGAACCTAGGGACTAATTCTGGCCTTAGATCTAATATTGCACAGTACAATTATATGTCCAGGTTCATTGTGCTTTTTACACAGTACTGTAGTGCTAAAATCAGTCCAGTTTTTTTAATTTAATTTACGTTTTAAAACATGAAATATGTATCTTAAATTGTAGATCTTGAGAATGTGATTAATTTGATATATATTTCATTCAAAACGAATAAAATTTGAAAAAGTTATGGTTTGTTGAAGATTTGAGTTTCATTTCAAAATTTTGAATTTGCAGTTTATAGACGAAATTTGCGATACTTTTTGTATACAATCGTAGTGTTTTTTTTTCTTAATCTATTGTGCTTTCTAAAGAACAATGTAGTGCTCTTTGTAAACGTTGATATATGTCYAAAAYAYCATTTTTAATTAATTAATGCATTTTTTTAYATTATTAYCATGCTGACATGTMATSWTCTCAACCATCAAKATTATCCAATCTAATGGTCAAGATGAGTCCCTAGGTTCACATATAATGACGGGTTCTCATTTGAACCCAACCCTATATGTATATATGTATATATCTATATAGGATTAGGTTGAAATGAGAACCATGTCATTATATGTGAACCTAGGGTCTATTATGGGCCTTAGATCTAATTAAATGGATGAATCGGATTTTTTGTGTATTTCCTTATTTGATTAAAAGTATTACGATTGTCTAATAAAAGCATTATTGGTGTATATAACTAAATATATTAATAAAGCACTGTGATTGTATAATAAAAGAACTGCTGGTATATAATAAAAGTACTAGTTCGCAGGTTCGCATATAATGACATGGTTCTATTTGAACCCACCCCTATATATATATATATATATATATATATATATATAACACTAATCTATATTTTATATTTTATTCAATTTTTCTTCTAATTTTGGTCCATTAAGTTGGGACAAAGATAAAGATTGAAACACCAACATTGGTAGAAGATATTTTTACTGTTCATTTAATGTTTAAAAATAAAGAGAAAATGATAAGAAAACATTTAATCAAGCAAGTTAGTATCTTAGCCTGAAGGGATGATTAATTCTTCAAGTTACTAAACGTGTTTTGATGATTACCAATATCACATATGCGATTTAGAATGTTGTTAATATAAGGGAAAAAACTTTTTGCCACCTGTACTTGTAGCGTTTTTATGGTTTGCAACCTAATTTTTTTTTTTGTTGTTATTAACAACCCAAAGTATGCGGGTTTTGCTCTTGCAACCTTCAGGCTATTTTTCATTCAAAAAATGGTTGAATCAAAGCACGTAAACCTCATGCCTCATTCTAAAAATATGAAAATATTTCCCAACATAATAATTGGTGATGAGGCATGAGGTTTACGTGATTCGATTTAATTATTTTTTGAATAAAAAATAGCCTGAAGGTTGTAAAGAGAGAAACCCGCATACTTTACGTTGTTAATAACAATAAAAAAATATTAGGTTGTAAACCATAAAAACGCTACAAGTACAGGTGGCAATAAATCTTTTTCCCTTAATATAATAAATCAAAAATGAGTTTTTTCAACTAAAACACCAAACTGACATTTCGTAAAGCCTAAGGCCCTGTTTGGCTGAGGTTTTCTCAAAGAACTTATATCTTATTCTCTCCCAATAAACTCTTTTTGGTTGTTTGGTAAGAGCTTCCAATAATGTCATGATAAGTTATTTAGCATAATAATGTTAATAAAAACCTACAAATCTTTGCTTTTTTTAATAATCGACAATTTATTACATAGAACCGTGGTTTATCGTCCAGTTATATGTGATAATATATGTCAATTATATATGATGATATATGACAATAAATTGGAGTTTAGAATTTAATTTTCTATTTTAGGGTCCTGACAAAAATCTATCATCGTTCCAGTTATATGTGATGATATATGTTAGTTATATGTAATGATATATGAAAAAAATTTAGGGTTCAAGGTTTAATTTCCATTTTAAGGTTTAGTTTTTCATTTTTATGGTTTTAGATTTAGATTTGGATTTTAGTAATTTGTAATGATATATTTCAGTTATATGCGATGATATGTACTAGTTAGATGTGATGATATATTAAAATTATATGTGATGACAAATTAAATTAATATGTGCACCTAGATCCACGGTATAATGATATATTAAAATTTATGCGATGTTATATATACCCATTTTGTAATTCTATTGTTTCCTCTAAAGAGAAAAGTAATGGTATTGCTTGAAATTTTTGACTTGACTATATATGGTAAGAAAGTAATGAAAGTGGTAGAAGGTTCCGGGTTCTGACGTATATGGTAATGTGGTATTTTATGGTTATCGGCCCCCAACAGGTCAATAACATGGTAATAATAAGTTTTTATAGTTATTATGAAATTATGGAAAGCAAGAATCCTAATATGAGAATATTTCATTATTAATGAAATGAGTATAATTAGGAGATTTAATCTTATCTTATGAAGTAATCCTATTGATTTGTGGACAAGTCTAAATATTCTTATAAATAGGAGGTTCGAGCTCTTATTTCATAATTTCAATTATCATGGATCATAGAACTCACAGGTTTTATTGGGAATTATTTTCTCTTTTTATACAATTCTATGGTTACTGACTTAAGTATCGAAGGGTCTATGCGGGCAGTCCGGTTTGGGCTTTGTGCAGGTCGTCCATGTCAAGAAGGCAATTCGAGGCGACTCGAACTATTTATTGGTAAGCCATTTTGTTAGTTACATCAAATAACATCGAGTCATTGGACGAAAAACGTGAGTTACAAATTAAATTGCAGACAATGGAACGTATCATGAAGAAAAATATAAGTTTCCTTTTTTAACTTTTAGAATAATCAAATACGGTAACTCAATTTGTTAATATCGCGCTTTGAATTCATGGTGATCAATTGGTTAATGGGTTATGCGTGTGTGCCACGCTGAAACTGATTTTATAAGAACATATGGTATTTAGTTCATCATTATGGTTGTCCAGTAAAGGCAAATTGATGGATATTATTTGGATGCCTTCACACCTCTCTCGTATTAAGTCAAGTGGTATTTTTGAAAAATAATATTATTAAAGAAGGTTACACAGATTACGAATTTATTAATTCCATTGGTATTATRTGATGTTTTAAGGTGTATTGTGGATTGATGTGTTGTGGAGTCTATTAATTGTAGGGGTCGCAATTAATATATATGGCTACATGAATACGAGTTTCTCCGATACATGATTATTTTAGAAGATAAGTTTACATATGTACTTATTTTTGGAATTTAGAACCTGTTGAAAGTGAGATATCTCAATATTTAATTATGTTGCATACGGGTAGAAAATTTACAAAGCAGAGGCAAATTAATTTATTTGGACCTATAGTTCCGATTTCATGAGTTATATTTTGTCCTAGTTTTATGTAGTTTTGTTGGGGTCTGAGCATCAATATTTCACGAAAAATATTGGTCAACAGGTTGGGGATAAGGATTAGACTCCAACTTCTCTATAATTAAAATTCCAAAATTGAAAATTATAAAATTCACTCTAGGCTCTACCAATATGGACAAGACAGCAGAATAACGTCTTTAATGGAGATACGTTTTAATATTACGTATTATTTATTTATTTATTTATTTATTAATAAATAAATAAAAGATTGCAGGTAAATTGAATAATTATTACCGTGAGGAAGCGTTGCGACGCTCACATGATACTTATCGATTAGTTTTATGACTGCGTACTAATGGATTGAGTGCAGGTCTACTTGTTTAGTTTGTATTAATTTTGGTCTTGAAGGGTTAATTTATGTGCTACCCACAGTTTAACTTGAGGATGGTCGACTCACCAAATGCGATGAGGTCGCGTTGGGATATTCGAGGAGAGGTAAAAAATTCCTTTGACATAAATATGACTGCGTATCAAGTACGCTCGTTTAAATCACATAAAAGGGAGGGTTCCTTATTTCGTTTATCTACCTTACTCGATTTTTTATTTTCAATTAGAACATGGGGGACTAACTGATTTATGTGATTTAATATGGTTTATTTATGGTTTAACTGATTTATATAGTTTATATCTATTTATTTGGTTATATAATTATATGGTAAGATTGTATATTTAACAATGGTTCATTTGGTTAATTTGGTTTAATATTATTTGTTGGGCTTAATATTATTTGATTTATTTGGCTAATATGGGTTAGTGTATTTATTTGGTTTGTTTGAGTTTATTTGGTTTTATAAGGTTTGGTTTATTTGATATGGTTTAGTAGATTAATTTGATTTGGTTTATTTATTTGGTTCGATGTGGGTGACTTGCTAGTTTATTTGATTTATTTTGCTGATCGATTTGGTTTTAATATGGGGAACTAGTGGATTTATTTAGTTTAATAATATATATTTGGTTTATTTGGCTAATATGGTTTTAGAGGATCTATTTAATTTGGTTTATTTGGTTAATATTATTTATTTGGTTTATTTATTTAGCTTAAATATGAGGGACTAGTTGATTTCTTTGGTTTAATATGGTTTACCTGATTTATTGGTCTAATATGGCTTATATGATTTAAGCTGATTTATTTGGTTTATATCATTTATGTGATTTATTTATTTTATTTGGTATGTTTGGCTTGATATGGAGAATTTTGTATGATTTTATTTTGTATCATTTGGCTTAATACTTATATGGTTTATTTAGCTTTAGAATGGCGGACTAGTTGGTTTATTTGGGTTTATATGATTTACTTGGTTTATTAAATAGGGTTTACTTGATTTGATAAAGTTTATTTGGCTCGTTTTACATGGTTATGGTCTGGTCGCAAGTTTGATTTAGGTCGTATTAATGAATGAGATGGGTATGGTTATAGATATGGTATGGCTCGACAATTTTATTAGATCGGCGATGGTTTGTATATATATACTTGTATGGTTATAGAATAGGCCTACGCTTTTATTAGGTCGACGATGGTTTGTATAGATATAGTTCTATGGTTATGGAATGGGCTGACAATTTTATTAGGTCGGCAATGGTTTATATGGAATGGGCTGATACTTTTATTAGGTCGGCAATGATTTGTATGGAGGTTGAATGGTTATGGAGTGGGCTGACGCATTTGTTAGGTCGTCGATGGGTTGTACGGAGATGGTTTATGGTTCTATGGTTATGGTCTGACACTTATTTAGGTTGGAGATATTATATGTTTATGGTTTAAAATATGGGGGACAAATTGTTTATATGGTCTAAATGATTTTATTTGGTTATGTGATATGTTTTATTTGGATTATATGGGTTAGTTGGTTTATTTTGTTTATTTGAGGTTGGTATGGTTTAGTTGATTTGATTTGGTTTTATATAACTTGGTTGGTTTATGTGGCTATGGGTCGGTGCTTAGGTCAAAGAGGTAAATTAGGGCTTAAGGATAAAGCTATAGGTATGGATACGGTTGGCTCAACCTGTTTCAGGTCGGACAAATGGTTTTTTTGCCGACTTATTATAGTTTGGAAATGATTTTTTGGCCGACCTATTTTAGGTCGGGTAAATGGTTTATGGTTAAGGTATGAATGGTTTTTTAGAAGATCTATTTTAGGTGGACAAATGGTTTTGGTCGACCTGTTTTAGGTTGGATAAATGGTATGTGGTTATGGTTATTATTGAAATATGATTTCAAGAATACATGATTTCTTTTATAAGTAATGTGTGAATTGCTGAAAGTTATGAGTATAAAGGTGATCGCGTTCTATTTGCAGAAATCTTTATTTTCATATTCTACAAATTTCGTACCTCAATAAGCTAAAATGTGGGGAACTAGCTGATATGACATCAAAGATTGACTCGCTTATATATGGTAAGAAAATAATAAAAGGGGTAGAAGGTTCTAGGTCCCGACACTAGTGCAGAAACAGTTTTCTAGAATGCCCTGTTTCAGGTATTCTAGATCGCCCTGCCCAAGCATTCTGACTAGAGCTGTTCTAGAATATCAGATTTTCCATATCAACTTTCTGAGGCGATCTAGAATATCCGATATTCTAGAACGGTTATTTGAGACGTTCTAGAAAAACAATTTACCCGTTCTAGAAAATAGTTTACCCCGGTTAATATGTTCCATAAAATAACATTCCAAATCGGTTACAAAAAAGACGTTCTGGAAAATGTATATTCTAGAACGTCTTCTTCTAAATGACGTTCTAGAATAAATATTTTCCAAAACGCCATCTAGGAAAAGACGCTCTAGAATATACATTTTCCAGAACGTCAATATGGAAAGCGATCTAGAATATTCATTTTCCACAACGCCTTTTCGAAAGAGACGATCTAAAATATACATTTTCCAGAACGTCAATATGGAAAGCGATCTAAAATATATATTTTCAACAACGCCTTTTCGAAAGAGACGTTCTAAAATATAAATTTTTCAGATCGTCTTTTGGAGAGAGACGTTCTAAAAATTGTATATTCCAGATCGTCAGCCTCGGAAAGATGTTCCGGAATATACATTTTCCAGAACGTCTTTTTTGTAACTGTTCTGGAATGTACATTTTTCAGAACGTCTTTTTCAGAAAAGTCGTTCTAGAATTTAGACATTTTCCAGAACGTCCTTGTGAAAGTCGTTCTAGAATTGACAGTTTTTGAATTCCAGTTTTTTTTTATTTTTTTTCCCAGCCCTAAATTGAAAATTTTTCACAAAACTTCAATCATTCATATAATCAAAAAATCATCCATTAATCACAATAATACATACACACCAAAATATATCAATACGAACAACATAAGTCACCAAATACACGATCAACAAATGTTAATGTAAGAATCACCAATAATACACAATTCGCCAAATACACGTTCTCCAAAAAGACGAGTACCTATTTTACTACCATTCAAGTTATCCACAAATAGTTTGTTTGTGATCAAGCAATAACCTCTAATAAACACTCCGCCCAACGTCTACGTACATCATCAATGTCATCGTCCGAATAAGGTTGTTCCATGTTGAGTGCCTGCAAGTCAATGAAAAACCGGAAATAAATCTTTAATTTGAGAACAGAGAACATATTTATATCCCATTGATAATCTGATATCGAATAACAAAAGAGATCAAAAAATCAACCACTGAAGATAGAATTAAAAATATTGTTAATAAAAACAATAGGAATGATTCCCAACTAGAAGGTGGGCTGTGTTACCCCTATATAATCACATGCCAATAGAAGCTGAACACCGACTCTAGTTTTATGACAATACTATTAGTCAACCTATCATATATGCTTTCTCTTTTAGAGTATCCTTTCTAGACTTAGCTTCCTGTATTTTGCTCTCCCATAGCTGCAAATAAGACATTCGTCTTTTTTATTTTTTAGGCTCTTTTTTTAGTTTTTTATTTATTTTCTTTTTTAAGTTAGTTTAGTCTATTCAAGGTTTTCTATTTTTTGGTATTTTTCATTTTCATTTTAAATTTAGTTTAGCAATTTGACAGTTCCAGGTTTATAATTGTAGTTCTCCATACCTCAACAAGAATTACACAGTTCATAACTCATCAATTACTCAACACAATGTATATCATAAAAGTAACCAACTAGGACAGAGGATACAAAGAAAAGCCGAAGTACCAGTATGGAGCTCCTCAGCATGGTTGGTACTTGAAGGGCGCAATAACTTCGTATTATCAATTTCATCTTCCATCGCAACAGCTTCTGAATCATTTTAGAAATGGAGAAAAGAGGTTTTAGATACCTAAGGACGTCGATAGGGATATTTAACAAACAGATATAAGCAGATGCTTATTAAAATAAAAAAGGCACGATTTTTCCCATCAAAAACCTCATTATTTCTAAAAACAGAGGTAACTGGCTTAAAAGCTGAAACAAAAAAAAAAATCATGTTCTTAAGATATACATGTCTAATCCTATTTCACTATCTGGAACGAGAAATATTATCAACATCATGTACCAATGCAAAAGAAAAGGTAAAATACTAGTAGAAGGATATATTGGAGGCAACTCAACAGGGTTCTAATGCAGAAACAGGTAAATAAAGAGAAGCAATTAGAAATAAACCTTCGATGAAACCGAATCCAATGTTCTTTCTTTGAAAAGCTTCATTGTTGTTGTCGAGGTGGTTCAACAATTAGAAATGAACCTTCGATGAAACCGAATCCAATGTTCTTTCTTTGAAAAGCTTCATTGTTGTTGTCAAGGTGGTTCTTAATTCAAAACTTCTTGTAGGAGATGACCAAGGTGGCCTTTCTTTCATATAGACATTTAGTTTACGTAAATTATGCTTTTTGATCCCATTCCGAAATCGAGAGCTTCCTGAACATTGTGCTGATATTTAACCTGAGCTTCCTGAAGAGGTAAAAGTCTAAACTATTAAGATCTGATAGTTAACCTTACTTGCTGTGACAAAGCACTTAATCCAAAATCAGAAACTTTTAAGTTCCCAGCAGCATTTTGACTTTGCATCCTCGATGTCATTTCTATCCATCGACTGGAATAATGGTATCTTGTTGATGTGTACAGTTCTGTTTACAGATTACATGTTCACAGACACCATCACTCGAGATTATAAGCTTGCCACCAGTTGATGATAACTGCAGATGAATGAAATGATTTAGTAAATAAATCCAAATATATTTGTCAGGAATAATTACAAATGCTATCCTTGAAATTAATATAAATGTCTTTCAAGATTTCAAACACCTCATTGACATATGTTTCTGTTTAAAAATTGCACCAATTGCAAGGAGGGTGTATTTGTAATTTTAAGAATTACTAGACTTTTTTGTAATTAGGCTAAACATCATCCGGAATATTTTTTTGTAATTATCCAATATTTTTCAAAATAAAAAAAGTAACTCAAATAACAGGTAAAAATAATTATATTGTTATTGAAGGTGGTAGTAATTTATCTTGAACTCATTATAAATGGCCATCATATGGTTTGCTTAATTAAATTTTAACTAAACAGAGGATCACAAGAATTGCTTTGAGAAAAACAAAATCGGTATTTATTGGCTACTATTCAGTGAGCAGGCAGAAACAAACCTTTACTTGCTTCACATAAGGTACAGGAACTATGAACTCTCCAACATCCATATCTCCGATAGATCTTGAAAGACATAACCCACCAGGCCAACATCTTAAGGGACCAATCTACAATAAATAATTAAATAAATAAATAATAATCTTATGACCTCAGTCATTAAATTCTTTGATGACCCTATCTGTCTTTGGCTGATGCGAGGATACTTTGGCTTTCAATCTGTCTTCAATGTCCCTGGTCGGCAAAATATGACCTCAGTCATTAAATTCTTGGACTTCTTGATGGCTGATGAACCAGCTTTCAAGACTTCGACAGTTTTCAAGTCTCGAACTTTGCATCTCCCTTCTTGTCCGACCCATACCTGATATTTGGCATCATAATGCATCCTTTGAACTTTCTCCTGAAATGGGAATCAATACTATTGTGCCTGTGGCAGTTTTCCCGTCACATATAAAACTAAGTTGAAATGTGGTGAATAAAATAAACAAGCTTAAGCGAGCACCTTAGCAACAAAATAGAGACGAAATGTTGACGGACTCGGATGACGAAGATTTTCTGTCCCCTACACCTGTTGCTGCACCAGCGCCTTCATCTACTCCAAGGCTGTCCAAGTCGGCGAATCCTCGCCGTAAGAAGACAGTCACGATATCTGAAAGGAAAAATCCCCCATCGTCAATTAAGGTGTCGCGTGGATCTACTGAAACTGAGTATTCAAGTCCCCCGTATGAGATTCTTGACTTCTTCACTAGAGAGGTTGAAAGTTCCTCCAGATATGTTGCTGCTGATCCTTCTTTCACTCCAGTTAATACGGCTCAACCAGCATTTGATCCTGAGCTCTTTGATTACTCGCCTGACTCTGACGATGCGTTTACCCTTGGCAGTTACTTGTCTGCCATAAGAAGGGAAATGAAAAAGAACAAAGCTGCCATGAAAGCTGTTGCAAGCTCGAAAGTTGTGTCTCCGAGCCAAACTCCATTTGAGACTGCTCTGCACACCAATGTTAGTTCTGGTGATGTGTCATTAAAACCAACATCCCCTGCAACTGACCCTGCTTTATCTTCTAGTTCTAGTTTTGCTGGTTTTGCTGCCACTAACCATGCATCGCCCTCATCTGACCATTTTTCCGATGATCTTGATGAGGATGAAGTTCATGGTGTTGAAATTGAGGACATGGTGCATGTGTCACCAAAATTCTTGACTATGGAAGCAGAAGAGCTGTTTGACGGATATAAAACTCGAGGGGTGATTGTTGAGCGCCGAGTCCCGGTTGAGATCTTTGAGAAGCAAAACTTGATTACCTTCTTCAAATATTGAGGTATGTATACGACCGTTACTACTGCTATGCCATTTGTGCGTGATGTCGTCCTTGAGTTCTACGCAAATATGTTGTCGTCTGTTGTTGATTCCAAATCTGTGAATTATGGGAAAGTGTTTGTGCATGGGAAGGTTTTTTTATTTTACTCCTAACTTGGTAAATGAGATGTTTGGGACTGAGTCTTATCATGGAGACTCAACTGTGGATGACATGGATAAGGTCATCAATTTTTTGTCTGGTGGGCTGACGAAGAAATGGCGTGAGCAATTACCCTGCACGCGTCTTTCCTCTCTCTATTATGTTCTGCATAAGGTGGGAGTTTTCACCTGGGTCCTTACCAAGAATGCGATAGTGGTCACTCGTCTTCAGGCAGTCTTTTTATACAAACTTGGTCGCGTTATTAAATTCAACATTGGTCAGCATGTCTTTGAGGCCATCACTAGGTTTGCAACGACCAAGGCTACGTCCTCTCTATGTTTTCCATCTCTTATCTACAGCCTGTTGGAGAATCAAGGTTTCTAACCTGCCGACGATGACGTGCTCATTGGGGAGGCCGATTGGTTCTCTCTGCATGGTCAGAACTTGACTGGGACACAAGTCATTGATCTCCCTTGGCAAGTTCCTCCTCGAGGTGGTGGATTTTCTGGTGACGGTTCTGATGTTCCTAACACCGATTCCAACATGGGGAATTTCACTGCTCCGGTTCAGGCCTAGATTGCCTTGATTGATAGTCAGATTACCCAGCTGCAGGCGCTTAGGGTTTCATTTATGGAGGCCATTTTGCTTTCAGAACAAAAAGGGCGAGATGGCGCAAATGACGATGAAGCTGGCGAGGATGAAGCAAGTGATGCTGATGGTGCTGCTGCCGAGGCATTGGCAAGCCTAGCCAAAGGAAAGAGGAGGAAGAGGATCCGGTCCAGAAATATGAAGTTGAAGAGGATGAAGAAGCTTCTAAGGAAGAGAAAGGCTAAGGATGAAGGGACATCGACATTTCATCGGCAGAAGAGGATGCGTAGTCCTTAATTCCTTATGCCTATGTGTGTTTCTGTTTTTACGCCTGAAAAACAATGTTTGTTTTTTATGTTTTTTTTTTGTTAAACAGAGTTTATTTGTTTAGGGGGGGTTTTCTAATTCAGGGGGAGTCTTAGTATTTTTGTTTGAACATTTTGATGCATCGTAGTTTTTGTCCAAAAAGGTAAAAGAGGGAGATTGTTGGGAATTTTATTCTTAGAAATAATTTCTTTTTTAGTTGTTTGCCTTTCGTGGAAAGAAAATAAATTAGGACTCTAGATTTTGTTACCTACATTGTGTCTAGAACTTTATTTAGTTTCCTATATTATGTTTAGCACTTGGTTTACTTGTTTACCATGTATATGACTCTTCTATTTAAGGAAAGGAGGAGACATAAGAGAAGGGTACTTATGCACGGATTTTAAAAAGTAAGGACGACGCAATCATCAAGGAAGAACACAAGCGACTTACATACTTGAAGCCATTGTCCAAAATCAAGAAGGTCTTCGGGGTTGCGTGACCAACAGAGAAGATCATCCTTCATGGCGACAAGCATTTTTAGTATCATAGTGTTTGATACTTTAGTTTTTCATATATTACTTTATATCTTTTGGGTATGGTATTGAACAAGAAAAGTAATATATTTTTCGGGTTTGTACACCCAAGTTCACAAGTACTTTTAGTTGTGAACTGAATTTAAATTGATGTGTTTATCTTTTATATATTCGCTGCTTATTTTTGTTAAACTCAGGTTGATGTTAGTTTCGTTGATTGTAACACTGAAAGCAACATCATTTACTGATAATTATTTTCATTAATCATAGACCTACAAATTAACAGCATACATAAAAAATCTCAACGCACACAGATCGCAGGCTAGCAACCGCACGGAGAGGGGTGGTGATTTGGATTTTAGGTTAGGTTTCATGTTTTATCTGACTTCTCTAGCGGCTTGAGGGAGACGACATGGGAAGGAGAGGACAACAACGAAGACCAGTGACTTCTTCTCTGCATAATCCTTGGAAATTCGTTCCCCACCATATCAAATGGAGGAAACTTCAATTGGGATTCAATTAAAAAAAACTTCCCAGCATAAAGCTTTTATGCGTGAAAACACTAATTGGACAAGCAATCATGCTCGAGGTAGAGACCAGTGACACCATCGACAATGTCAATGCCGAGACTTAGGTCCCTATTTAGTTTTTTTTACCCCTCATATTTATTTATTTATTTGTTTGTTTGTTTGTTGAAGTAATACTTTTGTTTCGATTAATGTTTTCGAAGTTTTGGGCTTTTAAATCTATTCTATTGTTGTTAAGTGTTTCTTATTTATTTTAAATTCGGCTGAATATGTAAGCGAATCATATTTATTTTTCCTTGGTTTTATGAATCTCTGTTATAACTATTTGGGATAGTTACAAATAATTCGCTTGAAGTCTGCCCTAATTATAATTGTGCAGTACTTATAAATATCAAGTGCCATTTCTAAACGGCGATTCACCACCGAGATCACCACCACGCCCCATTCAAACTGGGTATGGTAGTGAACCAAACAAGTCACACTCTACTAGACGTGACGAAAGGAGAAACGAAGGAGTTAACCAGCAACACAACATAATCAATCACCCGCTCAACATGGAGAATTTGAGGCAAAATGAAGAGATGAACAACAATGTCATGCGTCAGCACAACATCGAGAACGTGGCATTTAGGAATGAGGATGTTTTGCAGCGAAACGCCTATGTTAACAATCAAAGGCACGTGAACGAGTGGTTGGAAAATCAAGATCATGGTTACGAGCAAAATAATTTCGGAAGGAGATACGAGCGCGAGCACCATTACGCGCATAACGACCACTACGAGAGAGCATATGACCAAGTTCGAGAACCAAGGGGAGATCGAGCACTTAGACAGCGCGACTTAGCACGTCCAAAGGTTGTACCTTTTAGGTCAGCCATCGTTCTTGGACCTACAGCAAGGACAGTGGAGATTAAGCCGCATCAACTCAACCTACTCCCAACCTTTCATGGGAACGCGCATGAAGACCCCTTAGCGTTTTTAAACTATTTTGTTGATGAAGTTGGCCGATTCGTAGTACATGGCCTTAATCAAGAGGAAGTGCAAATGATTTGTTTTCCGTACAGCTTGAAGGACAAGGCGAAGTCATGGCTACTGTCCCTAGAGCCTGGTTCGTTGACTGACTGGGATATGATCAGCGAGAAGTTTCTAAATCAATACTATTCGGCCCAAACAACGGGCCATCTTCGGAGGCAAATTGCTACTTTCGAACAGTTGGATGGAGAGCTATTTCATGAAACATGGGAGCGCTACAAGACACTTTTGCAAGCGTGCCCCCATCACAACTATTCTCCGGAGATGACTAATCAGTTCTATTTCGATGGTTTATTGGACCATGGGAAACGAGAGGTAGAGATAGCCAGCGGGAGGAGATTTTGGAGATTTGACAGCACACGAGGCAAGACAGGTGTTGGAAAAGCAAAGCGAGAAGTCTAGACAAACCAACTCTCGGCCTCGTAAAATGAGGGTTAACGAAGTTTCCATCCCTGATCCTGATTTAGATGACGGCAAGTTAGTGAAGGCGAAATGTGAGGAGATTTTTGACGAGAAATTAGCTGCTTGGAAAGCCGAGCGAGCTAGCAAGGCCAATGCACAAAGGATGGCAGTAACATGTAACCAGTGCGGATCTCCCCAGCATTCGGCGGATGTGTGCCCAAACAACATTGAGCAACATGAGGATGTTAACGCGATCCAAAATTATTCGAATCAAAAGAAGTACACACCGCAACGTGATAATCCTCTTTTCAAGTGGGGCCCTGGAAATCCAAATCATATGCCACCTGATCCACAATATCCACCGCCACAATATGCTCAAGCACCACCAGTACCGCCACCACAAAACAATTTTCATACGCAAGGGAAGACATCTAATGCGACTCAACCAAATGATCAGCTGTTGGTTTGGCAGCAAAATCAAGTGGCCGAGACGATTAGCAATAGAGAGGGACTTACGAAGGTGAACGCAAA
>BMAC01000024.1:1540511-1555499 GCA_014905375.1 Phtheirospermum japonicum | reverse complement strand
AGGTGGGACCACTTGCCAGAATTTGTTGGGTAACGGCCCTTGATTCCCGCCATATGTTCCTTAGATCCCGGCTGGGGTCCCCATTAAGAAAAGCTATAAATATCTCAACCTGAAGGCGGAGAGAGGTAGGTCATTCTTCTGAGGCTTTCTCATTTTCTTCTTGGAAAACATCTCAAACGCTTACTGACTTAAGTATCGGAGAGGTTTCCACCGGAAAATCACCGGTGCTCCTTTCTAACTCTTGTTTGTGGTGCAGATCAGGAAGGTATTCAAGGCTTCAGGCAGTCTTAACATTGGTCATTTTTTGGGGTGAAACAATTGGCATCGTCTGTGGGAATCCGATCAAGTTAAGACGTGAGATTTTCTGTTATGGCTTCAGACGGTTTACGACGGAAATTGGTGGGTGAGCTCGGTGGAACCCCTAGTTCCGCCGCGCCATGGGGGATGCCAAGATCGACAGACGCAGCGGTGACGAGGCCAGGAGAGACGGCGCCGTCAACAGGGGCCGCGCCAGGCACTACGCCGCCCCAGTTCAGTAAATCTGGGCCAGCTACGGGTGGTTCATTTAATGAATCCTTCCTTCTGCAGCTCTCAGAGATGATTGGCAAAGCCGTGGAGACGGAAGTAGAGAAGAAGTTCGCGGAGATGACGCCGCCGCCATCCAACACGACACCGGCGCAGGCTGTTCCGGTGGCGGGAACAGAGCCATTGCGGGGGCAACAGGCAGATAGGGCTCCCTTGCATGATGGGGAAGAGCACTTCTCCACCTCTGACAGCGAAACTTCAAGCCAAACTAATCCAGGTCTGGCTAAACAGATGCAGAGTCTACAATTGAAGTAAGAGAGTTTAAGAGAAAAATGGTGACGGGTAGGATGACCCCGGCAAGAAGGGGCACACCATTTACTGAGGAAGTCATGCGAGATGATGTGCCAGCTTCATACCGCTCCCTTGGCTTCGAGTACAATGGAACCACGGACCCGTGGGACCACCTCAGTCGCTTTGAGATTGCAGCAGCCATGCACAAATTTTCGGACGCTGTCATGTGTTGGGTCTTTCCGATGACTTTCACTAAATCAGCGCAGCTCTGGTTTAGTCAATTGCCGCCGAGGTCTATCAACAATTTCAATGAGTTCAGCTCAGCCTTTCTACACCAGTTCAAAAGCTGCAGGAAATACCAGAAAATGCCACTGGAACTTTTCAGTTTCAAGCAAAAGGAGAGCGAAAGCCTTCGTGCTTATATCAACAGGTTTACAACTGCCAAATTAGAAGTGCCTTCTGCGTCTGAAGAGCTATTGATAAATGCTCTGGCGCAAGGTTTGAGACGAGGGGATTTCTTTCAGTCACTGGTGGTGAAGCCAGCYCTGAAATTTGGGGAGCTCTTGGAAAGAKCGGAAAAGTATATCCATCTGGAAGAGGCTCTGAAGCTCAAAGACGAAGGGGAGAAGAGGAGAGAGAAGTACGACAGGGATGACAGGGTAGCGGCAAAAAAGCCTTGACCAGAACTGTCAATGGGTAGATCTCGATTTGATAAATACACACCTCTGGTAACACCTCCGGGTGAAATTTTACAAGCAATAGAGCGTCATCCAGAGCTCAAGTGGCCCAAAACTTACTCACAAAGACCAAGAAAAGAAAGGTCAGATCGCTTTTGTCGCTTCCATAATAAATACGGGCATAACACAGATGAATGCACGCACTTGAAGGACGAATTGGAGAGAATGTTCCAAGCGGTACATCTGAAAGAGTATATTCGAATAAGGAGGGAGGAAGCTAGAGCTGGTAAGAAGAATTATGATCGGACCCTGACAAATAGGAGCAGCCAGGATAGGGTGCATACTGAGGTGAAAAGATCTGATCAGACCCAGGTCATTCATGGGGAAATCCAGATGATTATCGGAGGAGAATTTGAGGAGCACTCTAAGCGGACACAACACAATTATGTCAGGGCTGCAAAAGACCTAGTTCGAAAATCGCGTGACGTAGGACAAATGACTTCTACCCCCAACATCTGCTTTGGATCAGAATATGGCGATGGTATTTTGGCCCCTCATATGGATGCTCTGGTTATAACTGCAACTATTGCCAATTATAATGTCCATAAGATTTTCGTAGACACTGGAAGCTCTGCCGATATTTTGTTCTATGACTGCTTTAGGCAGTTGAAGTTGGACGTTGAGATGGAAGAGGTCACCACCTCCCTAGTGGGGTTCGCGGGAGGAGCCCTAAAACCCTTGGGAGCAGTGAGACTCTTTGTGACGTTAGGAGAAGAGCCATATAGGGTGACAAAAACAGTGCGTTTCTTGGTAGTGGATGCACCTTCTTCTTATAACGTCATGCTCGGTCGACCCTCTTTGAGACAATTTTAGGCCGTTATATCCGTTTTCTATATGAAGATGAAATTTCCAACGGAGGATGGAGCAGGAGAGGTCAGGGGTGATCAGTATACTTCACGACGGACTTACATAGAGTGTGTTAAGAAGAATGAGGAG
This sequence comes from Phtheirospermum japonicum, assembly GCA_014905375.1. Classification (NCBI taxonomy): domain Eukaryota; kingdom Viridiplantae; phylum Streptophyta; class Magnoliopsida; order Lamiales; family Orobanchaceae; genus Phtheirospermum; species Phtheirospermum japonicum. The sequence continues at coordinate 1,553,010 of BMAC01000024.1, read as the reverse complement.
GAAGAGAGACAGGGCAAAAGGGCCAGGGTAGAGCTGCCAGGGACAGACCTGGCCAATAGAGAGGAAGGTCTGATGATGGTTGAAGTAGTCCCGGGAGATGGGAGTCGGGTCCTTCGAGTAGAGACAACCCTCAGTCCGGAAACCTTGACAGAGCTAGTCGCATTATTAAGAAGTAGCGCGGATGTGTTTGCCTGGTCCCCAGAGGATCTGGTAGGAATCGACCCAAAGGTGGTAGAACATCACCTCAACATCAGCTTAGACGCTAAGCCAGTAAAGCAAAAGAAGCGTAATTTTGGCCCTGAGAAGGAAGCCGTCATAGAGGTCGAGGTGGAGAAACTATTGAAAGCTAAACACATCCAAGAAATACAATTTCTTGAATGGCTTTCTAACGCTGTCTTGGTTCCCAAGACACAGGAGGACTGGCGCATGTGTATCGACTTTAGAGATCTCAATCGTGCTTTCCCGAAAGATCACCATCCCTTACCTAGGATCGACCAACTCGTCGATTCCACCGCTGGATGCGAACTCTTGAGTATGATGGATGCATCTCAAGGGTATCATCAGATCAGGCTGGCAAAGGATGATTGGAAGCGGGTCAGTTTCATCACCCCAAAGGGGACGTATTGTTATGTGGTGATGCCTTTTGTCTTGAAAAATGCAGGAGCCACCTATCAACGCCTGGTTGATAAGATATTTAAAAATCAGTTAGGACGGAACATGGAAGTTTACGTTGATGATATGTTGGTCAAAAGTGTAAAGGCAACATCACATATGGAAGACCTGCGGGAAACCTTTGATACTCTACGACGATATAAGATGAAGCTTAATCCCAAGAAGTGCGCCTTCGGTGTCAGAGCTGGCAAATTCTTAGGCTACATGGTCACGGAAAAGGGTATCGAGGCAAATCCCGAAAAAGTCAGATCGATTATGGACATGAGAGCGCCTAGGAATGTGAAGGAGATGCAATGTTTAGCAGGGCGTATGAATGTGTTAAGTAGATTCTTGTCCAGGTCTGCAGAGAGGAGCTTACCATTCTTTCGAGCTCTAAGGAAAAAAGCAAAATTTCAGTGGAGTGATGAGTGTGAGGAGGCATTTGTCGCATTAAAGGAGCATTTGGCTAGTATGACCTTGCTAACAAAGCCTGTCCTAGGAGAACCCCTCATTCTGTACTTATCGGTAGGACAACAGGCAGTCAGCTCTGTTTTATTGCGAGAGGAAGGGAAGATTCAGAAGCCAGTCTATTACTGGAGCAAGGTCTTACATGATGCCGAAGCAAGGTATGTAGAGGTAGAATGAGCGGTATTGGCCCTTGTGGGAACGGCCCGGAAATTACGTCTATATTTCCTGTCGCATGCTATAATTGTGCGAACGAATTTGCCTTTGAAGACAGTCATGGATAAGCCGGAAGCATCAGGTAGACTGGTCAAATGGATAATCGAGCAAAGTGAATTCGATATTAGCTTTGAAACCAGGATAGCGATTAAAGCTCAGGCCTTAGCAGATTTCATGAAAGAAATGACTGGTCTCCCCGAAGAATTAGAAAGGTGGACGATCTTTACGGATGGCTCTGTCTGCAATCAGGGCTGCAGAGCGGGAATTGTCCTGATCAATCCAGAAGGGGTGTCTACCGAGTTTGCTATCCGATTGAAAACAACACTCTCTAACAATGCGACGGAGTATGAAGCCCTGTTGAGAGGTGTCCAGATGGCAAAAGACCTGGGTGCGGATCACGTATCTGCCAAGATTGATTCTCAACTCGTGTGTAAGCAAATTAGCGGTGATTTTGAGACAAGAGAAGAACACATGCAGAGATACTTGGCTAAATTTAGAGAGCTAGCCAAAGGTATGAAAGAATTAACTGTTATTCAGATTCCCAGAGAAGAAAACGGCCGTGCAGACTTGTTAGCCAAAATAGCAAGTTCAGCCGCGGATTGTTCCGAGCGGACGATCACCTTATTAAAGGCAGAGGAGGAGTTCGGAGTTGAGCAGATCAGTACTATTGCCGAGGAGGACGATTGGCGTTCCCCTATAAAAAGATACCTTGAAAAGAACGTCTTGCCAGGGGAAAAGAGAGAAGCGGCGAAGATAAGGAGCAGGTCTGCCCGATTCTGCCTGATCAAGGGAGAGTTGTTCAGGAGAGGATTTGGTCAGCCTCTTTTGAGATGCTTATCCCAAACAGAAGGAAGGCTGGTGTTAAGAGAGATACACGAGGGTTGTTGTGGCAACCATATGGGGGCCAGAGCTCTGGCCCGTAAAGTATTAAGAGCTGGTTATTTCTGGCTTTCCCTGAGAAAGGAAGCTGACGACTTCGTTAGAAAATGTGAAAAGTGCCAGAAAATGGCCCCACTAATCCACCAACCGTCGGAAGAGCTCATGGTGATGAGTTCCCCCTGTCCCTTCGCAAAGTGGGGTATTGATCTGGTCGGCCCATTCCCGATGGCCCCAGCTCAGAAAAGATTCTTGATCGTGGCCATTGACTACTTCAGCAAGTGGGTGGAGGCCGAGGCTCTAGCTAGAATAACAGAGGAAGCTGTAATGAGTTTCATTTGGAAGAATGTGGTCTGTCGCTTTGGTATACCGAGAATATTGGTGTCAGACAATGGGACCCAATTTGCAGGAGCCAAGATAAAGGCTTGGTGTGCCAAGATGAACATTCAGCAACACTTCACGGCTGTATATCACCCACAAGCGAATGGTCAGGTTGAAGTAACTAACCGCATTTTAATTCAAGGAATCAAGTCGCGACTAGACAGATCTGGAGGAAAGTGGGTGGAAGAGCTGAGCTCCGTGTTATGGGCATACCGCACAAATCCGAAAGAAAGTACGGGTGAAACCCCCTTTAGTTTGGTGTATGGTATGGATGCCGTAGTGCCTGCAGAGGTCAGCCTTAAAACTCATCGGATCCAGAATTTTAATGAAGAACAAAATGAGYTGTTAAGGCAGGATGCTTTAGACCTGATTGAGGAGAAAAGAGAACAGGCTGCGTTACGAATGGAGCATATTAAAGGAAGGGTAAAAGCAGCGTATGATAAAACTGTGGCCAAGCGACAATTCCGAGTAGGGGATCTGGTCTTACGACGGTCTGATCTGGGGCAAGCTAAAGGGAAGTTGGAAGGGTCTTGGCGAGGACCGGTAAAAGTTACCCAGATCTTGCCTGGTGGCGCGTACAGGCTGGAAGAGCTGGATGGCATGACACTACCCCGCGCTTGGAACATTGCCAATTTAAGAAAAATTTACACTTAATTGTAATGACTTTATGTTTGTGTAGGTTGGGTAGATTTACAGTTGAAATTATGGTTCAGAACAGGAAGAAAGCAATGACACACATTCAGATTATTAACAAAAGCGCTTATTAATTAAAAGAACTCCCAGCAGAAAATACAAAAGCAAACATTCTCACAAGAATATTCGCAGTCATAAGGGCACAAATTACAATCATGAGAAAAAGCGAAAACACAGCCTTAGGATGGGGGTGTAGAATCGAGAAGTTGACGAAGCCGCTTAATCTCATCCTCGTGTTCCAAAAGTCGAGCACGAAATCGGTCCGACACCTCCACCGCGATGTCCCAATCAACGTGTAGCTCCGCGTTCTCCCTCTTCAAGCCAGCAATGATCATTCCGAGGCGTTGTCGTTCATTACGGAATTCTAATTTTTTCTCAGCCAATTTCTCCGTGAGATCTTGCAGTTGATCCTGCAATCTGGCAATTTTTGCCTTCAGACGACCTTTCTTCTGAAGTAGGCGGATATGCTCCTCATGGGAAAAGACGTTGGGAGATGAAGACGACGCCATTATGCCAGGAAAAGAAGCTGGAGAAGGCGCCATTATATAAGAGAAGTAAAGGCGGGAAATCGTTTTGGCTTGACACGCTAAGGCGGGAAATCACTCTGACTTGGCGCGCAGAGAGCTTCAAAAAAGGCGGGAAACTAAATTGGAGTTCGGCGCGCAAAGAAAAGACAGGATTGGCTAAGGACGGACGTCCTAAATTTTTCCTGACTTGATTGTCAGTTTAAGCCAGTATTGGCTAAGGACGGACGTCCTAAAGTTTTCCTGACCTGATTGTCAGCTTAAGCCAGGATTGGCTAAGGACGGACGTCCTAAAGTTTTCCTAACCTGATTGTTAGCTTAAGCCAGGATTGGCTAAGGACGGACGTCCTAAAATTTTCCTGACCTGATMGTCAGTTTAAGCCAGGATTGGCTAAGGACGGACGTCCTAAAATTTTCCTGACCTGATTATCAGTTTAAGCCAGGATTGGCTAACGACGGACGTCCTAAAGTTTTCCTGACCTGATTGTTAGTTTAAGCCAGGATTGGCTAAGGACGGATGTCCTAAAATTTTGCGTGACCTGTTTGTCAGTTTAAGCCAAGATTGGCTAAAGACGGATGTCCTAAAATTTTTTCCTGACCTATTTGTCAGTTTAAGCCAAGATGGGCTAAGGACGGATGTCCTAAAATTTTCCTGACCTGATTGTTAATTTAAGCCAAGATTGGCTGAAGATGGATGCCCTAAATTGGCCTGACCTAATTGTCAGCTCAAACCAGCATTGGCTAAGAAACAGACGTCCAGAAGTTTTCCTAACCTGATTGTTGGTTAAAGACGAAATTGGCTAAGGACAGATGTCCTAGACTTTGCTCAAAATGGATTGATCGATAAAGTCGGGACGAGTCAAGTTGAGTTCGTTATTTTCCTGATCGGATTAACAGCTCAAAGACGAATGTACTGATTCGCCTGATCTAATGGTTATCTAGATAAAATATCTCATGAGGAAACTTTGACGCATGAAAAAACATAAAACTTATATATATTACTGGCCAGGAACAGATTACAAGTTACGCACTTTCCCTTGAAGGGTCGGCGACTTTGGTTATATTAAAATAACAGGAAATAAATAAGGATAAAGCCCAGACGCCTATCTGGGTGTAGACCTTCGATCGGAGGCTAAGGCTCGGCGAATACGCCAAAGCTCTCACTCTGTCTCATGCAGACGGCGGCGATACTGGTCGGATCGCTCGGCGGGGACATGAGCTTCGCCGGCGGTGATGGTTAGGCGGTTAAATGAATCAACCAAATCTGCCTTCTCCTCGTGCAGCTGCCGGTTGACTTGACGAAGTTCAGTCCATTCCCTTTTGTAATGACTCTTTTTCTGTCTTTTCCTCTCGAAAAGGCGATAAAGGGAACCGATTTTTTCCTTGAGCGCAACCAGTTGGTCAGACAGCTTGAATTTCTCCACAACTAGGGAGATGTTTTTTCTTTTCACCGTATTAAGCTCTTCGATCAGAGGAGACGAAGACATATTGCAAATGAATAATGAAAGGAGGATAAAGCATGCATACGAGTATATATTGAAATCAAAGGCACGTGAGAGGAATCAAAAAGTACTAGGGTTTCCGGATATTCATGAAACCCTAGGAAATTCAAGAGTCGCAAAATGACGAAAATATTAATTGTCATGAAGTACAAGACAGTCAGGTACAAATATTTAACATCCAGGAAAAACAAACAGACCAGCCACACAGGCTATAACACACAGATCTGTTCGATAAAAATTAAAGCTGAGGCAGACAGGGCAGGCAAATCCTCCTAAAAGCACAAAGCTCCATTCCAGCGCCTCTTCATGACTGCTCTGGGGTGTGGGATCCTTCAGCAAAGCTCTTCTTAAATTGGGTAGAGTCTTGCAAATCTCCCAAGTCGGCGAAGGTTGGAGAATTAGTAGCAACCATCGCCAACGATGGATCGGGGGGAGGAGAAGAGGTCGAGCTAGAAGAGCAGAAAGCCTGGCGAATATGATCATCAAAAGACAGGTCATCCAGCATGTGCATCCGGTCACCCTCAGCTGAGTGCGAGAAGGAAGTAGGTTCAGATGCGCCCTGGACAGATGCTTCTCGGTCGAAAGGCAAAGAAGGATTTTCTGCTATCCACTTGGCATGAGCATCCACGCCAAGAAGATAGTAAGCCTCAGCCTCAGGCACCAAAAGCCGGTACAAATCCACCGATTCCAGAAAGGCCTGACGCGTGGTCGCTCGGGTTAGTTGGATCAAGCGAAGACCTTCATCTGAATTTAAAAATTCGAGTCTCCCCTTCGCTTCACCCTCTGTGAGACCCCTTGCCTCCCCGTCGGCTTCCCCCTCAGCTCTGGCAGCTTGCACTTTCTCTCTGAGCTCTTTTACTTCATGCTCTAAGAGGACTATCTGGGCATGCTTCTTGGCGTCGGACTCCCGCCAAGCTGACACCTCTGCCTTGCTCCCTACCAGCTCTTCCTTGAGCAGCTCCAGATCAGCGTTAAGGCCATGGTTCTTGGCCAGCAATTCTTGCTTCTGCTTCTTCAGTTCCTCAATCTCCCTCTTCAGGTCCGCCTGGAGTAAGGAGCCCCGAGCCCAAGCTGGGAGAGTATCCCTGAGCACCACCGCCTACAAAAAGAAAATTGACAAAGGAATGAGCAAAAGTCCCAACAAAGACTGGAATCACAACCAGCATAAAAAGCCTTACCTGCGCCTCTGCTTGACAATACGAATCCAACAGAGCAGGATCAGACAGTTTCTCCGTCTCACGATGATCCGCTGTCGGAGCAAGCCCCATCATGTACTGCCTGGCCACCTCGCCAGTACAATTCATCACAGAACTGTTGAAGAAGGTCTGGTTGGGGTAAGGAGGAACTTGTGGAGTCCCCCTGGGGGTGCTTCCGGGCCTTTCCTCCCTCCTCCTCTTCGTAGGTTGGAGTTGCCCCTCCTCGGGATCGGAGAGGGGTTGGACTTCCTGAGCGTGGGCTGCTGGTTTGGGCGGGGCCCCCTCCCCTTGCCCCACACTCCTCTTTGTCACTTCTGGAGCAGTAATTCTAAGAGGAATTACTGGGACCTGCTCTGGAGGGTTGCGATCTTGAGGACGGCCGGGGGGAGCCGTCACCAAGGCCACTTCTTCCTGAGTAGGGGAAGCCCTGGCAGGCTCGCCCAAGGGGCTTTTCTGATTCTTCGCTGCTGCCTTCTTCGCTTCTAATAGTGCTTGCATCATGGTTACTGGAGAGAAGAGAAAAGAGAATGAGAAAAAAAAAAAGGGGGGGGATAACATCGGAAGGATGATATGAATTATAATTGAACATGTACCAATGTGGGAGGGCAGAGGTCCATTTTCTCATTGGGAGTTGAAAAAGTTTAGGATCGTGGGTTTGAGAAGCTTTGATAGATCAAAGGGGGTCTGGTTCAAGACAGCTATTTTCTCACTCAGATGGGGTGATCTGTCACTCCGGGATATACGGACTTGGGGATGAAGGTAAGTAATGGGCTCAGTGGGAAAGCCCCAGTCTTCCGAGCTCTGGACAAAAAAGAATTTCTTCTTCCAGATCTTATGGGAAGAGGGGAGACCAGTTAAAAAGTGAACATCCGCTCGTCCGGAGAGATAGAAAGAGCCTGAAGAGCTTTTCACCTGAAACAGAGAAAAGAAAAGCTGGGCCGTGGGTACAAGGCCAGCGTACTGTGCCGCAAGATGAAATTCGGCCATGACGCGGAAGGCGTTCGGTAGAAATTGTTGGACCGGAATTTGATATAGCCGGGATACGGCCAATATGAAAGGTTGAACCAGCAGGCTCAACCCTACGTGGAATTGATCCACGTAAAAGGTCAGATGGCTGGCGGGGGGCGCTGAGGCCCTCTCGTCAGGCGCCGGACTGGTGAAAGAAAATCGGTCGGAGATAGGAAAGGTGGTGCGGATATCCCTAAGTGTATTAGTGCTAACAATGGAGGGTATATTATCAAGGAAATGGGGCACTTGAGCTATTATAGGCCTCTCCACTGGAACCATCGGCAGTGACTCGGATGAAGATAGGTTTATGGAGGAGGTGGAATTCGCTGGGGAACCGGAGGAGTTCCCTCGGAGGAATTGGTAGAGGAAGTTGACATAATTGAAAAACTAAGGAAAGGTGAAAGGAGTACCTGTTTGAAGATACCTACGAGGAGTTGAGTGGAGTAGAATCGTGGAAATCGTCGTGAACGGTGAGGAAATTAGGAGGGGAAATTTGGGAGAATATGAAAAGAAATAATGAGGGGGATTCGAGAATTTGGGAGATGAAATTTGAAAAGTAAAGGTGAAAAAAGAAGTTTGGAGGGACAAAAGGAAGTTGATAATTTTTGAAAACGAAAATCAAGGAAAAGCGTGATTTGATGAGATCCTCGCATTTAATGCGGACAGAGGAACAATACCCTAGGCGGTGAGCTGGAGCGCTAACCGTCTTGAAAAAGAACGCGTGCCGCTGACCAATCATGTACAATACTTGGAAAGACGTGTGATTATGGTAACCATTTGGGGATACGAACCGACACCACTAATGCCAATAATTAGGGCTGTTTAGCAGGCGGATATCTCGGGATTCCCCAAAACGAGAATCATAAAAAACAAAAGGGCCACATTTATCTCAAAGGAACCCAGGGAGATTACCGATCTACCCCAACTATTCGGGGGGAGGAGTTGATAGGGCAGGATATATGCCAGACCTGGATTGGGGTAGCTCTGACCCCCATATAATCAACAAGATGCGGGGAAGAACAGCTATCCCTTGAGGTCCCTGACCTGGTCATCGGAAAGGAYGTTAAAGGCCCGGAGATTACCTCCAGTTGAAGCCCTGRAAGTGGAGATTAGCCTGACCTGGGCAAAAAGGCTTGGTTGAGTCCCTTGAAAGATAGAGCTCTTCCTCAGTAGTAGCAAGAGCYGACTTKTTAAACAGCAGGGGYTAGAGGAAAGAGAAGACGAAGAATCGTGGACTAGGTCAGATTGAGGGAAAGGACTAAAGAAGATCTGGAAAGAGAGAACTGTTTCTCAGATCCCCAACAAAGAGACAGGTGGGACCACTTGTCAGAATTTGTTGGGTAACGGCCCTTGATTCCCGCCATATGTTCCTTAAATCCCGGCTGGGGTCCCCATTAAGAAAAGCTATAAATATCTCAACCTGAAGGCGGAGAGAGGTAGGTCATTCTTCTGAGGCTTTCTTATTTTCTTCTTGGAAAACATCTCAAACGCTTACTGACTTAAGCATCGGAGAGGTTTCCACCGGAAAATCACCGGTGGTCCTTTCTAACTCTTGTTTGTGGTGCAGATCAGGAAGGTATTCAAGGATTCAAGCAGTCTTAACATTGGTCATTTTTTGGGGTGAAACAACCATCTTTACGGTATTGTGCATGATCTAGATAAAAACATGGATAGAATGGAGAGAACTATGGGAAAAATAGCAACTGATATTGCTAGGTCAAATAAGGAGAAAGACAAGCTACCAAGCCAACCGGAGCAAGCATCGGCGGTTCACGTCCTTCGTAGAGAGAAGAAGATCGACAATGGCATAGAGAACCAAGATGAGGAGCTTATTCCTAAACTAGTGGACAAGATACATAAATCCACCAATAGATACGTGCCTGGTTCCATTCAAGGGACAATTCCGAGCAACACCCTTGGCAAAGACGAAGCATCACTGCCGAAGCAGTCGACGACGCAAATTAAGGATGTTGTTCCTTTTCTGAGCCGGCTGCGCCCGGCGAAAGAGAACAAGAGGTTCATGGAGCTATACAACCTCTTGAAGAATGTCAACATCAACCTACCACTTTTGGAAGTAATAAAAACAATGCCCGCCTACGTAAAATTCTTTAAGGAGCTTGCTTCAAGAGAGAGACGTTTGGCGACGAATCAATACGTTCCATTACCAAAGGAGGTTAGTGCGATTTTTAAGAAGCCATTGCCACCCAAGGAACGCGATCCTGGAAGTTTTTGCATCACTATTTCGTTGGCCAATGGACAAAAAGCGATAGGAATGTTAGATCTTGGAGCAGGGATAAATTTACTGCCATATTCACTTTATCAAGCATTTGATCTTAGACCACTTAAGCCGACAACCATGCGCCTACAATTAGCCGATCGCTCGACCCGATGACCTTTGGGGATAGTCGGAGATGTTTTAGTGCAAGTTGGAGAGCTCGTAATTCCAGTTGATTTTGTGGTTATGGACATCGGCGATGTACCGACTGAAGGTACTGAGCATACCATCTTACTGGGATGCCCGTTTATGTCTACTTCCCATACACTAATTGATGTTCACAAAGGAAGGATGACCATGACTGTTTTGGGCGAAACAGTGACATTTTCTTTAAGAGATATTCAACACACTCCCTCCCCTATTATGCAAGAGGAAGATTTGTTCATTGACCCCGTTGCATCATGCGTCAACGAATTACGAGAGATCGCAACTTTGAACAAGTTGAGCGACGGGAATGACACCGGAGTTTCTATCGAGGGAAGGGATGAGCGAGTCAATTCGTGTAAAGATTACGAACCATATGATCAAATGCACTTAAGGGGAGAAGAATTGATCGAGTTGTTGGGAATTGACATACGCGACGTTGTGGCAGAATTTGGAGGCGATTTGAATGTTCGCACAAATTAGAGCAAGAGGTGGAGTCGAAACCACCAATAAATCGTTCAAGGCATGATTTCCTCGACCGTAGAGAAAATTTCACTTTCAAAAAGAACACGGGCGAGGAGTGTTTAGACGATTGGGCGAAGGAGATGAAGAAATCAAGAAAGGTTCGCACGAGTGAAGTCAAGAACTTGCAATTCGAGGTTGGAGATTTAGTCTTGTATAATAACGAATGAAAGTACGACCCAACCGATTTTGGAGCCTCATGGAGCGGACCATTCTCGATTAAAGAAATTGACGAGTACGGCGTAGCCACGCTGTACGATCAGATTGGCAAATCGTCCTTTCAAGCTCACAAGCATAGATTCAAGCTTTATCATGACGGACGAGGTAAAAATGGGAATCGCAAGATGGTGGAGTTTGGAGATCCACCGTACGTAGGAGATAAACAAGCAAGAAAGCGTCGAGCAAGCGACGTTAAATTTTGCGCTTCTCGGGAGGCAACCCGAGCATTTGTATCCTTTTGTACCTTATTTCTATTTTATTTAATTTTTATTTTTGGTTTTTAATTGTTTAGAACAGTTGGAGAACTCGAACGAGGAGAATTGAACGAACAAGCGAAGGAAAAGACACCCAGGAATCTGCCCGCGTCGACGCCGAGCACCTGCTCGCGTCAGTCGACGCTCGGTATCAGGAGAATCATCCTCTGTTGCGTCGACTGACGCGGCGTTGACGCTACGTCGACGCGACCCACGGACCGGCCCAGAATGTGTTTTAAATCGGATTTTTGGCCTACGACCCGACCCGTGACTGTCTTGACCCGCGGGATTGGCCTGAAAATCTGTTTGAAAACATATTTTTCTTCCTTTTTAATCACTTTTCTCCCTTTCAAAACTTCTTATTTTCCTCTCTCTTTTGCAATAATTGTGTTTCAAGAATTTCCAGAATTTGGAGCTCCACAACACCACAAACCCAGAATTCTTCTTACGCAAGTGGTGATTGAGCAACCCCTCAAAAACGGAGTGCAAGAGAGTTGGAACAAGCAAAAGGCCAAGGKTCAATTCGTGCAATTTTCCGGAAACGGGCGAAATTCGGCTATTATCTTCGAGGTACTTTGCTTGAAACCATCTTGGAACTATTAATTCGATTGATTGGTTGTGTGTTGGGAGTTGTTGGTGCAAGTTTTGTTCAAATATTTTGTTGGTTGAACACGCACGCCAAGTGTTCGACAAAATTCCCCAAATAACAAAGAGTCTTATTTTTCAAGGTTTTTCACCACCGTTCAATTTCGTATTGTGTGATAATGTCTCGAGCGGGTAAACGTAAGGATATCTCGGGGAAATACAACGCACCGTTCCCAATTTTCGACAAAAAGGAAGGGGACATGTTCAAGAACATTCGGAAATGGGGATTTGCTACGCACCGGACTTTAAACGTCCAAGGGATTGCGGATGAGGCCTCGAATGGGTCGGAGCACCACACCGACCTTTCGCGTTACGTAGATGGCCTCGGATGTGGGTAATTTGCCCAAATGCACTTGCCCGGTTTTCGAGAACTCATGCTCGAGTTTTTCTCGACTTTGGCGATTCGGAACGACGAGACGTTCTCTTGTCGGTTAGGAGGGAATGATGTGGTTGTCGACGAGGAGGTTTTTGGCAACATTTTCAGTTTCCCGAACGTAGGGGACCACCCGGTTGGAGTTCAAGGCTTCGATTTAGCCTCTTTTTTGGGGATGATTACCGGGGGAAACACGGGGGATTGTAAGAGGTTTCCTTGCTCGAGGATTCAAGACGACGCCCTTTATGTCGCATACAAGATCCTCGCCCACATCATTCTTTGTAAAAACGAGGCCACCTATGCGACCAAAGCCGAGCTTTATGTTCTTTAGTGATTCGTTGATGGTCGTCAAGTCCGGTTGTACCCACTTATTTTGCTCGGACTTTACAATGTCACCAAGGGTACCCCGGGGAGCAGGTCGCCACTTCTCTCGTTTGCACCATACATTACCGGCCTCGCCCGTCACTTCGGGTTTGATCCGGCCGGAAGCGGACTTAGCCCGCTTGGGACCTCTTCACTACCACTCGCGCGTGCGCCGGCACCCCGAGTGAGGTC
>BMAC01000024.1:1469108-1539852 GCA_014905375.1 Phtheirospermum japonicum | reverse complement strand
AAAAAAGAAAAAATAGGATGGTGGATAGTGTTGCATTAATTGCCTACGCACTTGTAAAGGCTTGAGTCTAATTGTTTATTTTATGAAGCCTAATGTTTAGAAGGCAAGAGTTGTGTAAGAAGCATGTTATAAGCTTCAACTGTGCTTAAATGGTTTGAGCTTATAGTCGGTTTTACGGTTTGCGAGTTAGGAAATAGCCTATATTTTAAAGGCTACGTTATGAGAGCTAAGTGAGGTTTTTATTTTTGAGCGAGGTGAAGCAATTTGCTTCTCGATTAGATTAGGTTGCGTGAGCGATTAGCCACACGACTTATATATTCCGCACCCATCCAAAGAGCCTCACACTACAACCCGCGAAGACCTTTACTGATTCTTAGTTGTGACAGCACACTTAATTTGCGATTGAGAAGAGATTGATTTTCTGTGCTTATTTACTGTGCATGTAATTGTATGATTTGAGTGTATACACGTCCCATGCAGAAAATACTTGAGTGCTTTTGAGCGTACTTATATATATTATCCTTCGTGAGGAAGCATGATTTTATTTTGGAGCGACAATGTAATAATGGTCAAGTGTTTGACGTTGCGTGACTTGTACCTATATTTTCAAAATTATCTATGTAGCAACGCACGACTCTTTGCTTGAACTGATTTTCATTCTAGTTATACTTCGAAATTATCGTTTGTTTGAGGACGAACAAACCAATAAAGCGTGGGGTAGTTGATTAGAGTAGATTTGTCCTTATTTTTATTAGCTTTTTAGTTCATTTTTATATTTGTTTTTGGTATAAGTTGGGTGATTTAAGCATAATTCCGTAATTTTATGATTCCAGCTTATTTTACCGCATTTTGATCTAAATTGATGCAATTAGGTGATGTTTCATTGTTTTTCACCTTACATCTAAATAACCGGAAGAGTTTAGCGCATAAAAGACGAAGTTCGATGTTCAAAGGTAGAAGAACAAGCTTTCCGGTGAAACAAGTAGCAAACGATCGAGAAACGGAGACCGACGCTCAGTCGCGTCGACTGACGCGACCGTCGACGCACCGTCGATTCTAGCCGTGCCAGCGAGCCATGCTCGCGTCAGTCGACGCAAGGACGACACTCTGCCGACGCGATGTTCTGAAGCGTCGATGACGACGCACCAAGGACGACGCTCCGTCGACGCTAGTTGCTGAAGCGTCGATGTCGACGCACAACGACGATGCACCTGCCAGCGATGTGCGCACCCTGCCGACCGCACATGCCGAGTGCTGCCGACCAAGACTGCTGATACCCGCCGAGCGCCTGCTCGCGTCAGTCGACGCTCCGTCGACGAGACGGCCCAGAATTCAGATTTTAGGGTTTCTTATGCGCCAAGTCATGCAAAATCTATATAAACCTTCTATATTTCGGATTTTAAGAAAAAGACACGACCCCCTAGGGTATTTGAGCTGATAATACACATAATTCCACATCTCATAACGAGATTTGAAGACGGAGATCAAGGATCGAAGAACAAGGCGTCCAAAACATCGAATTCGAGTTTGGGATTCATTCTTCGCCCAAGATCAACGTTCAACCTCTGGAATAGCTGGAGCTTTTTACCGCTTTCATTAGTTCCAATAAGTTCTCTAAATTCTTAGTTAATTTAGTAGTTAATCTCTAGTTTAATTGTTAGTTTAATTCTTAGTTAATGCTAGAACTAGTTTAATTAGCTTAATCGTTTATGCTTGTTATTKGATATTGGYTAATTTAGYTRATTTATGCGATTGATTCGTGCTTAGTTATTCGTTAATCTTAGATTCATATGATACATTGCTTAGTGATAATTTATTATATCCATGCTGTTAGATTAGTTGCTATTAATTCTTAGTTCTTGAGTTCAAATAGTTTAAATTATTGCTCGTAGTTGGTAATTTAGTTTAGAGTAATTAGTTTAAATAGATTTAGTTTAATTATCGTCGTAGTTCATAATGATCAAATCAATTTCTTTTAAAACCCCAATTGTACATGTATTTTATTTCGAAAATTGAGAAAAACATCCGAAAGACCGAACAGTTGTTTCCTCGAGAGATACGACTCGAGTCAAACTCATCACCCTACAGTTACCTCGTACACTTGCGAGCAAACTGATGTGCTTTTAAATTATTTATTAAAACGGGGTGCACAGAAGTTTGAGTCATAGGCTCGCTCAAGACGTTTGAGATGGAACATCTTGGTTTCAACTTAAAAGAGAAGAATGTTGCTCTAACTTACGATGTTAACTCTGATGACGAAAAGATTGATTGGAGGGAGTTACTATAAAGATTGAATCTACCACACTTGGGGAAGAAGAAGTATCTCGTATTTCTCAATGGTTCAACAAACACTTGAAGAGGAAAAACAACATTGGAGGATCTTATTCAAAATTCAAGTCAGAGACGCCAACATCAAAATCACCAGGACGTACACCTACCAAATTTCAGTCCTCATCTTCGGAATCCAAGACCTCTAGTTCCCCAAAACCTCTTGATGAAATTCAATGTCATGAATGTATTGGTTGGAGAGATTATAAAAACGAATGTGCAAATACTCTAAGGAAGAACTTGATTGCAAAAGAGTTCAATGAAGAGGACAACGATTCTGACGCATCTAAAACTGTTCCAGCATTGTTTGCTAACATTGTGTGGGATGACAATATTCGTGTTGGTAATACCAAAACCAACACCTGGTGCTTGAATGCAGAAACTGAGGAAATACCTGACAGATACGAGAAGCTGAATATTGAGTATGAAGAATTATTTGCCAGTTGGGTTAATCAGCTGCTCAGAGTCAAGGCTCTTATGATCAAGATGGATAAATTGACTCATGAAAAGGAATATTAACTGAATATAATTGTCCGATTGGAGTCGTCATTCACTAAAAAAAATGCTGATCTTGAACAAGTGAAGATTGATTTGAAGAAGATCCAAGAAACCCTCTCAAACCTCAACAAGGGTAAGGCTAAACTTGACGAAATTCTGGAGTTAAGTGTCCCAGATTCATCTAAACACGGGATTGGATACAAGTCTGATCAACAAATGCTAGAATCAAGCCAAAAGTTGGAAAAGATCAAACACCACAAGAAGAGAAGAAGACAATACGTGTGTCATCACTGTGGTGAACGGGTCACGTCCGACCATTCTGCTGGAAGATTGCTGGCGAACAAAATCAGTTTAAAAGGTCAAAGCTGACTGCTGAGTCTTGTGATGGTTTCCATGTTCCTAACACCAAAACCAACACCAGAGTCAAACAGGTCTAGATCAAAAAGAACGAGATCAAATGCAATATGATCTATTCATTGAAATCCCATATTCCTGGAACCTGGTACTTCGACAACGGATGCTCTAAACACATGACTATCTCAAAAGATCACTTTCAAACATTGTCAAGTTTTAGGAGAAAAGGTGAAGTATGGTGGAGGTGTGAATGGCCAAATCATTGGCCAAGGAGCCCTTCATGTTCCTGGTATTGCAAAGCTTGAAAATATATTGCCTTTTGAAGGCTTAACTGTGAACTTGATAAGTATTAGCCAACTATGCGATGGTGGGTTCAGTGTCAAGTTCACTCATGAAAAGTGTGAAGTTTATGACAAGGGCAATGCATGTATTCTTACTGGTCATAGGATTTCCGACAATTGCTACCAAATCAATGGTGATGTGTTCTGCAAGCTATTTCAACAGAGTGATGCCGAGGTCTGGCATTAAAATCTCGGGCATGTCAATTACAAGATGTCTGAAAGATTGGCCAAGAAGGAAGCCATAAATGGTTTACCTAAGCTCAACACTAAAATCATTCCAGTTTGCGAGGCATGTCAGAAAGGGAAGCAGATCAGGGTATCCCATCTAACTGTGCAAAGTCTCACTATATCAAACTGTTTGAAACTTCTTCATTTAGATCTTATGGGTCCACTTGAAGTAGAAAGCCTTAGTGGTAAGAGGTATGTACTTGTGATTGTAGATGATTTTTCTCGTTTTACATGGGTATAATTTTTAAAAGAAAATCTTGAGGCTTTCGAATCTTTTAAAAAACTCGCGAAAAAGTTATGTGTTTGTTTTGGTGTGAGTATAGGTAGAATTAAGTCACACCATGGGAAAGAATTTGAAACTGTGTCCTTTTTCAAATTATTGTTCCAAAGTTGGTATAACCCATGAATTTTCTTCACCCATTACCTCCCAAGAAAATGGGATAGTCGAACGCAAAAATTAATCTCTTACAGAAATGGCTAGGACTATGCTTATTTCAAATGGGATTGCAAAATGTTTTTGGTGCGGAAGCCATAAATACTGCATGCCACATAATTAATAAGGCTTATATTAGACCTAGGTCATGTGTTACTCCCTATGAATTGTTGTTGGGCAAAAAGCCAAACTTGAGCTATTTTCATATTTTTTGGGTGCATTTGTTATGTGCAAAATGAAAGGAATCATCTTACAAAACTTGACTTAATGAGTGATAAATGTATTTTTATGGTATATTCTCAAAATAGTCATGCATATAGAGTGTATGATCATAGAACGCATTGCATGATTGAGTCAGTTAATGTCAAGTTTGATGATATGATTAGTGGTGTTAAACCTGCTGAGGATAATGATCTGGTTTATGATCAGAATCCTCAAGAAATGTTACGGTTGGTGTAGAAGAAACTGCAGGTGTAGAAACTGAAGATGCAGGTGGTGACGATACTGGTGACATGACATCAAACCTGACACCAACTCAGGCTGCTCCAGAATCAGACTCAGATTCAGATGAGGAAGATTTAGATTATTAGATTGACTTACATCATAGGAATATACCCTCGATAATTCAGAGGAACCATCCTATAAGCCAAAATCATTAGAGATCTCGATGAAAGAAGTACAAGAACGTGACAAATAGACTTCAGAGAAATGGTAAGGTTTGTTTGCATATCTACCAAATGTTCTCAAATCCGAGAATCCTTGTTTTTTTTGAAAACAGAGCTAAGGTGTGTAGAGGATGCTCTTAAAGATGAATTATGGATAAAGGCCATGCAAGATGAGTTGGACCAATTTTCTAAGAATGATGTTTAGGACTTAGTTCCACATCCAAAAAATTCACATGTTACGGGTACGAAGTGGATATTCAAGAATAAAATGGATAAGGCGAGCAATATTGTGAGAAACAAGGCACGATTGGTGGCACAAGGTTACACTCAAACTTAGGGTATTGATTTTGATGGATGTTTGCTCCAGTTGCTCGTATTGAATCAGTAAGACTCTTACTTGCTGTTGCATGCTATATGAAAATGTCTCCACATCAAATGGACATAAAAGTGCTTTTCTTATTGGAGTTTTAAGTGAAGAAGTATTTGTTGAGAAACCTAAAGGATTTGTTGACCCTCACAAAATAGATTTTATCTTAAAACTAAAAAGGCTTTGTATGGTTTAAA
This sequence comes from Phtheirospermum japonicum, assembly GCA_014905375.1. NCBI lineage: Eukaryota > Viridiplantae > Streptophyta > Magnoliopsida > Lamiales > Orobanchaceae > Phtheirospermum > Phtheirospermum japonicum. Next base: position 1,534,441 of record BMAC01000024.1, on the reverse strand, counting down.
ACAAGCTCCTAGAGCTTAGTACGAAAGGTTGACTCAGCACTTACTTTTCTTAAATTTTAGACGTGGGGAAGTTAAAAAAACCTTATTTCTCCTTAAATCGAATAAGCACATTTTAATTGTCCAAATTTATGTGGAGGATATAATCTTTGGATCCATTAACGAGCAAATGGTGAATGAGTTTATAACAAGAATGTATGACACATTCGAGATGAGTATGGAAGATAACCTCTCTTACTTTCTTGGTTTGCAAATTAAACAACTGTATGATGATATTTTTCACTCTCAGTCCAAATATGCTAAGAATCTTGTTAAGAAATTTGGATTAGAGAATGCCACGCATAATAAAAAAATGTTAGGCAATACCATGAAATCGCCTAGAGACGATGTTGGTATTAGTGTTGATAACACCTTGTATAGGATCATGATAGAGAGTCTCTTATACTTGACAGCTATCAGGCCTGATATTATGTATAACGTGTGTCTATGTGTTAAGTACCAGTCAAGTCCTAAAGAATCATATTTAAAAACTGTTAAACGAATCATTACGTATGTAGATGGTACAAGTGATTTGGGTGTTTGATATACTAAGGATACGAGTACTGAACTTGTGGGATATACGGACTCAGATTGGGTTGGGGATGTTGTGGTTAGAAAGAGTACCACTGGGGGTTATTTTTTCTTGGGTAATAACCTTATCTCATGGTATAGTAAAAAGCATAATTGCATTTCTCTTTCTACAGCTGAAGCCGAGTATATTGCAGTTGGAAGTGCTTGCACACAGTTACTTTGGATGAACCAATTGATAGAGGACTACGATCTACATACTAGAATTTTGAATGTGCTCTGTGATAATTCCAGTGCCATTAATATCTCGAAAAACCTTGTCCAACACTCACAAATCAAACACATTGACATAAGGTACCACTTTATTCGTGACTTGGTTGAGAGAAAGGTAGTTAGTATTGAGCACATAGGAACAAATAGTCAACTTTCTGACATCTTCACAAAGTCATCAGATTTAGAGACCTTCTCTCGGTTGAGAAGAGATCTCGAAATGTGCATTGTTTAAAGTCCTTGTTGAATCTGCAGTCATGACATCTGCAGATTTTTGCATGAATTTTTTTGTTTTCTTTTTCATACATATCCAGAATGTACTGGGCCTGGTTGAAGTGCAAAAAGGTCATTTGTTGTAATAAAAGATGGTGTCAAAAAGACTGACCTCTCTCTTTTGGTGATTGTGGAACATTCCCATGAAAACAGGTTTTCTCCCAGGTCCATAAAAAAAGGGGTGTTAATTTCTCTAGCAATTGCTAAAAGATAAGTAAGTTTCTTTTAAAGATACTGGAAAATAATAAATATCTGGATAAAGTACAATCTTTAATTTTCACCTCCTTAAGTAATTTTGACGTAGTCATTAACTTGGGTTAAGGGGTCTGTTTTCATTGACTTCGCATGGAGTAATATTAGTTATAATGTCATCACATAAAAAGCAGCACTGATCACGTCACTTAAACCATTTGTTGTATTTTCAATTTTTTTTTGTTATTATTTTTAGGCATCAATTAGGACATTCATATTTTGTGAGGATGCCGTTTTGCTTTATGTTATGTTGTTTGTGCTTGTGATCTTTCCCTTAATTCTCTTGATCATGTTATAAATTTTGCTAACCAAGTGTTTCAGTGGCGTTAAAATCGAAGGATTGGACTAGTAATAACGAGGTTATTTTGTGAGTGAATTTTCGCTTTTCAAAGACTCTGTTCAACTATGGTGATGATTTTTGAAAATCTAGCTCTATCTCAGTTTTATTTGTAAATAGAGATTTGTGTCTTTAATTTATCTTCAAAAGGAGATAGTGGTTTAATTAAGCTTTGAGATCGTGTAACTTGTTTTTGGTAAATGAGCGTGCCTTATTTTGAGAAGGAGTAGGGATATTTTTTTAAGGAAAGAAATATTTTGGGCTTTAAAAATAGGTAGTTATGATAGTTTTCTTACTTGATTTTTTTTATCATCTCCCTTCCCTACAACAGTCGTTTTTACCCAAATTGAAAAGCTAGGGATTTTTACTTTCAACTCTCTCTCGATTTTATTCCCAACGGCGCACAATCATCCAACAGAACACAATCTTCTCTCTCGATTTTACTTGTCCCTGTGGTTTCTCCTAAATTACTTGCAGATTGTCGAACTCTCCACCGCCTAGTAGAATTTCAGAGCTTCCAAGGGGTGTGCGATACCCAGCCGGTGGACACGGTCCGGTAAATCTGTCGAGATACACCGCCATGGATGTTCATGAAGAGGTTGGTTGTGTTGTAACACCAAACCCATCACCAATTGCTACTCCTACTGTAGGTCCATCACCAGCCGTTGCACAAGACTTGGTTCTAGTTGCCATTACCGCCGACGCTACTCCGACTTCTCAGCTTTCCCCCAGAAAGATTGGAAATGAGATCGACGTAGAAAATCCACCAAAATTTCTGTTTATTTCTAACACCTTTTTGGTCCAATCGGCAATCCGTCTTAGAGGAAGTCACGCTGACTTCGTTTCTTTTGGAACAATTCCGGCAGCCATTCCCAAGAGTCAGGCTGGTGAACGCCGTCATGTGCCCATTGAGCACATGAATTTGGTGAAGGAAGTCACAGCTGTGACAGACTCCAACGATGATGAATATGTGCCACCGGAAAATGTTGCCGCCCCGCTGTTTTCTTCTGCTCCACGGTTGTCCAGATCACCTACGCCTCGCCAGAAATAGAGTGTTCGTCTGGCTGATAAGAAGAATCCACCCAAAAATACAAGTTCAAGTTCCTATGATCCCCCATTCACAATTTTTGATTTTTTCACAGGTGAAGTTGCAAGCTCTTCTGGTCCGTTGGTTGCCGACCCTCCCTTGACTCCGTTGAGAATGACACAGCCAGAGACTGAGTATGACTACTCTCCTGATTCTGATGATATCTATTCACTTTCTGAGATTTTGTCTGCCCTAAAGTCCAAAAAGAAGAAATCTAAAACTACCCAAAAGACTGGTGATGGTTCTGGTGTTTCGTCATCGAACATGACATCACCTACAGCTGCTCCGATTTTGTCTTCTAGCTCCCCTTATGATGATGTAGGTTTAGAAGGCACTTAGTCCACTCAGTTTTGTCTGCGTAATCTTCTGATGATTCCCCATTTCAAGACATTGAGATTGAAGACATGGTTCCAGTGTATGCCCAGTTTTTGACTATAGAAGCTGAGGAGATGATTCTAGGGTATCGTCTACGTGGAATGATTGATGAGCGCCGAGTCCCGGTGGACATCTTCAAAAAGACAGAATCTGATTGCTTTTCTTGAGAATAAAGGTATGTACTCTACTGTTTCAACTGCCATGCCGTTTGTCCGTGACATAGTGTTAGAGTTCTATGCCAACATGCTCCCCTCCATTGCTAACCATAAGTTCGTTAGTTTTGGGAAAGTCATTATGCGTGGGAATTTTTTTCTTTTACTCCTGATTTGATAAATGCACTATTTGGCACTTAGAATTACCATGGTGATTCTATTGTTGATGACATGGATGAGATCATTTATTTTCTTTTGGAGGTATGCATACGAAATGGCAAGAACAGTTGTTTAGTATGAAGTTGTCCTCTCTGTATTTTGTTATGCACAAAGTCATTATCTTTAACTGGGTTCCGTCAAAAAATGCCACCGTTGTAACGTGTCCTCAGGACCAATTTTTGTTCAAACTCGGCCGTGGTATAAAATCCTATTTTGGCCAGCACGTGTTTGCCATTGTCACCCAGATTGCTACGACCAAAGCCACTTCCTCCTTTTGCTTTCCGTCCCTCATTTTCAGTCCTTTTGAGAATCAAGGTTTTTGGCCTACTGAGGGGGATTTTCTAATTGGGGAGCCATAATGGTTTTCATTGCATGGACAACATACGACTGGGGCTCACGTTGTGGATCTTTCGTGGCAGGCGCTCACCAGAGATGCTGGTGTTTCTGGTATTTGTTCTGTTGATGGTTACACCAGTTCTAACACCGTTCAATTTTCTGATCCAGTGGTACGGGCTCAAGTTTCTCTACTCAATCATCAGATTGACCGATTACAGGCTCAGGTTGTGCAGCTCCAGGCAATTCGTGACTCGTTCATTGAGGCCCTTTTGCTTTCCGAACAAAAAGGGGGAAATGATGGAGTAGACGCGGACGAGGATGGCAATGAGGACAATGAGTATGTTGATGATGACGGTGATAAGGATACGGCTGCAGCTGCAGATGAAGAGTCAACTGAGAGTGATGAGGATATGTCTTACTTTGCCAAGGGCAAGAGGAAGGCTAGAGATGAAGGACCTTCTCCTCGTCGTTCCGTGAGTACTCGTAGCCGTTAATTTCTTGTGTGTTGAGAACAATGTTTATTTGATTTGATTTGATTGTGTTTTGTGTTTTTGAACAATGGGTATGTATTAAGGGGGAGTTTAAATTTAGGAGGAGTTTTTTGAAAAATTTGGTGCGTCTTGGTTATTTTGTCCAGAAAGGCAAAAAGAGAGAGATTGTTGGGAATTTTATTCACGGTAATTCCCTTATTTTCCCTTTTTTGTTATTTTCCTTCTTTGGGCTCAAGATATATTGGGAAACTAGATTTGTTTTTTTATTTAATTTCTTAGATAGAGTTTTAGGTTATTTAACTTGTTTACCAAGTTTAGGACTCTTGTCTATTTAAGACAAGAAGTAGGCGTGTATAGGAGAGACTGGAACGCAGCAACGATATATGAAGAGAAGGAAGAACACATGCACGAGGGTTTCACCCTGAAAAATATGACCGTGCCTGAGACTTGCGCTTCTTCCCAACCTGCACACACAACCACGTCAGAAAAGGACCACCAGAGGTTTTCCGGTGGAAACCTCTCCGATGCCTAAGTCAGAAAGCGTATGGAGTGTTTTCAGTGAGTAAGGAAAGGAATGCACAAGAAAATGAAATACCTCTCCCAGCCTAGAGGCTGGGATATTTATAATTTTTCCCAGTGGGGACCTCAGTCGAGATCTCGGAGACAAAGGCCACGAATCTAGGGCCGTTGCGTAACCAATTCTGACAAGCGGTCCCACCTTTCCCCTTCAGGGTGGTCAGGAGTGACATATCTGACCCAAGTCTATGCCAGACTCGTTTTAAGCTGGCTCTCTCATCGTTCTCACAAGGAACTTAATTTAGCCCAGGCTCACCTTGAGCTATCATCATCACTATCTTAACATATTACCTCAGTTCTCCCTGAAAAGATAGGGCTAGGTCTTACAAGGATCGAGCTTATTAGCCCCTTTGACTCTTTCCCAAGTATGCTAGAACAAGCCAGATCTCTCTAAGGATCAAGCTAGTTAGATCCCTTGGGTTCTCCCTTAGTGGCGTCGGATCAGATCTACCCCAACCCAGGTCTGACTATTTATGCCACATCAACTCCTCCCCCACAGGAATGGTCGGGGTAGATCTGTGGGATGTCAGGGATCCTTTTTTGCACGCAATTAGAGTTTTGACCGTCCCTCTAACTTCCCATATCTGACCAGATCCAGTGAAATCCGCTTAATCATTGGCATTATTGGTGACAGTCCATATCCTGAGACGGTTACCATACCTACACGTCTCCTCGAGTACTGATCCACTGATAGGTCAGCGGCGTGTGTGTTGGCGGTATGCCGTTCTAGCTTATTACCCAAAGTATTGTTCATCTGACAAACATTTAATGCGGGGATCCCATTAGGATCCCGCTTTTTACTCGATTTCTATTTTTTTTAAATACCTTTTCTCCTTCACTTTATATTGTCCCCTGCTTTACTTATCACTTATCAATTTCAAAAAGAAATTTTCTTTCACCGCTCTCTCTCTAGAATTTCCGTCTTCCCCCCCATCAAAGGTTTAACTTTTCATAGGAAACCAGGTAATTTCCTTGATCCTTGTACAACCTTTAAATTATGATGGCATCTTCTCCTCTTTCTGGCGGAATCTGAGGATGAACCTCAGTTACAAACCCGAAAACGGAAGCGATCTGAAACTCGGTCCATTCCTGAGGCGGGCTCGCAAGTACCTCCTCATTCCAACTAATCCCTTTTCCATAGGTCAGTTCTGATGGGGCTAGCTCCTGTCGCTGACCGCCGGGTTGTGGATAAGATGTTCGATCCCGAGTTAATCGAGTATTATTGCCTAGTAGAGGCACAGGTAAAAATCTCTTTATTTATTGCATCCTTAGTCTCCCCAGGTCTTTTATTTACCACTCTCATGTGTCAGGACGTGGTGGGGAGGGCATCGTTGTTAGCTCGGGCCCGGGGCTCCATGCTGCAGGCTGATTTAGCAAAGGAACATGAAGCTCTGAAAGAACGGGAGACGAGGCTGGTCTCCAGAGTCCAGGAAAGCCATGCAGCCACTCAGGATGCAAAGGTCAAGCTGCACGCCGCTGAGGTGGAGATAGAGCTGCTTAAAGTGGAGTTTGAGGCGGCACGGTCAGCGATTCGCGAGTCCCAGGAGTCGGAGGGCAAGCAACGTGCTTTGGCACTTCTTCGAGAGCAAGAGCTCAAGGACAAGGTCCAACGAGCTTGGGCTGAGGGAGAGGCAGACGGAGAGAGCAAAGGCCGCACCGAGGGGCGAGAAGAGGGTAGGCTCGAGTTTCTTAACTCGGAGGAGGGACAGCACTTGATCTAGTTAACCCGAGAAACCACCCGCCGAGCTTACTTGGGCTCGATCGAGATGTACGATATGCTGATCCCAGAGGCCGTGTTATACTACCATCTTGGTCTGGATGCTCAGGCCAAGTGGTCAAACGAGAACCCTTCCACTCCTTTCGACCGCTCTGTACCCCTGAAGACCCCTCCCGAGCCAACAAGCTTCTGTCACGTTGTCGAGGACGACCACCTTCATCAGTTAGATGCTGCAGCATTTGCTGATCATTTTCGCCAAGCTTTTTGCTCCTTTTTCCAAGCCTCTTGCTCCTTTTCCCCAGCCTCTTCTCCCCCCCCAAACCAGGCGTTGGACATAGTTGTGACAATGGCTGCAAATCCTCCGACTTTTGCAGACCTGGGAGAGTTACAAGGTTCTATCCAATTCGAGAAGGACTTTGGCAGGGTTTCTCGAGCTGAGGATCCGGTTGGGGAAGAGCTGACAACGACGGATTATGGATCTTAGCTCGGGGTGCTCGACTACTTTTCCTTTGTAAATTTGCTTTTTTATCTTGCTGACAGATCTGTAGTTTTGCCTGTGTGGCTAGTCTGTCTTGTTGTCTTAAGAACTATACTTTGAAATATTTCTATTTTATGATAATGATTTTTTGTCTCGTAGTTGGTATTCTAGGGTTTCCTTATTTTCCAGAAACCCTAGTACTTTTTATTCTCTCGCACGTGCCTTCTTTCCTTTAAATACATGCATGTATGTTTCATTTTTCTTCAACTTTCTGCAATGGCCTCTTCTTCCTTTCTTGAAGAACTCGACTCTGTAAAAGGAAAAAATATTTCTCTGGTCGTCGAGAATTTCAAGTTTTCCGACAAGCTGTCCTTGCTCCGGGAGAAAATTGGCTATCTCTATCGGCTCTTGGAGAGGAAGAGACAAAAGAAACGCCATTATAAGCGAGAGTGGGCTGAGCTGCATCAGCTGAATCGCCAGCTGCAGGAACAGAAGGCCGACTTGACAGAGTCGGTGAACCGGTTGACCATTGCCGCCGGTGAAGACCACGCCATTTCTGAGCGAGCGGATAGGTACTGGCAGAACTATCATGAAACTGAGTGCGAGCTGTGGCGCGTCCGACGTGCCCTGGCTTCCGACCGGAGGGCCCTTTCTCATAGTTAAGGATTTCTGGGATTTCATTTGAATTATCCTCCTTTTATTTCCTGCACTGTAATCAACCTTGCCAGTGTTTGTAGAAGGCGTGTGCAATTTCTTTTTGTAATACCAGAATGTTATTATGAATACAAGAGTATTTTCAATTGAACCCTCTTTTTATCCACTCAATCAAAGCGAATTAGGGTTTTTCTAGTTTTAGCCTATCCAGGCTCTTTAGACTTACCGTCGGGTCTGAAAAATTAAGGCCTCTGCAGATCTTGCTTGAGGCTTGAAAACAAGTCAAGTGTTTCATGAGCATCAGCCCTTATTCTTTTGGGTCAACCATTAGGTCAGGCATTTGTCGCGGATCTCCATATCTTAGCCCATCCTGGCCTAACATATCAATCAAGTATGAAAATTTTCACGGGCAGTCGCCTTTAGCCAATCTTGGCTCTATCAGGTCAGGAAATTGGGGCATCCGCCCTTTAGCCAACCCTGGCTTCATCTGACAATCAGGTCAGGAAATTGGGGCATCCGCCCTTTAGCCAATCCTGGCTTCATCTGACAATCAGGTCAGGAAATTGGGGCATCCGCCCTTTAGCCAATCTTGGCTTTATGAACCAAACTTTTTTGCACCCCAATTAAAGATATTTCAAATTTAAAACACGTAAGTTTGCTCGCAAGAGTACGAGGAACTTGTAGGGTGGTGAGTTTGACTCGAGTCGAATCTCTCAAGGACAACTGTTCGGTCTCTTAGATATTTTTCTCAAAACAATTAAACAAGTAAACTCTTACAAATTGGGGATTTGTTTGTTTTTGAGTTTCGATTATAACTAAGAACTTGAGCAATAATAAATTAAACTAATTAACCTAATTAAACTAAACTAAATTACCAACTAGAAATTAAGAACACTAATTAACCAAATTAAACTAGGAATTTAATTACTAGCTAATTATTTAATAAAAAACTTAATTAAAACTTGAAACTAAGCAATTATTAAATATTAAAACTAAAACGCAGCAGCTAGAAAATTATAAATCAACTCAATAATTCAACTCTAAATAACAATCATGCATGAATTAAACATCTATGGCTCCAACGATTATCAAACAATAAATCGATTCATGAAAACTAAGCAAACAAATATAAATTAATTGCATGAATATTCTCAACCAATCCAAGTATCCAATATTCAAACATAAACAAAAAAATCTGAATTAAAACAGAAACTAAATTGCATAAAACATTCAGTGAATTTAAGTTCAAACGTAAAATTCAAGAACATAAAGTAATTCTAACTATCTAAACCCTAAGTCTATGAATTAAACTAAGAAAGCAATTCAAAATCTTAGAGTACTTATGAAATCTAAGAAGTGCAAAAAATCCTCCAGCTATTCCGGAGTTAAAACGCTGTTCTACGTCGTTCTTCGATCCTTGGTCTAGAACTTGAAAAATTAATATAAAATATGAAAATAGGTTTATTCTAAGCCTCCAAACCCTAGGATTGTCTTCGTCCACTGTAAATCCGAATTAGGGCAGGTATTTATAGATATTAGGTGTCTTAGGGACCAAGAAAACTTAAAAACGCGTCAAAAATGCGTTTCAGCGTCGGGGCTGGATACTAGAACGGTTCCAGATTTTAACCGTTCTAGAAAACATGAAGCGGTCGGCAGCGCTCGGCACCTCTCGGAACCTCTTGGCGGGACTCGACAAGACCGTCTCGGCAGCGTCGGGCGCGCGGGCGGGCAGGTCAGGCGACAGGGATACTAGAACGGTTCCAGCATCTGACCGTTTTAGAAAACCTGTCAGCTTCCAAAAGTTGCCAATTTTCGCCGGAAATCTCGTTTTCATTTCCTTGAACATCAATTCCTCTAATTAAGCTCCGAAATCCTCCGGTTACTTAGCTGTATTGGAAAAACAACAAATAAAATCTATTTTTATCGATTTTGATTAAAACGCGGTAAAATAAGCTGAAAATACAAAAATACGAAAATGTGCTCAATTTATCCAACTTATACCAAAAACACTAATAAAAACAAAATAAAATAATAACTAAAATCACCACAAATATGTGTTAATCACTTTATCTGACAATCAGGTCAGGAAATTGGGGCATCCGCCCTTTAGCTAATTCTGGCTTCATATGACAATCAGGTCAGGAAATTGGGGCATCCGCCCTTTAGCCAATTCTGGCTTCATCTGATAATCAGGTTAGAAAATTGGGGGCATCCGCCCTTTAGCCAATCCTGGCTTTATCTGACAATCAGGTCAGAAAATTGGGGCATCCGCCCTTTAGCCAATTCTGGCTTCATCTGACAATCAGGTCATGAAATTGGGGGCATCCGCCCTTTAGCCAATCCTGGCTTTATCTGAAAATCAGGTCAGGAAATTGGGGCATTCGCCCTTTAGCCAATCCTGGCTTTTATAAAGATGCTCTAGTTGGTGAGCAAGAACAGACCTGCATTTATCATTAACAAAACATTGTAAAATCATAATTACACGTAAAATTTTCGTAAGTTTATAATATCCCATGCGCGAGGGATCTAAGCTCCATTCATTTCTTCTAGTTTATAAGCACCGCCTGCCAAGATTTTTGTGACTCGGAATGGTCCTTGCCACGCAGCGTCTAACTTACCTTTAGCTCTCCCCAAATCAGCTCTTCTTAAGACTAGGTCTCCTACCTGAAAAAGTCTTTTGGTCACAGATTTATCTTAGGCTGCTTTGATTCTACACTTAATATGCTCCATCCTTACAACAGCTCTTTCCCTCTTTTCCTCCACCTAATCCAAGGCATCCTGAATTAATCATTCATTTTGTTCCTCCGTGAAGTTCTGAATTCTATGAGTATAAATACTGATCTCCGCGGGGACCACAACGTCCATGCCGTAGACCAAACTAAATGGTGTTTCCTCCGTGCCTTCCTTGGGATTAGTTCTGTATGCCCATAGAGTTGAGATGAGCTCGTCGCCCAATCTGCCTCCTGCCTTTTCCAAGCGCGTCTTAATTCCCTGCACGAGGATACGGTTTGTTACTTCAACTTGTCCATTGGCTTGTGGATTGTAGACGGACGTGAAGTGCTGATCAATTTTCATCTTAATACACCAGGCCTTGATTCTGGCACCCATGAATTGGGTGCCATTATCTGAGACCAAAATCCTAGGAATACCAAACCGACAAACTACATTCTTCCACAAAAATCTCATCACCGCATCCTCTGTGATTTTTGCCAAGGCTTCAGCTTCCACCCATTTACTGAAATAATCTATGGCCACTATCAAAAACTTCTTTTGGGCAGGAGCTGTGGGGAAGGGACCAACCAGGTCTATCCCCCATTTGGCAAATGGACAAGGAGAGCTCATCGTCATGAGCTCTTCCGCAGGTTTGTGTATTAAAGGCGAGTTCTTCTTCCATTTATCACAGGTCCGAACAAAATCCCTCGCTTCTTTCCTAAGTTGCAGCCAAAAGTAACCTGCTCGCAAGACCTTGCTTGATAGGGCTCTGGCACCCATGTGATTGCCACAACATCCCTCATGTACCTCCATAAGAACATGAGTGCCTTCTCCTGGGCTTAGACATCGTAAAAGGGGCTGTCCAAAACCCCTCCGAAATAGCTCAATCTTAATTAGGCAGAATCGTGCACACATGGTTTTTACCTTTACTGCTTCTTTTTTATCCTCTGGCAGCTCTCCCTTCTCCAAATATGTTTTGATGGGGAAGCTCCAGCCCTTTCTTTTAATCACTGAGCATACTTGCCTCTCTCCGAAACCTTTTTCTGCCATCAACAAGGTGATCACCCTTTCCCGAAAATCCGCAGCTGAGCTAGACACCTTCGCCAGGTAGTCTGCCCTCTCGTATTCCTCTTGGGGTATTTGAGTGACTGTTAAAGCCTTCATGTCTCTGGCTAACTCCTTGAACTGGGCGAGGTATCTCTGCATGTTCTTGTCTCTGGTCTCAAATCTCCGCTTATTTGCTTGCAGATAAGCTGAGAGTCTACTTTCACAAGGACCTGATCTACCCCTAGGTCCTTAGTCATTTGAATCCCTCTCAAAAGGGCCTCATACTCAGCTGCATTGTTGGACAAAGCATAGTTCATTCATAGCGCATATTCAGTGGCTATGCCCATAAGGTCAATTAACACCATCCCTGCACCGCAGCCTTGACTTCCTACCGAGCCGTCTGTGAAAATTATCCATTCCTTTTCGTCTTCAGAAGAGCTGGTCATTTCCTGCATAAAGTCAGCCAGTGCCTGGGCTTTGATGGTTGTCCTGGCTTCAAATACAATATCGAACTCGCTGAGTTCGATTATCCACTTGAATAGTCTTCCTGACGCTTCTGGTCAGTCCATTATGGCCTACAACGGTAGGTTTGTCCGTACCACCATAATGTGCGAGAGAAAGTACGGCCGCAGCTTGCGAGCGGTGCCAACCAGAGCTAACATAGCTCGCTCCAATTCTACATAGCGAATCTCGGCATCATGTAGTACCTTTATCCAATAGTAAACCGGCTTCTGGACTTTGCCTTCCTCCCTAAGAAGGGCAAAGCTGACTGCTTGCTGCCCTACAGATAAGTATAAGATTAAAGGCTCTCCCTGAATCGGCTTTATGAGTAAGGACATGCTAGCCAGATGTTTTTTTAGCATTCTAAACGCATCCTCGCATTCGTTGTTCCATTGAAATTTAGCCTTCTTCCGCAGGGCTTGATAAAATGGCAAACTCTTCTCAGCTGATTGTGAGACGAATCTGCTCAGCGCGTTGATTCGACCAGCCAGACATTGCATCTCTTTGACGTTTCTAGGCACCTGCATTTCCATGATAGCCCGTGCCTTTTCCGGATTGGCCTCGATCCCCTTTTCTGTAACCATATAGCCTAGGAATTTTCCAGCTCTTACCCCAAACGTGCATTTCTTGGGGTTAAGCTTCATTCTGTACTTCCTCAGGGTATCGAAGGTCTCCTTCAGGTCGCTCACATGCAAATTCGCTTTCACACTCTTTACCAACATCTCATCCACATAGACCTCCATATTCCGTCCGAGCTGATTCTTGAATATTTTGTCCACTAACCGCTGGTATGTGGCACCCACGTTTTTAAGCCCGAATGGCATGACCACATAGCAATACGTTCCTTTCGGAGTAATGAAACTAACACGCTTTTGGTCTTCTTTAGCCAATCGGATTTGATGATAACCCTGCGAGGCGTCCATCATACTCAGGAGCTCGCAACCCGACGTGGAATCGACCAGCTGGTCTATCCTTGGCAACGGATAATGGTCCTTGGGGCATGCTTTGTTGAGGTCACGGAAGTCTATGCACATCCGCCAGTCCTCCATCTTTGGCACCAAAACGGCATTGGAGAGCCATTCTGGGAACTGTATCTCTTGAATGTGCCCCGCTTTTAAGAGCTTACCCACCTCTGCCTCAATAATGGCTTCCTTCTCAGGCCCAAAATTGCGCTTCTTCTGCTTGACAGGTTTTATTCCAGGGCTGATATTGAGATGGTGCTCAGCCACCTCTGGGTCTATCCCGACCAGGTCGTCGGGAGACCAGGAAAATATATCCGCGCTTTCCCGCAACAATGCTACCAGATCTACTAAAACCTCCAAGCTGAGGGTTGTCCCCACATGGAGAACTCAACTTTCATCCCCCGGGACTACCTCTACCATCATCAGTCCTTCCCCTCTCTGATCCAGACCTGACTTATTTTGTTCCACCTGAGCCCTCTTGCTTTGTTTCTCCTCTTCATTGCGTCTGATGCACTTGACATACGTTTGCCTGGACACGTATTGATCACCCCTGACTTCGCCCGTTCCATCCTCTGCCGGAAATTTCATCTTCATGTGATATATGGAGATTACTGCCTGGAATTGGCTCAAAGATGGTCATCCCAACATCACGTTGTACGAGGATGGTGCATCGACTACCAAGAATTATACCATTCTGGTCACTCTGTATGGCTCCTCTCCTAGCGTCACCAAGAGCCTGACTGCTCCTAAAGTCTTCAGCCCCCCCCAGCCCCCACCCCACCCCCCGTGAATCCTACCAAAGAAGTTGTCACCTCTTCCAATTCCATATCTAATTTTAGTTGCTGATAACAATCATAGTATAGGATATCGGCAGAGCTTCCTGTATCAACAAACACTCACTTTACGTTATAATTGGCAATGGTGGCTGTTATGACCAGGGCATCCTTATGAGGAGCCAAAATGCCATTCTCATCTTCTGAGCCAAAGCGAATATTTGGACTAGAAGCCATCTGCCCCACCTCACGTGTCTTCCGGATTAGATCTCTTGCGGCTCGGACATAGCTATGCTGGGTTCGTTTGGAGTGCTCATCCCACTCACCACCCGTGATCATCTGGATCTCTCCTCGTATGACCTAGGCTTGGTCATTCCGTCTTCCATTATTTCGCCCTCTATCCTGCTCAGGCTTATTCTGCTAAGGTTGTTCATGACTATGATAGCCAGACCTGGACCCGTCCCTCCTCATCCGTACATACTCCTTGAGGTGCCCAGCTTGCACCATTCTCTACAGCTCGTCCTTAAGATGAGTGCATTGGTCCGTATCATGACCATAATCATTGTGATATCGACAGGATCGGTCTGATCTTTCTTTTCTCGGCTTCTATGAATAAGTCTTAGGACACTTGAGGTCCGGATTCCTCTCTATTGCTTGTAAGATTTCGCCCTGAGGGGTCGCCAAGGGTGTGTACTTGTCGAAGCGAGGTCGTCCCCCAGGCAGGTCTGGCCTAGACCTTTTCACCGGCACTCTCTCATCTCTATCATACCTTTATCTCTTCTTCTCTCCTTCCTCCTTGATCTTTAAGGCCTCCTCCAGATGGATATATTTCTCTACCCTCTCTAAGAGTTCTCCAAACTTCAGAGCTGGCTTTACAACCAACGACTGGAAAAATTCTCCCCTCCTGAGGCCCTGCACTAACGCGTTCACTAAGAACTCTTATGATGCAGAAGGTACCTCAAGCTTTGCATTTGTAAATCGATTGATATAAGCACGCAGGCTCTCGTTCTCTTTTTGCTTCAAACTAAACAGCTCGAGCGGCATCTTCTGGTATTTCCTGCAGCTAGTGAACTGATGTAGGAAAGCCAAGCTGAACTCTTCAAAGTTGCTAATGGAACTCGGCGGCAGCTGGCTAAACCAGAGCTGGGCTAATTTAGTGAAAGTCATGGGGAAGATCCGTCACATGACTGCGTTCGAGAACTTGTGCACAGCTGCTGCAATCTCAAATCGGCTCAGGTGATCCCATGGGTCAGTCGTCCCACTATACTCAAAACCCAGAGATCTATAAGAGGCCAAAACGTCATCACGCATGACTTCCTCAGTGAACAGCGTGCCCCTCCTTGCCGGGATCGTATCGGTGCTCGCCATTTTCCTCTTGAACTCCCTCACTTCCTTCTGCAAGCTTCGCATTTGATCGGCAAGGCCTGGATTTGCCTGGATCGACATTTCACTATCAGAGGTAGAGAAGTGGTCTTCTCTGTCTTGGAAAGCGGTCTGATCCGTACGCTGGCCGCGCAGCGGTTCCGTCTCCGCTAGCGGAACCGTTCGAGCTAGCGGTGTGTTGGGTGGGGGTGTCGATATTTCTGCGAATTTCTTCTCTACAGCCGCCTCCATGGCTTTCCCGATAAGTTTAGACAGCTGTTTGAGGAAAACATCATTCAATAATCCACCACCGGCAGGCGTTGATCCGCCAGACAGAGGCGGCACCGTGCCTGATCCAGTCGCCACTGGTTTTGCTCCCTCTGGCCCCGTTGTTCGTGGCTCTGCCATCTGCAACATGCTCCATGGTGCGGTAGAGCTTGGCGTGCTACACAGCTCCTCCACCAGATTTCGTCGAAGACCGTCTGAAGCCATGGATTTCTCACGTCTTAGCTGATTCTCTAACCCATAGACGGTGCCAATTGTTTCACCCTGAAGAATATGACTGTGCCTGAGACTTGCGCTTCTTCACAACCTGCAAACATAACCACGTTAGAAAAGGACCACCGGAGGTTTTCCGATGGAAACCTCTCCGATGCTTAAGTCATAAATCGTATGGAGTGTTTTCAGTTAGCAAGGAAAGGAATGCACAAGAAAATGACATACCTCTCCCAGCCTAAAGGCTGGGATATTTATAGTTTTTCCCAGTGGGGACCTCAGCCAAGATCTCGGAGACAAAGGCCGCGAATCAAGGGCCATTGCGTAACCAATTCTGGCAAGCGGTCCCACTTGCCCCCTTCAGGGAGGTCAGGGGTGACAAATCTGACCCAAGTCTATGCCAGACTTGTTTTAAGTTGGCTCTCTCATCATTCTCACAAGGAACTTATTTCAGCCCAGGCTCATCCAGAGCTATCATCATTACTATCTTAACACATTACCTCAGTTCTCCCTGAAAAGATCGGGCTAGGTCATACAAGGACCGAGCTTATTAGCCCCTCTGACTCTTTCTCAAGTATGCTAGAACAAGCTAATCTCTCTCAAAATCAAGCTAGTTAGATCCCTTGGGTTCTCCCTTAGTGGCGTCGGATCAGATCTACCCTAACCCAGGTCTGACTATTTATGCCACATCAACGAGGAAGACTTGAAGCCACCATCCGAGATCCATACTTCTTTGGAGTTTTGTAACCAACAAAGAAGATTACCATAACGTGGCCAAAAGTATTTAGTATCAAGTGTTGATGCTAGTGTTTTATATATTACTTTATAATTTGTATTTTATCTTGAACAAATTAAAGTAATATATTTTTCGGGTTTGTATACTCATTTCATAAGCACGTTGCTTATGAGCAAAATTTATCTGCTGTGTTCTTTTAGTTTTTAATTATTCCGCTGCTTTTTATTTGAATTCTGTTTAGTATCAGTTCTGGTGTTATTAACACCAGGCTTAACATCAATTTATTGATACTTATTTTAACATCCATAGACCTACGAAATTATCAAACAATTTTTGCTTGGCCTTGCCTTCGATTGACTCCATAATCGAAGCCTCTCCCGATGCGATGCCCAATTTTGTGTTGGGTGTCTCCGGCAAGTTCAAAATTTTGCTAATTCTTTTCCACGATTTGATCGACAAAGGCCTTATAAATAAAAACCACAAAGGTTTTGTTCTCGGACCGGACCCAAAAGACATCGATGCTAATTTAATGTGAAAGTTTTGAAGGGCTTCAATAACTTTTATGAACGTTGATGTCTGTAAATATGTTGAAACATTCTTACTAACATATGCGCAGAAAGACAGAATGACAATGATTTTGTCTGTGAGTTAAAAAAACTCACAGAACGCGACCGTAGGCCAAAATTTATATTACTAGAAATGTTTACAGATCCAACGAAAGGGTTCTAGTAATATTACAAAAAGAATGAAAATGAAATTACTCCTAAAATTCTTCTCGTTCAAAAAGGTATGAACTCAAAGAAATAAATATGAAACGGAGCAAGAATGAAATAGCAGTGTTTCTGTTTTTCTCTTGCTTGTCTTTGTAATTTCTCCAGATGAAGACGCCAAGTACTTATAGCTCAACTTTCTTGAAGGAGTTCTTGTCCCACACAACAAGGTCTTTATAATTATCTCTTAAGATATTTAAGAGATAAGGGCTCCTATGTCTACTAACATCCTAACCAACATAGAGTTCATAAAGGCAAACATTCTTTAAAAACTAATAACGAAATTAATAGTAGCCCCAGTCTCAGTCTCTCCAGCCTCTCTAGTAGCCTTCTCTCCCCCTTTTTGTTCAGACCGCAAAAGGAGCAATTTCGAGAAGAAGTCTCGCACTTTCTCCAGCCCATCTAAATGGGCCCGAGTCCCAGCAATCTGTTAATCAACCAAGCTCAAATGTTCCTTCAAATCAGACATAGGAATAGGGATAGAGAGAAAAGTATTAGTCCCTGTGTTAGTAACATTGGAACCAATATCTGGAGAATCAATGGAGGTGTCCACATCCTCGTCATCCGAGAATTCCAGCAGTAGGTTAACAATACGATGCGCCCCTTCAAAGTGCTTGTGGCTCAGGCCAAACAAGCTAGGCTCCCCGTTGAAATGCTCATCTTTGTATTTTTGAAGACCCTGATCGATAAGAATCGAATAGATGATCGAGGGAAAGGGCAGACCAACTTTCGTAGCAGTGGTGTTAGCATACTTCATCACGCAGTCAAACACGGTTTGGCCAAAATTAAACCGCATTCCCTTCCCAATATGGAAAAGCGCCTTTCCTCGTGACGGTAGTTGTATTGGTCGTCGGGACCTAGCTGCACACAGCTACTTTGTGTAGCACAGAGTACAGAGAAGTGAGGTAGGAGCTCAGAAACCTCTTCGGCCACTTCGTCATTTGTCCACCAATTAAGAACTTGGCCACTTCATCAAAGTCGTAAACCGAGGGCCCTTCATCATCATCCGCAGTCCCAAAGAACCTTTTTATCACAGAGGGAGTGAAAAGAAAAGATTTTCTTACGCACAAAAACCTTACCATACCGCTCAAACAGATGATTAGAGACTGAGGGAAGCATGTTGGCATAAAATTCCAGAACTGCCTCCAGCAGATATGGCACTGCACTGGTCACAGTAGAGGTGAGCCCCTTTCTGCTCAGGAATTTGTTCAAATTTTTCTTCTCAAACAGTCCGAAGTCAACCCTTCTTTCTTCAATCAGCACCCGGTTATGCAACCCATTGTATCTCTCCTTGGCTTCACTCGTATAAAATCGAGGAGCATAGGCACTGCCCACATCTAGCTCTTCATCACCAGAATCACCTCCCAGGTCAAAACTCCTTGATTCTTCCTCCTCAGTGACATTGTTCTCCAGACCTTCATGTCTAACCTCAAAGTTAGAGTCACCTGAATTGTCAGAAGCAGTGGAGACATTTTGTGTAGAAGTCTGGATAGAGGGAGATGGGCAGCTACAGGAGAATTTTCAGTCAGGTGTGTGCCAACATCATCACTCACATCAGGTTCACCAGCTGAGATAGTCCTTTCTGAGGACTGATTGGACTCTGATGGTGGTTGGACAGGAGAATGACATGCAGTGATAGCAGTTTGAGGCACAGAACCTGAAGCACCCTGCACAGGGATAGACTTACCTAATTTCAACAGTAAAGATGCCAAAGGAGAATCTTCATCAGCCAGCATATCCTCCTCACCAACCTCCATTGATTCTGAGTCCAGTGCCACCATTTTTTGAGGAGTGAGACGTTTCCTCTTAGCACAAAACTTGCGCACCAAAATGGGGTGACAAGAATCTCCATATCCTCAGCAACTAGCCCTTCTAGTGGCGCATAGTCTTCATCATCACTGTCAGTCATGTAGTCAATGTCCTCCACAAAGGACATCCTTTCCATCGGAATATTTCTGGGTCCACTGGACTGACTTCTAGGTACAGCCTCCGGTAGGTGACCTGGATTAATCCCTCTCAGTCGCCGTGAGCGCTTTAGTAGTGGATTACTAATTGGTCTGCATGCATCTGCAATTAGTTTTAGATTTGGCATATTATCCACATCGATTTCATTCCCGGAATTACTTGGGAGAATTGTTGTAGTGGGATCCGCTGTGTCACCGATAGGCATCTGAACCAGGGCAGACGACGAACTTGGTTGTGGCGGCATTACAGAAGAGACCCCGGTGTCAGGTCTTTATGTTGGAGAAGATCCACCAACATTCGTGTCCAAAGTGGAGGGATCTCCGAGTTCGCCTCAAATATCAAGGGGAACGTATCTTGGAAGAGTGTCGTAGGCTGCACTGTCCCCCGTCGTCATCTTCTTCTATGATTGAGAACAGGCGGACTTTCTGGACACCTTATTTTTCCTTGGACTCATCTTTGATCAGAAATTAGGGTTTGATTTTGTTGGGAGAGCTGAATGCGAAGGGGTTTTCGTGCTGTGAATGCTTTTGACTGAATCGAGGGATACTCCTGATACACAAATACAGCTTAAGCAAATCGTGAGTATTAGTAGAGATTACTTGTATGGCCTGGAAATGTTTGAAGTGACAGGCCCATCCTTTAAGCCCAACTCTGCTTTTAAACATAATTACCCACAATTAAAAACAAGTGCAATAGTGACTCAGGTCTGCAAGACTCTGATTGTAACCCACTGGACAATAAGGCACCAAAGATAATAAGATTTGAGTAAGAGAAAAATAGAATTTTTGTTATAAGCATAGTTTTACCAAAAAAAACTTTAAGAACAAAATTCATCAAACATGCATGTCCTAAATGTATGTCTGAAAGGAATGACCTAAAAGAAAAAGAATCACATAAGGTTCACAAATGCAATAGGGCATTGGTTCTTTGTGTGATGGCATTGGCACTGACATTCAATCAACAAAGTCAATGAACTGACAATTCTTAACTCGGCGAATGACAAGGTCATTTGTGTCCGGGAGTAAAGAAGAATCTCCACTTAATCAGCATTTTGATTAATCCATAAAAAGGATTTTTTTTTTTTTTTATTTCAGCACATTGGCAGAAGATAACAATCATTAAAAAATGACTGGATGGGACATCCTCCAAACTTTTATTTCAGATTTTTGAGCACACCGAGAGAAAACATGTTTCTGCAAAAGTCAGCCCACAATTGTTTATTTCAAACGTTCAAGCCCCTTTAGACATCACACTTAAGCCATTAATGTTCCTACAAATTGTGAGTTGTGCAAGATCTACTATGTGTTATGAAAAAAGGAAAAGAATTCATGTTAAAAATAGTATGCTGCAGCAAATGTTACTAGGGATGCTGCAGCATTTCCAGTAACAGAAATCAAAAAGCACATAAGCCGAGAGACTTCCTTAATTTGGAAAATCTCTCACAGTCTAATGCTTTTGTGAATATGTAAGCCAGTTTATGTTCAGTTCCAATATGCTCAATACTCACAACATTCCTCTCAACCAAAACAGTATATGTGTTGTATAGGATTTCTTGAGATGTCAATGTGTTTTGTTCGAGAGTGTTGTACAGGATTTCTTGAGATGTCAATTGCACTTGAGTTATCACACAAAACAGTAAGAACATGACTTTGTAACCCATACTCCTCCATCATTTGTTTCATCCAGAGCTGTTGGGAACAAGCACTACCTGCAGCCACATACTCAGCCTCGGCAGTTGATAGTGACACGCAGTTCTGCTTCTTGCTGTACCAGGAGACCATATTGTTTCCTAAGAAGAAACACCTACCTGTTGTACTTTTCCTATCATCAGCGTCACCTGCCCAATCATAATCAGTATATCCAATAAGATTAGAGTTAGTGTCTTTCGTATACCAGATTCCAAGATTGCAAGTTCCAGCTACATAACTAATTATTCGTTTAAGTGCCTTTAGGTGAGTTTCTTTAGGATCAGATTGATAGAGAGCACACAAACAGACGCTATACATGATATCTGGACGATTAGGAGTTAAGTAAAACAGACTGACAATCATGCTCCTGTACACAGTGTGATCAACACTTTCACTAACATTGTCCCTTGAAAGTTTTTGACTCGATCCTATGGGAGTCTTCATGTGCTTGGCATTGTCGAGGCCAAAGCGCTTCACCAGATTTTTTGCATACTTCGCCTGAGATAAGAAAATCCCATTTTTAAATTGTTTAATTTGTAACCCCAAAAAGAACATTAACTCACCTTCCATGCTCATCTCAAAGGTGGTAGACATGCTTGTCACGAAGTCTTTTAGTAGTTCATCACAGTTAGAACCAAACACAATATCATCAACATAGATTTGAGAAATTAGTATCTTGTGTTGTTTTTCAAAATGAATAGAGTTTTATCAACTTCACCATGTCTGAAATTCATTTGAAGAAGATGTTGAGTGAGCCTCTCGTACCAAGCCCTAGGTGCTTGTTTCAGTCCATAGAGGGCCTTTTTCAGTTTGAAAACATAGTGTGGTCTATGAGGATCTTCAAAACCCTTGGGTTTCTCAACATAAGCTTCCTCATTTAAAACACCATTTAAGAAAACACTTTTAATATCCATTTGGTGAAGAGTAATGTTCAAGTGACAAGCAATTTCTAGTAGTAATCTAATTGACTCAATTCTAGCTACGGGAGCAAATGTTTCATCAAAGTCTATACATTCCACCTTGATATAACCTTGAGCCACAAGTCTGGCTTTGTTTCTTACTATATTTCCCAGTTCATCAGTCTTGTTTCTGAAGATCCACTTTGTTCCAATGACGTTTCCACCATATGGTCGTGGTACCAAGTCCCATACGTCATTTTTGGCAAACTGGTCCAATTCTTCTAGCATAGCATTTATCCAGTATTCGTCTTTAAGGGCTTCCTCCACCTTCCTGGGCTCTATGGTGGACACAAAAGAAGAGTAATTGGTTAGAGAGCAGCATGAGGCCATACATACCAGTTTTACCATTTCCTTGAAGTTGATATGTTTCTTTTGTGTGCTTCTTTCGTTCAAAGATACAATGACTTGGGATGTGGGATGATTCTTCTGTATCCTAGAGGATATATCTCTGTCTAGAGATGCAGAGATTATTTCAGCAAACTGGTCTTCTTCAGAATCAAAGTTTTCTCCATCAGTGTATGCCTGCACCTGCGATGTTGGTTCAAGTGTTGCAGCACTTTCAGTAACATTTGGTGCAGTTTTAGATATCTCCCTTGGAGTCAGTAGGGGAGATGCTTGTGGACTTTAAATCAAATCACCCACATCATCCTCAGCAAAATTTCCCGAGATGGCTACAAGTTCATCGAACCTAACATTCACAGACTCAAGCATAGTACGAGTTGTTAGATTAAACACCCTATAAGCGTGGCTATTTATTGAATATCCCAAAAAGACACACTTGTCGCTTTTAGAATCAAATTTTGTTAAGTGGGATCTATCATTCAATACATAGCAAATGCAACCGAAAACATGAAAGTAGTTCAGGTTAGGTTTATTTCCAACAAGAAGCTCGTAGGGTGTTTTACACATCCCTACCATAAAATAGACTCGATTAGAAATATGACACGCTGTGTTCAGAGCTTCTGCCCAAAACCTTTTTTCCAAATTTTTTGAAATTAACATGGTTCGATCCATTTCTTGTAAGGACCGATTTTTACGCTCATCAATTCCATTTTGTTGAGGCGTAATTGGTGAGGAGAACTCATGAGAAATACCATATCTGTCACAAATTTTTTGAAAAGATGAGTTCTCAAACTCTTTACCATGATCGGTCTTAATTCTACCAATTTTTAATGATAATTTGTTACTGACACGCTTGGACAATTTTCAAAAACTTTCTAAGGTTTCAGATTTTTCTCGAAGAAACTCAATCCAAGTAAACCGAGAGAAGTCATCAACAACAACAAATGAGTATTTCTTAGCACCCATACTTTCTACCTCGATAGGACTCATAAGATCCTTGTGAAGCGGTTCCAGGCATCGAGTGGTGTTGAAGTGTTGGGTTGCTGGATGAGACATCCTGGTTTGTTTCCCTTTTTGACAGTCCCCACACACGGATGGCTTGTTAATGATCAACTTGGGAATTCCTCTTACTGCTTCTGACTTAACAAGTTTTCATATCATCTTGTAATTGACGTGACCCATCTTTTGATGCCACAGTTCGATTTCAGATGATTGCGCACTTTGACACCAGACCTTGCAGTTCACTTTGTAGCAGTTGTTTGTGGTACGAGTTCCAGTGAGGATGCAATAATTTTTATTGTCAAACACTTCACAGGTGTCTCAACTAAACTTTACATGAAGATCATCATCGCAAAGTTGACTGATGCTTATGAGGTTGGCAGCAAGACCCTTGACAAGTAGCACATTCTGAAGCTTAGGCAACCCTTCAACATTTAGGGTACCTTTTCCTACAATCTGACCATGCGCTCCTCCTCCGTACTGGACTTTGCCTCCTTTGTGCTGAACAACATTGGTCAAGTGTTCAACTGATCCTGTCATGTGTCTAGAACACCCGCTGTCAAAGTACCACGAGTCCTCAACTCCGGACTTTAGAGAGACATAAATCATGTTGCACGGAGTGTCTTCCTTCTTTACCCATACCATTCGGGTTTTGTGAGTGGTTTTAGTCCTGATGTTGGAACATTTCTTCACTGGCGTTGTTTTTCCTGAGAATGAAGCTCTTTCTGTCTTGAGTTTCTTACAGAATGGTCTGATGTGGCCTGGTTTTGAGAAGTGATGACAGATGTAGGTACGCTTTCTTTGCTTGATTTTGTTCACAAAGACAGATTCCTCTGAGGATTTGTCACCTTCTTTGACAAATATTGGACCCTCATAACCTATCCCATGTCTGACCATGGTCCCAATAGACAGGATTTCATCAAGTTTGTTTGATCCAGTGTTGAGTTTCTTGAGTGTCATCATGGCAGCAGAGAGATCGCCTCTTGTTTTATCGAGTTTTTCTTCTCGTTTGGTCAAGAGAGCTTCTAGACGCAACACCACGGATTGTTGTTCCTTGTCTGCTCGTGTCAGTCTCTCATTTTCTTTAGAGAGAGCTTTGACCTTCTAAAGTAGTTGGCACCAATTTTCATACAGCTCTTCGTAAGCTGTAGCAAATTCTTCATCGCCTTCAGTTGTGGTGACAGAGTTGAGACAAATAATGTTACTCAGACTGTCAGTGTCATCCCAGACGACACAGGCGTTCATTGCAGCTACCACTTTGGTTTCTTTTGGTTCCTCATCATCCTCTCCATCACTCATGGCGATTAAATTCTTCTTCCTTAGAGTATTGACACACTCATACCTATAATGTCCAAATCCTTTGCACTCATGACACTGAACATTTTCAAGATACTTGGCACTGTTTTGATTCCTTGGTTCGGATTTCACACTCGTAGGTGTTAAATCTCTTCTTTGAAACCTATTAGAAGATTGTCCCAAAGGTTGAGGAGTGCTGGGTTCAGATGCAGACTTGAAATGCCTGTTCAGGGGTTTTCTTGAGATGTTCTTTTTCTTCAGGAAATCACCGAATTTTCTAGTGATGAGAGCGATGCCATCCGCATCTAAATTTGCATACTTGGCCTCGTGTGCTATGGCAGCAAAGTCAAAGTCTTCGTCTTCAGAGTCTGGGGTAGAAATTAAGGCAATGCTCCTTCCTTTTGGCTGCTTGATATTCTGTTCCATCTCATAAGTTTTTAGTGAGCCAACGAGTTCATCAAAGCTCATGACCGAAGTGTCTTTGGCTTCTTCAATAGCAGTGATTTTCATATGGAATTTTTCCGTTATTGATCGCAGGAATTTGCTCACAAGCCTTTCATTTGAAATGGGAGATCCCAGAGATTGACATTCGTTTGAAATGTTAAGAAGCTTTGCACTGTAGGTGTCAATGGTTTCACTTTCCACCATTCGTAGCACTTCAAATTGTGTCGCTACCATTCATAGTTTGGTTCTTTGGACTCCTCTGGATCCTTCACAGAAAAGTTGAAGTATTCCCATGCTTCTTTGGCCGTTTGTAGGTTGGAGATGGTTTTGAATAAGGACACATCCACAAAGCTGTAGATGGCATTCAAGGCTTTGGTATTGGCATTTGAAACAGCAAGTTCTTCTGCAGCCCAATCAACCTCGTTTTTCAAAATGATATCACCATCCAGATCATCCATCCTGGGAGCCTCCCATCCATTTAGAATTGCACGCAAGGATCTTTCGTCCATCGTCTTAATATATGCTCGCATCCTGATTTTCCAAATTACATAGTTTGTTCCATCCAACACAGGAGGTCGGTCTGAGGTTGAAATCTTTCTATTCCATACATACCCATTACTGGGCTTTTTGATATAAATCAAAAAAGTTAAATTTTTAGAACAATAATTGGTATCTTTATTACATTATCTAAAACTTATTTATTCTTGTTCATTTGTATTGCAACAAGATGGAATTTACCAAGACTAAGAATGGACCAACTATTAAATCTTGGGTGGAAATTTCTTTTACCTATTTCTCTAGGTAATCTATTATTAACAAYTTCGTCCCAACTTCTTTCACTGTTAAAGAATAGTCTATTTTCACAACTTGTCTCAAACAAGATAAAGAAAGAAGTCAAATTATTTATATCTATTCAGATATGTTCCCTAGGCGTTGGCAAGGGAAGAGAGTTCTTCTATAGAGAGATATGAGCTGCTATTAGTTCACTTCACCCAGTCTAAAGTCTAGCATCAGAACAGAAAACTGAAAGAAAAACGTATTTCAAAGGAAAGGTGTGTATTTTTTGTTGGGGATTTTCCACCGCCGCTCGCGCGGAGGCTTCCCTCTAAGGCGGAACGCTCCCCTACCAATATATTTTACATCCCACAGCTTCGGCAGATCACTTATCCTCGTTCATCTTCGGCGCAAGAGCGCTCGATCAGTGAGCTATTACGTACTCTTTCAAGGGCTATTCCTCCCGGAAAAAAAGGATCAAAACCACAACGTTCATTGCGTTATCCATTATTTTCCTTCAAGGTCCGCCCGATTCTCACTTAGTAGAGTCAAGTGATAGATCTTGATACCAATTCAAAGTTTTGAAGGGTTTCAATAACTTTTATATGAACGTTGATGTTAGTAAATAAGTTGAAACATTCTTACTAACATATGCGCAGAAAGACAGAATGACAATAATTTTGTCTGAGAGTTAAAACAACTCACAGAACGCGACCATAGGCCAAAAGGTATATTACTAGAAGTGTTTACAGATCCAACGAAAGGATTCTAGTAACATTACGAAAAGAATAGAAATGAGATTGCTCCTAATATTCTTTTCGTTCAAATACGTATGAACTCAAAGAAATAAACATGAAACGGAGCAAGAATGATATAGCAGTGTTTCTGTTTTTCTCTTGCTTGTCTTCGTAATTTCTCCAGATGAAGACGCCAAGTACTTATAGCTCAACTTGCTTGAAGGAGTTCTTGTTCCACACAACAAGGTCTTGATAATTATCTCTTAAGATATTTAAGAGATAAGGACTCCTATGTCTACTAACATCCTGACCAACATAGAGTCCAGAAAGGCAAACATTCTTTAAAAACTAATAACGAAATTAATAGAATTAAAATCCCCTCTGGACAAGATCCTATCATAATGTTCTTAAGAGATGCTGGGATTGATTTGTTCATTGGAGCTAATCTTAATCAGAACAATGCGGGTGCACACCAGGTGCTTGATTTTGTGTTCATCCCAGATTTCCATTCAGATGATTAATGGGATGGTGAAATATGGCTATCTCGTGATATCGCCGTTGGAAAGGGAATCATCAGACGAGCTCAGACTGTTGATGAATTTCAAGATCGTGTACGTCAGGCGGTTCGAAAACACCGTGATCACGATGAGAAAAATGTAGAGCGATGTGGCGAGGTCAGATTCGAACCGAGTTCCTACGGACTTACGCCGGAGAAGAAGAAAATGATATTGAAGGGATTAGAGGACGTGTACCTTGAGCTACCGAGGAAGAAAAAGCCGAGCTTCACACCGAGGAATATATGAATGTTTGTCCTGTTTGAAGGATTATTGTCTTGTTGTATTTAGGTAATTCTTTTTATTCATTTATTTATCCTTTGATTTGGATGTTGTATATGTTTTCAAATGCAAATTTTGCTCATTTAGGTTATTGCTTTATCAGATCCTATTAAAGTTTTGAATGTTCTATTATTGATATGGGTTGGATATGGAAACTGAAAATTTGAATTTCTATTTTGGGATAATATCATACATTTAAGGGAACTATTTCAACCCGCGGAGTACACGTTGGCTATTTGTGGAAACGATACATTGAGAGAACTTTCTTCACCCGGGAAGAGTATGAGTTTCTTTTACTTGACGCAAGACGATCAGTTTATGATCAAAGCCGTGAAAAATCGAAAGCCAAGGTTTTTTACCCTAACCCTTTGACTTTTCTTATAGTTACAAAGTTTCTTATAATTCATAAAGAATAAAATTAAATTTTTGTTTAATTTATCTGTTCAGATGCTTATTAAGATGCTACTTAGTTATTGCTAGCACATGTGCCGTTACGAAAATTCGGTCATGACGAAATTTTACGGAGTTCACTGTGTAAAATCCGTCGATGGCGTTAAGGTAATATTATATAGTGGTTGCTAAAATTTCAATTTTCACATTTTTTTTTAATTTATGAATCACTAATTAATATTGTTTTTTTTTTTAAATTTTGACGTGGTTTATTGTGATGGGAAATTTTTTCTGCTCCGAGTATCGGGTTCATAGACGATTTGATCTAAAAGGATCATTATACGTACGAACAATCGATAAACCTAACGACAAGATTGACGAGACCACGACTCTAAACGACCTTGACCTAAACTATGCGTTTATTGGGTAAATTGTAATATATTGCGATTATAAAGGGGAATAATTGAACTAACAAATCTAACGCAATCAAACAAATATATTATATATAAACATAATAAATATATAATATAATTAAATAACGAAAATAATTAAATAACAAAACAAAAGGTAAAGTTAACCGTTGAGGCGAGCGAACTCTTTCCTTAAGATTCTTATTGCCCCGTACTACGTGCTCACGGTTTGATTGCAATGAATCTCCCAATATACAACGACGAACGGAGCTGGACGGAGCAAACGATCCAGTCAACCTGGCGAACGAGAATTGGGTAGACAAGCATAACCCTAAGTGCAGGCTATATGATGCGTGAGGCAGGTAGGATTATGATATGTATGCGAGAGCTCTCTTAGAAACATGTTTTGATGTATGCAAAAGTATTTTTACACTATTTGAAAGTTGGTATTTATAGATATGAGGGACCCTTACACAAGGTAGGAAATCTGTAGGAATTAGGATTCCTAATACAAGCCAATCTCCTTATCTTGCTTAATAAGAAAGACTTAGAAGCTTTCAGAAGAGGCTCAAACTAAATAAAGCCCAAGGAATTAAATAGTTTGCGGTCCACCATCTCTAATAATTCGATTTCCATAAAACAATGAATAACATTCATATATGGAACATTTCCTATCTACTTAGGAAATTCCTCACCCTCATTACCTTCCAAATGTCCAACATTGGTCATTGACTTTTCACTCACCCAAATATGGATTTGTGAAAGTAAATATACCACAATTATCTACTCGAAACGTAGATTAATAATTTGACGTTCGTTTACAAAATTAACGACCCGTCTACATTTGGAATATTTGGTCAAAGCTACTAAAATAACTTTACCAAATCCAATATCCCCAACAATCCCCCACATGAGTGCAAAATCAATGTAATGATGCATGGGACTCAATTGCTCAGTTTTCACATGAAATGTTATCATATCTGGACAGGTAGCTTTTGACTTTGAACCTTTCCGTAGTGAAATACCATCGGATAAACCCACGGCCTAGTTGACTGTGTCATTGAACTATTTCGAGTTCGAGCCTACCGAGACAATGATACTCACATAATAATGTTTACGCCAATTCTGCAAGTTCTAAGTTGTTATTTTCAAACTAATTGGTATCAAGAACTTATCAAGTGAGTATATTTATATCTCGTTTCAAAGTGAAATATTCATGCGTGGCTGTCGTTTTCTTGAAGCTGAATTGGAAGACATGGATCGGGTTTTAGCTGGCAGGTATCTGTTATATGGAATATGCATTTTCCTTTTTCTTAATAGATGAATAAATTGAAACCGCGTTATAAATGTTCAAATTTGGCTATGCTTGATGACAATTGTTTCTGACATTAAAAATATTGCCCTTCGCACAAACATGATGGGACACCTCATTTTTGCAGTTGTGAACGAACGGAGGTGAGTACGAATAAGAAGTTTCCTGAACGAGCACGATAACATGTGCCTCTTTATTTAGCCTTAATTTCTTTATTTAAAGAATAATAATATTCGACTTTTATTCAAATGTTATATAATTATTTACCCGTGTAATAAAAATACAGGGTATGTTTGTGTCGCCGTGTCGTCTGAAATTTTCGAAAATTAGACTCATTGTATGGGTGAAAATATTTATTTTTTTATTTTTGATAATATGAATGTTTGTTTGTATAGGGACTTTAGAGTTCGACATGGATTACGCGAGATAGCTCAACGAACATTTGGTTAATCGTTAGCCAGAGAAATTTTCTTCTGATATGGGTGCTCCTTTTCTATGAAGAAAAGTACTTAAATTTGTGTGGTTGTTTTATTTTTTGTTCTAAATGTATGTATTGAGATATTATTATATTTTCTGTTTTAAGAAATATGGTTATTATAAATATAGCATCATATCTTCCATTTTAGGAGTTAAGTAAGTGGTGATAATGGGTCATATTATGAGCTAAATTATGGGCGTGACTAGTGGTTTGGTTCTGTTGCCTTGTAAGTGGGTTTATATTGATGGTTTGATCAATTAAAAACATATGATATTTTATGGATCCCATAAATGATTTTTTAAAAAATTATTTATAAGTGATAGTGATTCTGTTTTATTATAAACAATTCATAAGTGTTGGTAATTCTTTTATACACTTAAATGTGTTATAAATAAGTTGTTTGCAATAAACCATTTGGAAATAGAGAAACAATTTATTGTATCTAAAAAAATGGTGTTTTTAGGAGACCTACCTGCAAAGCCTTCGTGAAAGTTACTTTTCTTGATTCACCCTCTATCGCCTTTTCTTGACGATACGACGTTGTACGCCTCAGCTAAGGTGATATGGTTTAATTTTTTTGGAGATTGATTGATCAGGTGTTGATCTTGATGTGAGCTCTTTGTTTGATCATTGATGTTTGTTACATTTTTATGTCTTGGATTTCGAAAATGTATTTTGATATTCCTACACTACTATTGTGATGTATTGATTCTCAAATTCTAGATTCACGTTGTGTCATTTCCACCAAATATTTATTTTTACGAAATGGTTTTTTAAATACAAGAATATGTGTCTCGAACCCTAAAAATCGTGTCTTGAAACAAATAAAATGTGTCTATGATTAAAAAACTGTATTGTGGGATCAAGAAATGGTTCTTTGGACCCAAGAAACTGTACTTAAAATTAGTAAGGGAATACGGGTTATTTTAGGTGTCAAAATGACTAAAAAAAAACATGAATTCCTTAAAAATGATCAAACTTTATGGTTGTAAGTGTTAAGTGGCTGTTTATGCGGGCTCCCTAAGAAAAATTGGATTCAGACAAAACTATTACTCCCTCCGTCCAAATTCTATATGTCGCAATTAATCATTTCACGTAAATTAAGAAAGATGATTGATGTTATAATTATAGGTTCGAATGACAATAATATTCTTTTGTTTAAAATAATTGAAAGTGTGAAATAATAAAGATAGAAGTAAAATTAGTTGAGTAATATTTATCTCTCTTGAAAAGATAAATGTAATATGAAAAAATTTCTAAATTACGATAGATAAACCGGGACGGAGAGAGTAACTTTTTAAAGAAAAATATACTTTACCTTTTTATCCTAAATATAATAAAATTTAATATTTTTTTAAAAAAATACCTAATTTATCAAAAAAAAAAAAATTAAAAGATTATGCTATATATTTCATAATTTTGTCACACTTGTTTAATCACTCTTGTTTATAATTATTTCATAACTCATGTTTCATAATTAGTAGTTCGATTAACCCGTGCGATGCAGGAGTGATAATCGAATATGTTATGACAATAATTAAATAGATAAATAAATTGTACTCATTTATTAGATATGATATGTAATATATATTCAATAAAAATTATATCGTACACAAATATTAAATATTATAAATACTTCTTTAGATTCGATTACCTATATGTCGTTTGTAATGCTATCATTCTTAATATTTTTAAACAAGTGAGAGAGAATTACTCTAGTTTTTATTTATAGGCATAATATTTTGAATTGTTATAGTAGGAGATTCTAATATAAGTCATGATATTTATTGTCTTGCTCGTGCAAAACATGGGGTGCATATTATTTTTATAAAAAATTAGACATCACAATATATTAAATTTCATCAAATGATAAAAATATAATAAAAAACATTACGAATTACACATCACACTCTTTAGGAAATTTAATAAATAAAAAATTATTGTTGAATGTAACATATTTTTCATATATGATTCAAAATAAACTTTCAAAAATAATAATTTTATGCAAAATAAGTAATACATGATTAGATATGCTCAAATATCAGATTATTGAACATAACAAAAGTATTTATTTTTATCAAAATTCCTCGATTGCTAATATTTTAATACAATAGTTTACTTATTTCTCTCATAACTGAAATTTTAACAACATTATACTTTGATAATTTATTTATTTCCCTCAAAATACTATAAACTAATATTTTAAATAATAAAATTCAGAAAAAATTAACAGTAATTTGTATTTTAGTTTTTATGGCAATATGAATTTTGTTTTACATATAAATCTTAAATCAAATTTAAAAGTGACTTTTTAAGATAATTTGAGTAAATGTTTGAAATCAAATTTAAATCTTAAATCAAATTTAAAAATGACTTTTTAAGATAATTTGAGTAAATGTTTGAAAATTAAAATGATTCATGCGACTTTGATTATAGACATCCTAATTCTATGGATAAATGATGTGATTTTTATTTCGATTTCATATTAGTTTCGTTGTTTAACCATTTTTGGACCATATATCACCGTATGAAGGGGATATATTAGGGAATTGCATTTGTTTGTCGGAGGAATTTGACCACATAAAAATTGGATTTTTAATTTGGGTATTTTGGGAAGTATCCGGAAGAATGAGTTTTCCTGTGATGTATATTAGTAGAAAAATATGTCAAAAATTGTATTGTATGTTTGATTTGTCTTGGGAGATAGAATTTGGAAGAGTTTTAACATATGGATTAGTTGCTCATATTCCAACTCTTATCATGTTTTAACAACATTCTCGATTGTATGATGCATGCGCTATCTTTTGACTGCCTTGTGCTTTAGTGTTCAATGTTTTATATAAATATATTATTATTGTTATTATAAATTTATAGGGGTGTGAGAGAGATGTTGCAGAGGCTAGAAAAGAAGAACCTGAGGATAAAGCAAATGAAAGTATTATGCGTTTGTCATGGGCTCTTGTTCACTCCAGAAAACCTGAAGATGTGCAACGTGGGATAGCCATGCTTGAAGGTCAAATATCTTCAATTTTGTAATTTATGCTTTTTGCCTTGATTAGTCTTTTTGCACTTTGTAAATAGTCTGAGTGACATAATTCCTTATGCCTAACTATAGTTGTACTTGATCGGAAATAGTGAATGTTCATTTCGCAATACTCACATATAATGTCTCTAGGAATTGTTGTGTTTTTTTTTATAGAAAAATTACGTTATGATGATATTATAATCATGAAAATCTTTTTGAATTTTCAAATGGGAATTCAATTCTTGTGAATTATTCAATTTTTTGTGTGCTTTGTTTAATTTGTCTTCTTCTTTTTTTCTTGGCAAACATTTGTCTTAGGCCATATTAACGGGTCATGCTCCGTTAGGCCATCTGACCCGCTACTATAATGTATTAGTTTTTTTACTGTGATATATTAGTTTTTATACTGTAAAGTACTAGTTTTTCATAAATCTCTGACTCGTGCTATGATGTATTGGTTTTTGTAACGTAATATTTTTGTAATATGATGTACTTATTTTTTATTATAATGTATTATTTTTACACTATAATGTATTGATATTAAATTTTAGTTTAACGAATGATCCGTTAGTACGGCCTAACAAGAGTGTTGCCCTTTTTTTCTTTCTTTTTTTTTTGTTTTTTACATTTGATTTAATGCACTATATGCATGGTTTTCTTTTTTACTGGCCCCGTTGGATTTTACAGAAGTGGGTATTAGGAAAGATTTGAGTTGATTCTTTTTATTTATTTAGTTCTTCATTTATCGTACATATTCCGTTTTTGTATTCTTGTATTTTGCTATTTGGTTGTAAATACTTTGTCGATAGTAAGGTGATTTGTATCCTTCCCTACATGGTATCAGCCATCTCCTTCCAACCCTAGCCAATTTTTTTTTTTCTTTTTTCTACCGCCCAAATATCTCTTCAATGGCTTGTGATAATTCCTCATAGTCTGATTCTCTCCCCCTCTCCACTATGATACACATGATTACCATCAAATTATCATCCAACAACTATTTCCTTTGGATGATGCAAGTTACGTCAGTACTCTCATGTCAAGATCTGCTAGGGTACATAGATGGGACCTTGGTCGCTCGGCACCCACCATCACCACTGATGGCATTTCTGCTCCAAACCCGACATACGATAATTGGCGCAAAACCGACCAGCGTCTAAGCAGCGTTCTCCGGTCATCCTTGACGAAGGAAGCCAAGGTCGAACAATCGGTTGTAACACGGCTCGTGCGATTTGGAATCTTTAGAAGCCACTTTTTGTCCCAGTTCAACTGGTCATGCCATGAACTTGAATGAAGAACTCAGATCTTTATAACGCGGCACCGCCACAGTCGCAGAATATGGACGTCATTTCAAGGCGATTTCGATCAACTTGTTGTCTTTGATAGCAATATCGACGACACGGAGAAGTCTCACTGGTTCCTTTGTGGACTTGGTCCTGCTTTCTCGGCGTTTTCGGCTGCCCAGATGACATTAACACCTCTCCCCAGTTTTCGAGTCTTACTTCCTCGTGCCATCAACTTTAACCAATTTGAAGACTCCTTGAATGGAACCAATCCACCTCAAGCAGCCTTTCCCGCATATCAAAAGCCTAAAACCAACAAGTCTCCTCATGGTGGATGTGGTCAACACTCTCATTCTTCTGGTGGTTGAGGTTCTTCAAATAATAACGGGGGTTCTTACTTTCATCACTAACCCAGACCTCACTTTCAGGGACGTGGGTGAGGAAATTTCGTAAATCGAACCCCCTCTAAGTCTTTTCAGATTTGTGGTAGACATGGGCATATTGCTTGTTAGTGTGATGCAAGATATAACCAGGAGACTAATCGAAATTCGGATAACATTGCAGTGGCCTTCAACACCGCATGCTCTATCAATGATCTGCACCAATCGGATTGGTACCTTGACACGGAGCCAGCGCTCACATGACTCCCTCTTCGGACAATCTTGATACCGCTGCACCTTATTCTGGCCACGACCAAGTTATTGTTGGAAATGGTAATACCTTAAACATTTCTCATACTAACCATTGTTCCTTATCAAGTTCGTTAAATTGCTTAATGTATTGGTTGTTCCGGAACTCACTAAGAATTTGTTATCGATCAGCCAACTCACTAGTGACTTTTCGGTTAACGTTATTTTCTATAATAACTCATTTCTCATTCAGAAACGGGACACAGGGGACATTCTGGAAAAGGGTCGTCGTGGTCAAGGCTTATATGTGTTGGAGAAGAGCAAATCAGATTTTCTTTATGCCTTTTATTCTAGGAAACTTAAAGGATCCTTTTTGTTATGGCATTCACATTTGGGACATGTTTCGTTTGACACTATTAAGTTAGTGAATTCTTTGGGTCATTTATCTGTCACATCTTTATTACATAGTCCTAGTGTTTGTTCTTCATGCCAACTCGCCAAAAGTAAGCGACTCCCATTTGATGATAATATTAAACGTGCCACTCATGTTCTTGATTTGGTGCATTATGGTCTATGGGGACCTGCACCCCATTCAATCTACCATGGGGTACATGTATTATGCTATATTTGTTGATGATTATTCACGCTTTACTTGTATGTTTCCATTATGTACAAAATCCGAATTTGTGGATATTTTTATACAATTTCAAACATTTGTGGAATTTCAGTTCAATTGCAAACTTAAGAAATTTCAAAGTGATGGCGGACGCAAATTTACTAATAAAAGGCTACAAAAACACTTCCGTAAATGTGGTATTCATCATTCTATGTCTTGTCCGTACACTCCAGCCCAAAATGGACGTGCGGAACGCAAACATAGACACATAACAGAAACAGGTCTTGCGATGCTCTTTCATGCTAATTCTTATTCTATTTATTGGTTTGACGCTTTTAGTGTGGCTGTTATACCATTAACAGGCTTCCAGCACGCACTCTGGATAACAAGTCGCCGTATGAATTATTGTTTGGTTATGTTTCAAATTACGTGAATTTTCACCCTTTTGGTTGTCGGGTATTTCTATGCAGCAAATAAGTTATCTCCTCGAGGTCATCCTTGCATATTTCTTGGCTAAGACACCAATTATAAAGGTTTCAGATGCCTTTATCCGGCTTCGTCAAAAATTTATGTCACTTATCATGCTCAATTTAATGAGGATGAATTTCCTTTTTCATCCTCAATCAGTTCGGTCTCTTCCGCAGGCTTGGATTTCTCGGCATTTTTGGACTCTGCTCCACCTTTCTACATTGCAGGCCCAGATTCGGTTAGTGGGCTAAAGCATTCATTGGCCCAATTGCCCTCACCCACTGGCTCTTACTCACTGTGCTCAGAAGATCCCAGGCCAACTACTCAAGTGCTTGAGCCCAATCATATGCGTGCCGATTCTTCCGAGTCTTCATCCCAACAGTCCACTGTACATTTATGTCCATAAATGGACACCCCTCCAAAAGAGCATTCCGCCATTCATCCAGTCCCAATGGACCCAGTCACACATCCGATGATTACTCGTGCTAAAGCCGACATCTTTAAGCCAAAACATGTCGCGAACATGACCTTTGTTGCTTCATCTAAATTACTCTCAGCCCTATTTGTGTCTAAGGAACCTAAAGGGTTCAAATTAGCGGCTAAAAGCCCAGAATGGCTTGCGGCTATGAATGATGAAATTGTGGCACTTCATGAAAATAACAATTGGGAACTCGTTCCGCGTCGAACCAACATTAATATTGTTGGATCCAAATGGATTTTTCGGACCAAATTTCTCGTTGATGGCACTGTTGAACATCTTAAAGCCCGTTTGGTGGCTCAAGGATTCATGCAACTTCCTAGACTCGACTACAATCTCACTTTCAGCCCTGTTGTCAAAGCTACCACAGTTCGGATTGTCTTAACTTTAGCCATCATGCAAAACTGGCCGCTTCACCAACTTGATGTCAAAAATGGCTTCTTGAATGGTCACCTAGCTAAAACCATCTGTATGGAACAACCACTGGGCTACATTGATCCTAGTTTTCTGACTCACGTTTGTCGGCTCAAGAAAGCATTGTATGGATTGAAACAAGCCCCTCGTGCTTGGTTTCATCATTTCAGCACATTCTTAACTCGCCTAGGCTTCTCCTATAGTGGAGCAGATCCATCTTTGTTTATCTATCATCGTGGCATGCAGATTCTCTACCTGTCAGTATATGACGACATTATTCTCACAGGCAATCAGCCCCAGTTGATCCAACGCCTTATTTCTCGCATCAACAACGAATTTTCAACCAAAGACTTAGGAAGATTAAATTATTTTCTCGGTTTAGAAGTCACATATTCAGATGATGGGCTGTTTCATAGCCAATCCAAATATGCGCATGAAATCCTTACTCAGATTGAACTTATAGATTCTAAACTGGTCTCCACACCCTTGTCAGCTGATGTTCAACTTCTTAGTATGGTGACCCTTTTACAGACCCAACTCTTTATCGATCTTTGGTTGGCGCTCTCCAATATTTAACAATCACTCGTCCAGATCTTGCTTATGTAGTCAACTCGATTAGTCAATTCTTGCAAGCTCCCACTGTTGATCATTTTCATGCCGTTAGACGCATTCTTCGATATGTCAAAGGCACATTATCTTATGGACTTTCAATTACTCGAGGTTCTTCTCATCATTTATTGGGCTATTCTGATGTTGATTGGGCACGTTGCGTGGAGACACATCGCTCAACATATGGCTACTCTATCTTCTTGGGAAATAATCTTATCTCTTGGAGTGCCAAAAAGCAGCCCACCTTTCTCGATCTACATGTGAGTCGGAGTATCGTGCCTTAGCCAATGCTGCTTCGGAAATCATTTGGGTCTCTTACTTGCTTCATGATCTTTGTGCATTTCCACCTGATCGGCTTACTCTTCTCTGTGACAACAAAAGCGCAATTTCCTTAAGTCAAAACCTGGTCATGCACAAAAGAGCCAAAAACATTAATATTGATAATCACTTTGTGCACGAACTCGTGTCTTTTGACCGGTTGTCCACAAAATTTGTACCATTGCACCTTCAGCTTGCGGATATCTTTACGAACAGTCTTCCTCGTCCGCTGTTTCAATTTTTTCGTTTCAAGCTTTGCGTAGGTCCAAACCCCACACTTTGCTTGAAGGGGGGTATTAGGAAAGATTTGACTTGATTCTTTTCATTTATTTAGTTCCTCATTTATCGTACATATCCCTTTTTTGTATTCTTGTATTTTTCTATTTATTAGTTGTAAATACTTTTCCGATAGTAAGGTGATTTATATCCTTCCCTACAGTGGGGACTTTTCAAGGAGCAGACAACTTCTAGAATAGTGCTTGGAGGTTTGTTATCCTTTCCCTACCCATCCCCCATCCCACCCCATTTATGGATCACATGTTCTTCAATGATATCAAGGGTAAATTAGAAAAAACCGAGGTACCTTTCATAATAACAAATACCTCCTTGCCATTTTGTTTCTACTTTACAATCTGCATTCTCTATAGGAGGATATATGTTATTCTGGAAGATGGTCGTGTCTTTTTTTTTCTTCTATAATTAGGTCAAGCCTCGAGGGTAGTTTTGGTAATTATCCCAGAAAGTAACCATGTATTAATTACTATATTTGTTAGATTGTGCCTGACTGAAGGGAAGCTCTGTCTCTGAAGAAAACCGTTGAAGATCGAGTAACTAAAGGTTGTTGAGAATTTTATTCTTGGTAATTTTTCCTTTTTTAGTTGTTTGCCTTTCTTGGACTTAAAATAAAATTAGGACTATAGATTTATTTTCTAAGTGGAGATTAGGACTTTACTTAGTTTCTTTAGTTTTTGTTTAACTTTTTTATCAAGACTAGGAGTCTTGATTATTTAAGGAGAAGTTAACGATGCAATTACACACGACTTTTGGAAAAAGGCAGGACAGTTATTCAAGAAGCAGAACACAAGCGAGAGATCGACTTGGAGCTACGATTCAGCATAAGGAGATCTTCTAAGTTGTATGACCAACAGAGAAGATCATCTCAAGCGTAGTAACAAGTATTTTTGTATCAAGAGTTGATGCAATTGTTTTTCATATATTACTTTTAATTTTTTAATTGATCTTGAACAACAAATAAGTAATATAGTTTTCGGGTTTGTACACCTAAGTTCGTAAGCTCGTTTGCTTACGGTTTAAAGTTAAATTGAGTTTATTTAACCTCTTTTATTCCGCTGTTGTTTTATATGTACTCTGTTTGATGTTATTTTGGTGTTATAACATCAATCATAACATCTGTTATGTCTTGCAGTTTATAATTTCCAAACTAATTGATATTAGTTCTAGTGATAATTAACACAAAACTTAACATCATTTTTCAAAATCATAAATCTACAAAATGACAATTGGTACCAGAACAGGGTACTTGACATTATGTATTTCGTTCCTTGTTTTGTAGATTCATTGACATTATGGAAGCTCAAGGGAGTCCGCGACCTCCTATACTCAACGGAGAGATTTACTCTCTCTGGAAGCATAGGATGCGGTGGCATATCAAGAATATCGATGAACGAGCGTGGAGAACCATTCTGGTTGGATGGAAGAAGCCACGAGTTACCGATGCTGATGAAGACACTATCATCAAGAAAGAAATAGACTGGACCGCTGATAAAATAGCAAACTCAAACTGGAATTCTAAGTGCATCAACACCCTCTGTGGATATGTTGACTCAAACTACTACAAAATTATCAAAAAGTGCGAGTCAACGAAGGATGCGTGGGATGCATTGCAGAGGATGTGCGAAGAAACCCAAAGTGTGAAGAGGTCAAGATTAAGAATGCTGACTGCCACTTTCGACTCGATGAGGATGGATGAGTAATATTCCATCATGGACTATGCCATGAGACTTTCAGAGATTTTAAACGAGTGCGGAGAACTTAGCGAGGCCATGTCCAATTCACGTCTTGTTAGAAAATTACTCAGATCTTAGTTTAGCGTGAAGGTGGTTGCCATTGAAGAATCAAAGGATACTGATAATCTAGACATCGATGACTTGGTTGGATCGCTCAAAATATTCGAGATGGAACATCTTGGTTCCAACTCGAAAGAGAAGAATGCTTTCCTTACTTCCGATGTTAACTCGGATGATGACAGTAAAGTTGTTGATTGGAGAGAATTGTTAGATAAAATCGACAATACCACCATTGGAGAGGAAGAAGTGTCTCTGATCACTTAGAAGTTCAATAAACATTTGAGAAGAAAAAACAATATTCGAGGGATATTTGCAAAGTTCAAAATGGAGACACCACCTCCAAAATCTTCTAGACGAATGCTTTCTAATTTTCAGCCCTCACCTTCCGAGTCGAAGACATCAAATTCCCCTAAACCTCTCAGTGAAATTCAATGTCACAAGTGTAAAGGTTGGGGGCATTACAAAAATGAATGTGCTAACACGTTGAGGAAAAAGAACTTGATTGCAAAGGAGTATGATGAAGATGAAAGTGATTCTGACTCATCTAAGCCTGTTTCTGCGCTGTTTGCTAATGTTGTCTGGGATGACGGCATTCGTGTTGATAATATCAATACCAACACCTTGTGTTCGAATGCCAAGGTTGTAGAAACAATTGACAAGTATGACAAACTGTGCATGGCGTATGACGAACTGTTTGCCAATTGGGGAAATCAAGTTTTAAAGGTGAAACTCTTATGACTAAGGTCGAGAAGCTAACTCATGAGAAGGATGAACAATTGAATATAATTATTCGTCTGGAA
The DNA here is from genome assembly GCA_014905375.1 of Phtheirospermum japonicum. Taxonomy (NCBI): domain Eukaryota; kingdom Viridiplantae; phylum Streptophyta; class Magnoliopsida; order Lamiales; family Orobanchaceae; genus Phtheirospermum; species Phtheirospermum japonicum. Next base: position 1,493,948 of record BMAC01000024.1, on the reverse strand, counting down.
TCAGCTCTCACAAGGAAAGACACGAAATTAGAACAAGTGAAGGCCGGTTTAAAGAAGGCTCAAGATACTCTCTCAAATCTCAACAAGGGAACAGCAAAGCTAGATGAAATTCAGGGAATGACATTTTGAGAGTCTCAAAGAACGGGATTGGCTACAAGCCTGAACAACAACTGCAACAAGCTGACTAAAAACTGAAGACGACCAAGCGTCACAAAAAGAGAAGAAGGCAGTATGTTTGTCGTCACTGTGGAGATCCTGGTCATATTCGTCCTTTCTGCTGGAAGAAAGCGGGCAAGAAAACTCAGTTTCAAAGGACAAGGCAGCATGTTGAGTTCGTGACAGTTTCCATGTTACTAACATCAAAACCAACACTAAGATCAAACATGTCTAGGTGAAGAAGGATGAGATCAAGTGCAACATGATCTATACCTCTCTGAAATATCACATTCCATGAGCATGGTAATTTGACAGTGGATGCTCCAAACACATGACCGGATCTGAAGACCTTCTCTCAAACATTGTTAAATTCCAAGGAGGAAAAATGAAATATGGTGAAGGTGCAAACGGTCAGATCATTGGACAAGGAACTCTCCATGTTCTAGGAATTATAAAGCTCGAGAACGTGTTACTTGTTGAAGGACTGGAGGCTAACTTGATCAGCATTAGTAAGTTGTGTGATGGTGGTTTCAATGTTAAGTTCACACGAGAAAAGTGTGAAGTCTACGATGAAGGAAATGCTTGTATTCTGTAAGCTATCTAAATTGAGCGATGCCGATGTAGGGCATCAAAAGCTCAGACATGTCAACTACAAGATGTTGGAAAGGCTGGTGAAGAAAGAAGCTGTAAATGGTTTACCGAAGCTCAACACGAAGATCATTCCAGTTTGTGAAGCATGCCAAAAGGGAAAACAAGTCAAGGTGCCACACCCACATTTACAGAGCCTCACCACGTTAAATTGCTTTGAACTCGTGCACATGGACCTCATGGGACCACTTGAAGTGGAGAGACTTGGAGGTAAATTGTATGTTCTTGTGATTGTTGATGGTTTTTCTAGATTTACTTGGCTTGAATTTTTAAAAGAAAAATCTGAGGCTTTTGAAGCTTTCAAAAAACTTGCTAAAAAGTTTTGTGTGCGTTTTGGTGTGAGCATAGGTAGGATTAGGTCTGATCATAGAAAGGAATTTGAAAATGTGGCCTTTTCAAATTATTATTCAAAAGAAGGAATAACTCATGAATTTTCATCTCTAATTACCCCCCAGCAGAATGGTATAGTCGAACGGAAAAATAGATCACTTGCAGAGATGACTAGAACCATGCTTATCTCAAATGAAATTGAAAAACTCTTCTGGGCAGAAGCAATGAACACTGCTTGTCACACAATCAATAGGGTGTATTTCAGACCTGGGTCACATGTTACTCCCTACGAATTGTTGTTGGGCAATACTTGAGTTATTTTCATGTCTTTGGGTGTGTTTGCTATGTACTAAATGATAGGATGCATCTTTCAAAACTGGACTCGAAAAGTGACAAATGTGTTTTTTGGGATATTCTCAGTACAGTCATGCTTACAGATTGTTTAATCTTAGAACAGGTTGCATGATGGAGTCAGTCGATGTGAAATTTGATGATTTGATTAGTGGAATTAAACCTACTGAGGACAATGATCTGGTGTATGATCAGAGTCCTCAATATGTTTCGGATGATTTAAGCAATAGTGCAGGTACAAAAACTGAAGTTGCAGGTGGTGACAGTTCTGGTGACATGTCACCAAACCTAACACCACCTTATGACGAAACTGGCGACCTAACACCTGTCTTAACACCAACCCCGTAAGCTCCTGAATCAGATCAGACTCAGATGAAGATAATGTGGACAATCAAATTGACCTATATCAGAGGGATATTTGATCAAGAATTCAGAGGAATCATCTGATAGGTAAAATCATTGGAGATCTTGATGAGAGAAGCACAAGGAAGCGACAAATAAATTTCAAAGAAATGGTAAGACATATCAGTCTATCGACTAACTACTCTCAAATTCGAGAAAAATTGTTCCTTGCTAATACAGAGCCAAAGCGTGTGGAAGATGCTCTGAAGAATGAGTTCTGGATCAGAGCCATGCACGAGAAGTTAGATCAATTTTCCAAGAACGATGTTTGGGACTTGGTTCCCCGTCCTGAAAATACACATGTCACTGGTACTAAGTGGATTTTCAAGAACAAAACCGATGAAGCGGGAAACATTTTTAAAGGCAAGGTTGGTTGCACAAGGTTATACTCAGATTGAGGGCATTGATTTCAATGAGGCTGCACCGGTTTCATGTATAGAATCAGTAAGACTCCTTGTTTCTGTTGCTTGTCATTTGAAAATATCTCTGCATCAAATAGACATTAAGAGTGCTTTCTTGAATGGTGTTTTGAGTGAAAAAAGTGTATGTTGAGCAAACTAAAGGGTTTGTTTATCCTCACAAACCTAATTTTGTTTTAAAATTAAAAAAAGCTTTGTATGGTTTAAAACAAGCTCCAAGAGTTTGGTATGAGAGATTGACTCAACATTTACTATTTTTGAGCTTTAGACGAGGTGAAGTTGATAAAACCTTGTTTCTCCTCAAATCCAACAAGCACATTCTTATAGTTCAAATTTATGTAATGATATTATTTTTGGGTCCACTAGTGAACAGATGGTGAAATATTTTATAGCTCGGATGTTAGATACATTCGAAATGAGCATGGAAGGTATTCTTTCTAATTTTCTTGGTTTACAAATTAAACAGCTTGAAAGTGGTATTTTTCTTTCTCAAACAAAATATGCTGAAAATCTCGTTAAGAAATTTGGGTTAGAGAATGATAGGCATAAGTAAATGCCATTGGGTAAAACCAAGAAACTGTCGAGAGATGATGTTGGGATCAGTGTTGATAACACCATTTATAGGATTATGATGTGAAGTCTCCTGTATTTAACTACTAGCAGGCCTGATATAATGTACAGTATATGTCTTTGTGCCAAGTATCAATCGAATCCTAACGAGTCACATTTAAAAGATGTAAAAAAATAATTAAATATGTGGTTGGCACAAGTTATTTAGGAATATGGTATACCAAAGATACATGCACTGAATGCGTTGGTTACACTGATTCGGAGTGGGCAGATGATGTCATAGATAGAAAGAGTACCACTGGAGGATATTTGCTCTTGGGTAGTAACCTAGTTTCTTGGTACAACAAGAAACAAAATTGTATATCTCTCTCTACAGCTGAAACTGAATATATCGCAGTTGGAAATGCATGTACACAATTTTTGTGGATGAACCAGATGATTGAAGACTACGGTCTCCATAGTAGTATTTTGACCGTACTCTGTGATGATACGAGTGCCATAGATATCTCAAAAAACCCCATTCAGCACTCTCGAATAAAACACATCGACATCAGGTATCACTTTATCCGAGACTTGGTTGAGAAGAAGATAGTAAGTCTTGAGCATGTAGGGACAGACAATAATCTAGCTGACATCTTCACAAAGGCATTAGGTTTAGAGACCTTCTCTCGTTTGAGAAGAAATCTCGGTATGTGCATTGTCTAGTCAGTGTTAGTTTTGATGTTATGACACCTAAACTGTCATCAATCATAACATCTATGTTTTTGGCATGCATTTTTTCATTTTCTTTTCCATACATAATATGAATGCATTGAGTCTGGTTAAAAGTGCGAAAAGATCATGTGTAGTAATAAAAGTGGTGGCAAAAAGACTAACCTCTTCAACTAGGTGATTATGGAACGTTCCCGCAGAAACTGGTTTTCTCCCAGGTCCAAAAGCAAGAGGTGTCTGTAGCAATTGCTAAAGATAAGCTATTTCTCTTCAAATCTTTAAAAAGATGAAGATAGTCTGGATTAAAAAGATCCAATCTTTAAATTTTTCCTCATTGAGCGATTTTGACGTAGTCATTGACTTGGGTTAAGGGGTATGTTTGACTTCACCTAAAGTAATGTTGGTTATAATATCATCAGTCATGAAAAGAAACACTGATCAAGTCACTAAAAACTTATAATTTTTTTTTAACTTTTTAGGTCATAATTTATTAGGCATCACTTAGGACATTCATACTTTGTGAAGTTGCCTAATTAATGTGTGTTTTGTTGCTTATGCTTGTGCCTTTAAAATCTCTTAATCATGTTGTGGGTTTAGTAAACTGATTGTTTCAGTGGTGTTATAATAGGTGGGTTGAGCTGGTAATAAGAGATTGACATGGCGAGTGAGATTTCACTTTGTACGTATTTTTACGGCTATGTTGATGGTTTAAAAAGTCCAGCTCTATTTCGGTTTTATGAAGTAGTTGGGACGTGTGTTTTAATTTTGGGCATAGTAGTTGATTGTTTTGAGATCATGTATCCTAATTTAAGGGGGGGTGGATGTTTCTGTAAGGAAAGAAAATATTTTGTGGAATAAAACAGGATAATAGGTAAATAAGGGATATAATTTACCTTTCTCTCTCCTAGGCAACAATCACTTTTTTTTTCTATTTAAGAAGTCTGATTTCTTACCGTTTATCCCACTCTTTCACAAATCCTTCTGCGAATTAAAATCTCTTACTCTCGACTTCACCGTCTCTTTCTCGAGTTTTTTTTTTGTTCTTTTTAGAATTTGTTGCAGGATGTCTTCTTCGAGCATAACTCTAGAGCTCCCTGCCGGCGTGTAGAGCTCAACTAATGAATAGGTACCGATGAGTCTCCCTAGGTTCGGTGGCTTTGACATCCACGAAGAACTCGGTGGTACTTTCCCTCAGAACCCGTCACCGACTCCAACACCGCCTGTCAGTTCACCACCGCTCAACTCTCAGGACATCGTCCCCATTCCGGTGCCTATTGCCGCTGATCCGACAATCCAGGTTTTTCCAGGACAGCCTGAGAATGAAATTAAAGTTGACAATCCGCCTAAATTCCCACTAATTGCCAAATTTTTGGGAGATTTGGTAATCTAACCTTGAAGAGGTCACGTCGGCTGCGAAACATTCCTCCAGGCATGGTGCCGCCGGCTGTTCCAAAGAGTCAAGCAAGCCCGAGGCCTACTGTGCCAATTGAGCACATGAAATTGACCAAGGACGTCACAGTCTTGATGGACTCGGATTATAAAGAATATGTGCCTGCTGCCCCTGTTGCTGCACCGACGACCTCCTCAGCTCCCCGCTTGGCAAAGACAGCGACTCCTCGCCAGAAGTAGACTGTCAAACTTGTTGATAAGAAGAACCCTCCGACGTCAATTAAAGTGTCGCCAGGGTCAACTGCAATTGAATATTCATATCCTCCTTATGAGATCCTTGATTTTTTCACTGGAGAGGTGTTGAGCTCCTCGAGGCCCATTGATGTTGACCCTCCTCTCGCTCCTGTTCAGACGGATCAGCTTGAACCTGGCACTGGTTTTGGTTTCGAGTACTCTCCTGATACTTCTGATGAGGTACCTATTCGTGACCTTCTGACCACCGTGAAAGCTGCAAAGATTAAGTCCAGGGCCCCTTTGCCTGTAGCTTCTCAACAAGTTGATGTTGGTTCTGGTGACATGTCACCAAATTCAACATCGCCCATTGATGCTCATACCTCTTCCTCCAACTCAGATTCTCCTGCTGATTCAGATGGTGATATTGGTAATCTCCCTAACGATGTTGAGATTGAAGACATGGTTCCAATCTCTGAGAAGTTCTTAACCTCCAGAGCTGAGGAGCTATTTTCTGACTATCGTCTTCCTGGGATGATTGATGAAAGGAGAGTCCCCGTGGAGATTTTTAAACGGCAGAATTTGATTGCTTTTTTCGAACATCGAGGTATGTATTCCACGGTGTCTACTGTAATACCTTTTGTTATAGATGTTGTTATGGAGTTTTATGAAAATCTCCTTCCCTCTGCTACTGATTCCGATTCTGTGAATTACGAGAAAGTGTTCGTCTGTGGGAAAATTTACTATTTTACTCCAAATTTTATTAATGAGATGTTTGGAACTGAGGCATACCATGGTGACTCAACTGTTGATGACATGAATGAGTTCATCCAGTTTTTGTCTTGTGGGTTGTTGAATAAGTGGTGTGAACAGTTGCCCAGCACTCGGTTATTCTCCCTCTACTCCGTCTTACATAAGGTGTCAATTTTTAACTGGGTGCCCACAAAGAATGCAACAGTTTTAACTTGACCTCAAGCTAAATTTTTGTATAAACTTGGTTGGGGTATCAAGTTTAATTTTGGTCAATAGGTGTTTGATGCCATAACCAGTTTTGCCACAACCAAAACCTCTTCCTCCCTTTATTTTCCTTCTCTTATTTATAGCATTTTGGAGAATCAAGATTTTACGCCTTCTGGAGATGATGTCCTGTCTGAAGAAGCTGAGTGGTTCACCTTACGTGGTCAGCACCTGACTGGGACGTGAATAGTAGATCTCCCTTGGCAGGCGCCCATTTGGGCTAGTGTTGCTTCTGGTGACAGTTCTGACGTTCCCAACACCAATCCCAACATGTTTCGTCTTCCTGCTCAGGCTGTGCGTGCTCAAATTACTCTACTAGATGCCCAAATTGCATAGCTCCAGGTCCTGCATGGTTCCTTGTTGGAGGCCCTTTTGACTTCTGAACAAAAATGGGGAGAAGCTGGGGCTGACGACACTGACGGTGCTGCTGATGATACTGATGGGGAAGCTGTCGAGGTGTTGGAAATCTTAGCCAAGGAAAAGAGGAGGAAAATGATCCGTTCAATGAACAAGAAGCTGAAGAAAATGAGGAAGTTGTTAGGGAAGAGGAAAACTGAGGGTGAAGGAACTTCGACGTCTCCTCGTCGTTCAAAGAGGACTCGTGGTCTTTGAGTTCCTAAGTTGTTTGTCTCATTTCCTTTTTGAAAAATATTATTTGTTTTGATGTTTGTTTAAACAATGTTTATTTAGGGGGAGTTGTTCAACTTAGGGGGAGTTTCAGTATGATTTGTTTTTGTGTTGCGTCGTTTGTATTTTGTCCAGAAAGGCAAAAGGAGAAGATTGTTGAGAATTTTATTCTTGATAATTTTTTCTTTTTTAGTTGTTTGCCTTTTTTGGACTTAAATTAAAATTAAGACTCTAAATTTATTTCCTAATTTGAGATTAGGACTTTATTTAGTTTCCTTAGTTTTTGTTTAACTTGTTTATCAAGATTAGAAGTTTTGATTATTTAAGGAGAAGATAACGACGCAATTACACACGGCTTTCAGAAAAAGGCAAGACAGGTTTTTTAAGAAGCAAAACACAAGCGAGAGATCGACTTGGAACTACGATTCAGCATAAGGAGATCTTCAAAGTGGCGTGACCAACGAGAAGATAACTCAAGCGTAGTAACAAGTATTTTTGTATCAAGAGTTAATGCAATTGTTTTTCATATATTACTCTGTCATTTTGTAATTGATCTTGAACAATAAATAAGTAATATAGTTTTTCGGGTTTGTACACCCAAGTCCGTAAGCACGTTTTCTTACGGACTAAAGTTAAATTGAGTTTATTCAATCTCTTTTATTCCACTACTGTTTTATATGTACTCTCTTTGATGTTATTATTAGAGTTAGAACATAAATCATAACATCTGTTGTGTCTTGTAGTTTATAATTCCAAACTGATTGATGTTAGTTCTGGTGATAATTAACACAAAATTTAATATCATTTTTCAAAATCATAGATCTACAAACGATTGGTACCAGAGTAGGGTACTTGCCATTAAGTATTTCGATCTTTGTTTTGTAGATTCATTGACACTATGGACGCTCAAGGGAATCCGCGACCTCCTATCCTCAACGGAGAGAATTACTCTCTTTGAAAGCAGAGGATGCGGTGGCATATCAAAAATATCGATGAACGAGCGTGGAGAACCATTCTAGTTGGATGGGAGAACCATTCTGGTTGGGCTGTACATTATGTGCTTTGAAACATGATATCTGAAAATGTTCTTCACAACTAATAGAATTTCACGTATGTCAGATTTTCTTAAACCAGAGTTTTATTTTGAAGCATTATTTTTTCTTAAACCAGAGTTTTATTTTGAACCAGTAATGCTGGGAAAATGCAAGGTTTCATAAATCCAAACTATTTCCGGAGACTTTCCCATTGTGAAGTTAATTATAAAGCAAGTTCAATGTGCATTGTAGCACCCTCCACCATCGGCCAGGAAAACATATTATATTTCACAACTTCTTCCAATTTTATTCTATTCTATAACATCTTACTTTTCCAGTTGAGGTTATTTTAATTTTTATTTATGTTGTTTGAAATTTTAAAACATCATTAATTGAGGGAACTGTACTTTTAACAGCCCAAATCCAATTGTGTGTTTCCTGGAAAAATCAGGAAGTGTTTTCCCTCCATTCTTCGTACATGAATTTAAATAACTACGTTTCAGTCCACTTTAGTAAGGCCGGTCCAGATCGGATGATCACCAACAGCAGCAAATTTTAAGTCTCAAAAACTAATGGACTAAAACGGATCAAAATTGCTAGATCCCTCGTAGCTATTAGGCCAATTTTGCGATAAAGGCATCTTAAGAGATTTTGAATGAACAAACCATAAGCCTATTCCATTTAACTAAAGCAACAAACAATTAGGACAGTATTAAATTATATAATACCAGATAGTGCAAGAAGCTTTATTAAAAAAAATAAATTCTTTTATTTTTTGTTTTTGTCTATTTTAATTTCTTGTCCCAATGATACATTAGCTAGTTGGTTTTTTATTTTAGTCAATACTCTGTTCAAAAGCATGAACTACACTCAAAATTTGAGCAAGGCAAGAAGTAATTAATGGAAATACACGCTTTTACTTTAATTAAAGGGGATTTTGGAGATAAATTCTTTTATATGTTTTGAAGTTTGGGATCAGTCCCTATATAAAAGATTTCCGTGTGCACTCCCTAATTTAAAAAGAGAATTAAAGTTAACTCCTAATAGATTGAATGGACTAAACTACCCTCATATCACTCCACCTCCCACCACATTATTTGTCTCCAAAATCTTCTTTCTTAACCACACATTTATTCTTCAAAAACATGCGTAACACCAAAGGAAAAAGGGATTAGAGCTTGAAAAATCACATATTAATTCGTCTCCAAAATCCTCTCTTTTTAACCAATATTCATTATCTTCAATCCTGCGTAAACCCAGAAGAAAAAATGGGTTAGGACTTGAGAAATGGCGGCAATGAAGTTTTCGCCGGTAAGAAAGTGATGTTTTCAAAAATCGGCGAAAAAGTCTTTCAATATCGACGATCACCATCACCTTTCCATATATTTGTTGTGTAAGTTTATTTATTTATTATTATCTGAGTGATATATATATATATATATATATATATATATATATATATATATATATATATATATATATATTACAAACCTATAAACAGCCCCCTTTGGCGTTTGGTTCAATTCTAACAATTGCACGCACCTGTTAAGGATTTTCAGAAAATTTCAACTGGATTATAGCATTATATTGAAAGTGTAACCTTGTCATCGAGGATGCTTGTTATAACTCACTAGAGATGTTTCTGATCTGAGTTTGCTTTTTGACTTGTTGTGTGTATAGGTGGACTTGCTAAATAAAAGATTGGGTTCGATATATATATATATATATATATATATATATATATATATATATATATATATATATATATATATATATATATATATATATATATATTACAAAACCTATAAACAGCCCCCTTTGGCGTTTGGTTCAATTCTAACAATTGCACGCACCTGTTAAGGATTTTCAGAAAATTTCAACTGGATTATAGCATTATATTGAAAGTGTAACCTTGTCATCGAGGATGCTTGTTTATAACTCACTAGAGATGTTTCTGATCTGAGTTTGCTTTTTGACTTGTTGTGTGTATAGGTGGACTTGCTAAATAAAAGATTGGGTTCGATATATATATATATATATATATATATATATATATATATATATATATATATATATATATATATATATATATATATATATATATATATGTCTAAACTCATTGCTCTATGTTTTTAGTTTTGATATTAAGTCTCAATTTTTATTTTTTTTAAATGATGTACAGTATTGTTGAAGTTTTTGTTTTGATTGGTTTTAACAAGTTTTTTATTAGATACCTTTAACTGGAAAATCTTGTGCGACAATGGAAGGGATTCGAGCCGAGCTACTAGGAAGTTGTTCTTATGGTGACCAGTTGTACATCTTTCCTTTATACAATGAAGTGAGTTTATCATATATGTTCAAAAATATTCTAAAAGATGGCCCGAAGTAAATCCCTTGCTTTTTATGTTAAAGACGCTGCCCCTCACAACAATTTGGATGTGAGTCTGATTGACGATGATGATGTCGCAAACATGATCCGGTTGCACATTTGTTGGAAGCAAACCATTGTGGATATTATTGCAATTCGAAAAGATCAACGGAACGGATGTAGATCTCAAAACATCTCTACAAGTAGGCAAGTCATATATACTATATTCTATTGTATAATTGTTATTAATTGCATCAAGTATCAATTCCCATTTTGAATTTATAATTTCATAATTTGGAATATGCATCGAGTAGCATTTGTTCAACTTAATATGTGTTAGGTAGTTTGTTATACTTTCATACATTATTTATTATAATTTATGATGAATGCAGGGAAGTTGTTCTACATGAATCTCAAATGATATCGCAAACCAACTCTCTTGATTCTTGGCGTCGTTGCATCCGCGGGGAGGGGCAAACTTTCAAAGATGCTCCTGATTTCAAAAATCATGTTAAAAATTATGCCATTGCTACGTTACGTTCTTTTCAGTGCAAGAAGAATGATAGTATGAAGGTTAAAGTTGTATGTACGACTGAAAATTGTGGATGGCGTATATGCTTCAAGATATAAAGCGGATAACTCATTTGCCATTAGAAAGTGAAATTTAACTCACACTTGTGGTGAGTCCAATCTTCTAAGTAGGGGGCATCCGAGAGCAAATTCCACTTGGGTTTCGACTATAATTAGAGAAAAATTGAGAGACGAGCCATGTTACAGGCCTTGCACGATTTTAAAAGACCTCCACAGAGATTACGGTTTAACTCTTAAATATCACAAGGCGTGGGTCGGGAAGGAAATAGCCATGCACGACATTCATGGAGTAGATAGGGACTCTTATCACAAACTTAGGTGGTATTGTAATGCATTGCTCGAGACAAACCTAGGAAGCATCGCTGATTGTGAGATTGATCCAGACACTCAAAAATTTCGTCGGCTCTTTATTTGCTTCTATACTTGTATCACTGGTTTTGTGACTGGATGTAGGTCGTTGATCTTTTTAGATGATACTTTTATTAAAAATAAGTTTAAAGGCTGCTTGTTAAGTGTTGTGAGCAAGGATGCGAATGGTGATTTATTCACAATAGCATTTGCCGTCGTTGATGCTGAGAATGATGTTAATTGGGAGTGGTTTTGCATAAAACTTAGGGGTGCTTTAATTTCTTCGGGCGTATCAAGTTTCACAAGATTCACCTTTTTCAGTGATCGAAGTAGTGGGCTTCTTAAAGAAATCCCGATGCTTTTTCCTGGCAGCCACCAAGCTTATTGTTTGAGACACTTGGTCGATAATTTCAAAAAGACGGTAAGAGATTTATTTTATGGTTTTCAATAAAGCTTTCATTACCTTTTCTGGTTTACCTTTAGTTTTGTTGCATTCTGCAAGGCCTTGTGAAGACAGTCTGTATCATCTTCATTTCCTGCATTTCATATCTCATCAGCAATATTATCATAAAAGAATTAAAAGTACCAACAGCATTAACCATTAAAAACGTGTTAATAATTGGTCAATAACCATGTTTTCAAATACATGTTTTTTTTAAAGTACCAACAGCATTATCACTCACTCTCCTTGCATATTTTCTCATTTAGGTAAGAGATTTATTTTATGTTGGGTGTGAAGTTAATTTTAACGCTTTCTTACTACTATAATATAATTTATTATTCCGGATCATGTGTAATTTTTCATATCATTCTACAATTATGTTTTTTTCTTTGTAAGGTTATGAGAAAGTACCCCATGCATAACAAGAAGCATTGGTCCTCAGTTTTTAATAAAGCTGCATATGCTCCTACGAGACAAGAGTATAAGCAACATATAGATAGTATATTGGAATCGATGCCTCTTGCTAGAGATTTTATTATGACATCCGAGCCACAATGTTGGGCTAATTCTTTATTTTCTGAAGATCGTTGGGGTGTCATCAATAATAATCAAGCAGAATGTTGGAATAATTGGGTAAAACCTGCATGTTTCATGCCTGTTGTAGCTATGGTGGATCACATCAGAAAACAAATTATGACCATGAACCATGCTCGTCGCGAAGGGGTTTCAAAATTTGCTAATGTGTTGTGCCCTAAGCCTGAAACAAAACTCGCATTAAATTATACTGCCTCCCGTCCTTTAAAAATCGCCCAATAAAGTACATGGACATTTGAGGTATGTGATGCCGATAAAACTTGTGCAGTTGATTTGCAGGCTCGTACTTGTACTTGTCGAGAATGGCAAATATCAAAAATACCTTGCAAACATGTATGTGCTTGTATTGAGTTGAAGTCATTATCGATGTATGATTTTTGTGATAATTATTATCAAGTTGGGATGTATAAACAAGCTTATGGTCGAACAATAAATCCTATACCAAACTTTGACCATAATATATTGGGTTTTCCACAAAACGATGTAATTCGCGCCCCCGATGTACGAGCTCAGCCCGGTCGTAGAAGGACAAAGAGACGTCCATCACAAGTAGTTGTCATGGTTAGAAAGTGCAAGAGTTGTGGTAAACAAGGGCATAATCGACGTACATGCAAAAAAGGTAAATAAAGGTGGATGCTCTGTATTTTGTGTTTTGAGAGTGACGGGTAAGAATTTTTGTAATTTGGTCCAATGTGTTTTGAGGAGGTTGACTGGTTGAACTTTTTATAACCTGGTCTAATTTTTTGTAATTATATCTTAGGCTTAACTGGTGGGATTTTCTGTAATCTGGTCTAATATGTGACTGGTGGAACTTCTTATAACCTGGTCCAACCCTTTTTGTAATTATATCCTAGGCTGAACTGGTGGGGTTTTTTGTGGTCCATCCTTTTAGGTAATTATATCCTATGCTTAAATGCTGGGATGTATTGTAATCATATCCTAGGATTAACTGGTGGAATTTTATGGAAAGTATTTTGTATATGTATTCCAGATAAGTATTGTGTGCCATTCTCTATGATACTAATAGATTGCATATTAAGTATTTATGATGAATGTTGAATTTTTACTTGCAGTTGTTATGATAATTTGTATTTCATTTGGATCTGGATTAATTACATGGATACTCCGAATATGTTCAATTAGGTTGGTAGATTTATGTATTTAGTTTATTGGATGCAGTTAAACTAAGTATCAAATGCATAGAGATCAAGTACTAAATACATGTGAACTAAGTACTAAATGAACATACACTAAGTACAAAAAGGCATAACAAATAAAAAATAAAATCGCCAAGTATCGAATGAGTTTAGACTAAGTATCGGATGCATAAAAACTAAGTACTAAGTACATGTAAACTAAGTACTAGATGCACATACACTAAGTACTAGAATGCATAATGAATAAAAAATAAAATTTCTAAGTATAGGATGCATAAAAACTAAGTACTAAATGCATGTGAACTAAGTACTAAATGAACATACACTAAGTATTAAAAGGCATAACAAATAAAAAATAAAATCGCCAAGTATCGGATGCATTTAGACTAAGTATCGGATGCATAAAAACTAAGTCTTAAGTACATGTAAACTAAGTACTAGATGCACATACACTAAGTACTAGAATGCATAACGAATAAAAAATAAAATCGCCAAGTATAGGATGCATAAAAACTAAGTACTAAATGCATGTGAACTAAGTACTAAATGAACATACACTTAGTACTAAAAGGCATAACAAATAAAAAATAAAATCACCAAGTATCGGATGCATTTAGACTAAGTATCGGATATATAAAAACTAAGTACTAAGTACATGTAAACTAAGTCTAGATGCACATACACTAAGTACTAGAATGCATAACGAATAAAAAATAAGTCGAGTATTCAACTCTTTTCCAAACAATAGAGCACACAGTAATTCTCCCGGTAAACTAAACTCATTTTTGCTCCACACATTTATACTAACCAATAAAAAATAATTGTGAATATCCCAACATAACATATGAATATTTCAATAAGAAATTATCCGATAAAAATGCAGATTATTTACCTGAGATCATCTTTTGAGAGGTACGACTCAATGACATTGATGTCCTCGATAGAAGCCTCGGCATTCCCACAAAAATCAGTACGTCCTCTATAAATCTCCAAGAACTTCTTGTTATCACTAGTATCTTCATCATCCTGCATTTCCATCTGTAGATAGATGGAAGAATATATAATTTAGTTTTATTTTGTTGATTTATTAACATTTTAAAGATTTTACAAAAAAAAATTACTCTAAATATTATTTAACCTCAACATCATTAATATGTACCGTAGGTATTTTTGTCTTTTCTTTTATGTCTTGACGCTTGGCAGCGGGTTCCGATGATGGTGGGGTAATGAAATCCAAATCTTTCACCTTTTTTTTTCTATTTTTCGTGTCATCATCCTCTTCACTATGGAAGATTGTTTGTTGGCATTTTTCGGCTCCGATGAAATATGTGAACCTTCGGCACTATCATTCACACTATCACTCACATCATTCTTCTCAGCATAGATTTTTTCTTGTCTCTCATTTTCAGCCATGTCTTCCTCATTTGTCCCATCCAACTCTTCAACGTCATCATTTCCTGCATTTTCACCAGTGCCATGTTCATTTTCCGACTCTTCCATATCAGCATTCCCAATATTTCCAAAGCCAGTTTCCACGTCTTCTCCTCTACACTCAATCGCCATACACTCTCCCTGTACATCCTCACCTTCCTTTTTATCATTTCCTTCTTTCTCTCTTGACACGTTCACGTCATTATCTTCATCTTTCTCGGCTCTCAATTCTTCTATCTGTCTCTTAAGATCTTCATTTTCTTTAATCAATTGTATCAACAATTGATCAACGCCGGAAGATCCATGTGGAAGAAGAACAAAAATATTATTTACTATAATAGTAAGCGATAAAATAAAATAGTTTCTTTTTCTATCTCACCCTGTTCCACTCAAAGAGAGAATGTCAAAAACTGCCCTCTAGGTTTAGAGTAATAATAAGAATCCTAGAAGAAGTTGTATGATACTGATTCAGTCTTATATATTTTTCCTTTATAAGGAGAAAAATAATGAGGAGAAACCCCCTTTAAAATTTTACATTACTATTATTTTGGAGATTATTTTCAATTTGAATCTGATTTTCTTGTGAATTAGAAAAAAAAAAAGCAATAAAATAAAAAACAAAATAAAAGTAAACTGATTAAATATAAACCTGGTTTTGTAGAAATGATAACTCTTCACGCTCAGGAGTTACTGGATAAATCTGAGAATTGCAAGTTTTCAAAGTGAGTAAATATTTAATATACATAAACAAACTACTTTACAAAATAAAATTGATACCTTATGTCTTTCGACTTGACTAAGCGCCTTTTTAGCTCCTTCAATTGTTGAAGGCATTTTGCTGCTTGTCCATCGAAATACTCGTGGAATTATATAAAAATCCGAATAAAAACCTAGTGATGGTATGCGCTCATATAACCAAGCCTGTTAAATTAAAATTAAAATTAAAATTAAAATTTTAGCATCATACGAACATCAATTATATAGTAAACCCTAAATAAAACATCACTAACCATCAAGCCTATTGTGCATCCATCAATGTATTGCTTTTTTTTATCGAACGAGCTCTCCAACTAAGAATCTATGAGTAGCATCGTGTATTGCTTTTTTTTATCGAACGAGCTCTCCAACTAAGAATCTATGAGTAGCATCGCCCCACACATACTCACAAATCCTTGGCAGATCATCAATGTACGGGAGCAAAAACTTTGGTGTCGCATAAGAAGAATGTGGAAATAAAATAGAATTAAAAACCAAAAGAGTGTACATCCGAACAAGGTCATCTGTACGACTATCATCTCCAGCAAACCTCTTCATCATTGCTATAATAGCAAGCCTTTTTATAGTTTCCCCTGACTTTTTACTCTTTTTACCCTGATGATTTTCACTCGAAAACAAACTGTTCACGGAGTCTATTCTCCTCTCCAAATCCATATCTACAACTCGGCCACCGAGTTTTAGCCCCATTGTAATGCAAAATTCGGAAGCTTCGAACTTCACGAGTATATTATCTCCTATAATAAAAGCATTTTTATCTGGCATATACCTAATAACTAATGCTTCTACTATTTTGTTGCTAATTCTTAAATTCGGCATACTCATAAAAAAGTGAAAAGGACTCCCTTTTAGAGCGTCCTTTTGTTGGTTGGTGAGTAATGGAGTGATCACCTCCATTGTTTCTTTTATAGCGGTTGGCGAGCACCGGGATAATTTGTCACCCTATTATATAAAGTAAACATCAATAAAGAAAATTAAGACTACTGGAACTTGATTCGTAAAACCAGCAAAATTGGTGAATAATTTTTGAAACAAAAACATCAAATAAATTTATGCGAAACGTCAAAACATACCAAGTTCATATAACAACGAAATAAACGAAATCAACTAATAATTTTCTTTTCTTAATAAGACTCAATATAACATACTAGATTCTTAATAATTTTAGATTAATTTGTACACAAAAGTTCGTGAGTTGAAGTACCAATGATCCCCATTGTCCAAAGGTACACAAAGTCACGGATGCTACCCCCAAAAAAAACTTAAAACGAAAAACACTACAAGGATTCATTTAGTTATCTTTGTCGTATAGCTACTGAATTCTGCATTTCAACTTTAAGATCAAATATTTGAAAAGTAACAAAAACACAGGGGTACAAAATCTAATTTAAAAACTCAAAAACCAAATTAAATGTATCTCCAGTAAATAATTCCTAAATCAACAATTATATGAAGAACCCCTTGCTATCAAATAATTTTTCTTGTTTTTTCATTGATAAATTAAGTTTGCAATATTTGAAAAAAAATATTCTAAGATTTATTTTCCTTCATTGTTGAAGGGACCTACGCTAATTCAAGAATTGAGATTGAGAATTTGAAATTATAAACAAACCTCTCTTTCTGGATTTTGCACGAAGGTCGCATCTTTTTTTGCTTTCCCCTTTTTCCTTGCATCGCCAGCGGAAGTCAACGGCTTATCGGAGGTTGACGGGTTGTCGACGGGAGGACTAGATTTTGAGCTCCTCATTTTTTGAAACAAGAACGAGCTTCTTCGTTTTTGGGAGAAGAATTAGGGCTATCAAATCAATAACAAAAGACCTTCTTGTTGAGGTGGAATTTCAAAATTTCGTTGGTGATTTTGGGGGAGAAAGAATTAGAGCTAGCACTAGTGATTTTTTGGGGGAGAAAAAATAGAGGCGGAGTTTTTGTGAGTCGAGGTGAGAAGGTGGGTAGGATTGAAGGATATTTTTGTATTATCTAATAATAATGAGTGGAGTTAAAAAAAATATAGGAGGGAGTGCAGACCAAATTTTTGTGAACGAGGGAGTGCAGACCAAATCAAAAATACTATTTAGGATTTATCCTCAAATTACCGTTAATTAAACTTCAACAGCATTTCTACATTTCAAAAATTCATTACACATATTTCCAATTGCAATACACACAAAATAATTTCAAAATCACACAATGACACACAACACAACACACATAATTATACATCAGTTTAACCGGAGATATCAATGGCCTTGGTCTCAGGCTTCTTCACCTCCTCCTTCGGCACCGTCACCGTCAGCACCCCATTCTCCATCGCCGCCTTCACCTCAGCCAATTTCGCATTTTCCGGCAGGCGGAAGCGGCGGAGGAACTTGCCGGAGCTTCTCTCGATGCAATGCCACGTGTCGTTTTTCTCCTCCTGTTCCTTGATCCTCTCGCCGCTGATCTGCAGAATCGAGCCGTCCTCAACCTCAACCTTCACTTCCTCTTTCTTCATCCCAGGCACATCCACCTTGAACACGTGTGCCTCCGGCGTCTCTTTCCAGTCGATGCGAGCGTTTGCCACCGCCGTGGTTTCTCGGGCGGACGACGGCAGATTGGAAATTGGAAAGCCCTCAAACGGATCCCAGATATCCAATGAGAATGGATCGAAGATGTTGCTCCGGCGTTTGCCAAAGAAGCTTGGAATCAGAGACATTTTCACTTATTAAAAAATAAAAAATAAATAAAAAATGGATGGCTTAATTGAATTGATTTGATTGGTGAAGAGTTTGTGCGTAACTTATGTGTAATGGCTTGCTCGAATTATCACTGAATAAGCTGAATGGAGGAGAACAAGAATTTATAAGACGAGTAGGCGTTTCTGGTAGTTGCCTGTAAGTTCTAAGACCCGTTCTTTCCATAAGTTTCTAGCACCTTCTTCTCCTTAGTCCGTAGATGGCGTCTGGGTTCTTCTCCATGGGTTGACCAAATAAAAAAAATGGAAAATAGATAATTTTAAGGATTTTGGAGATAAATTTATTTTTTTTAAATGCAAAACTTTAAAGTTTGTATTTCCCAATTAAAAAAAAAAGTTAAAATTCACTCCCAATAATTTTTTTTAATAACATTCCACTCAACACATTAATTTATCTTTTTTCTAAACCAATATTAATTTATATCTTCGATTATGCGTAAATCCAAAAAAGATAAAATGTATTAGAACATGAAAAATGACAGCAGTTAATATGTCGTCGGTAAAAAATGAGGTCTTCACTGCTTTAAAATGCCGGCGAAAAAGAGAGTTCTTTTTTCTTTTGGTTTCGACAGTATTAACGGAAACTCTTTCAATATCGACGATCACCATCAACGTCACTCATATTTGTTGTGTAAGTTATTTATTTATTATTATTATTGGAGTGATTTTTATTTTAGTCGGTTAGAAAAGGAAAAAATTGGATATAAAATCCTAAATTTATGCGCAACATTGGATCATAAAAAAATATATATGTTTGTTTGAATTAGAGAGTTTTTAGGTTCAGGAATTTATTCTTATTTAGTCGATTACTGGATGACTATAAATGCTTTTCTAGAACGGATGTGAAAAACATTTGCTTAATTACATTACGAAATTATTTGTTATTTTATTGATCATTTTTGCATTGAATGTTGTTGTTGCAGCATGCTTCCGTGTTAGTGAAAACTTAGAGAAACTTTTAATGAGTGACAAATTGTTGGCATGATTTGTTTAATTTTTGTGTGTGTAAGTAAATGCACTACTTATTAAGTGAGAGTTCAGTACTTGGGCAGTGTATAAATGAAGTTATGATTTTTTTGTTTTAATCTAGACTTCTTACTCTATGTGTTTTAGTTTTGGTATTAAGTTTCAAACATCTTTTTTTAATAGTGTACATTATTGTTGAAGTTGCTATTTTGATTAGTTTTGACAAGTTTTTTTTATTAGATACCTTTAACTGGAAAATCTTGTTCGACAATGGAAGGGATTCGAGCCGAGCTACTAGGAAGTTGCTCTTATGGTGATCAGTTGTATATCTTCCTTTTATACAACGAAATGAGTTTAGCAGATATGTTCGAAAAATATTTATAAAAGATGGCACAAAGTAATTCCCCTGTTTTTTATGTTAAAATACGTTGCCCCTCACAACAATTTGAAAGTGAGTCTAATTGATGATAATGATGTCGCAAATATGATCCAATTGCACATTTTTTTTGAAGCAACCCATTGTGGAGATATTATTGCAATTCGAAAAGATTAAGAACTGATGTAAATCTCAAAACATCTCTACAAGTAGGCAAGTCATATATACTATATTCTACAGTATAATTGTTATTAATTTTACCCTTGAGGTAATATTGAATTTTGATTTAATGTTCAAATTGTTAAGGATTAATTATTCTATAATTGATTCTACCTTGTAATTTGACTTTCAGATGTACGTTTTGTCATTTTTATTTACATCTTTATTAGATTCCCTAACTCTTGAAATTACACAAATAGATTAGTTACCTTAGTGACTATTATATATTCTTCTTAATACCTCATGTTGCTTGTATTGGCATTCTTCATGTGGTTATCTCTATTTTTTCGTTTTCATTTTGAAGTTTAATTTGGAGTATGCATCAAGTATCATTTCCCGTTTTCAGATTGAATTTATAATTCAGTAATTTGTAATATGCATCAAGTATCATTTATTCTCCTTAAAATATAATAAGTAGTTTGTTACTTTGATACATTATTTATTATAATTTATGATGAATGCAGGGAAGTCACTAGTACAGAAACAACAATATAGAATGCATTTTTTTCACTAATCTAGAATGGTTATTGCGGCGTTTTGGATCGAACTGTTCTAAAAAGTCAGAATTTCTAGAATGACTAAGTACCCGTTCTAGAAAATACATTTACCCGTTTTAAAAAGTGATTTTCTAGAACGGGTTTTGAAAAGGTGTTTTAGAAAGTATGATATGTAGAACAAGTTTTGAAATGGCATTTTATAAAGTATGATATGTAGAACGGATTTTGAAAAGGCGTTATAAAAAGTATGATATTTAGAATAACTTTTTGTAAACCCATTTTAGATTAGTGTGATTTCTAAAATAACTTTTATATAACCGTTCAATAAAATACTAAAAAATGAAAAAAAAAATGAAAAAGAAAAAGAAAAAAATGAAAGCAAGTGCCAACAAATACATTAAATTCATTAAAAGCAAAACAACCACAAACTTGATATCAACATAACTAAAACTTTATCATTATCTATGATTAAAAAAATTAAAAAATTAACCACATATATCATTGATTTATACATGATAACATGTTAGGTATGCCAATTATTCTCATGGTCAAAATGGCTAATAAACATTTGTTTCAAAAAGATAACTACTTTCATTTCCACATGATTTACTTAGTGAACTCTTCTTAATTTACACATTACAAGTTTCTCCCATTTAAGCAACTATTTGTAACATGGGTATACAGTAGTTTTTTTTGTTTTTTTTTTTGAAACATATTAGCTATAATCGAATCATGTGCTACCTTTTGGGATGTCATCTCTTCTTGGAACCTTCTATTGTCATTAAATCCCCAATACAATTGAATCTCGTCTCTTTTGAGCCTCTCAGCTTGCCACTTTTAGTACACAGCTCTTCCCCCGCTGTCAGAAAAATTAAACATAATGGTAAATTGGTAGTAGTTGTAGTGCCTAAACTATAAACAATTCCAAATGCACATAGGCACTCAAAATGTGTACAGTAATGATAACTAGAATCAAAATGGGCACTCAGTTGATTGAAATCCATATTAACTATCGAAAACAAAGACTATATCGAAATCCATATTAGCAACAACATACTATGATCACCGAGCAAAATGAAACTTGAATCAAGCAAACCAAAAAAAACAAAAACCCAATGAACAAGTTTCATGAAAAGTATTCAAAGATTTCTGTCATATTCAGGGAGGGAGAAAAGAAAATAGGCTCCCCACCAACTTTCTACTATTGTATAAGAATCACATCTAATATATTATTGAAAAACTAAACATCTAGTACTCTTGGAAGCAAAAGTTTTAATCAAGCTTGGATAGTCAAGTTTTTCAGCAATATTTTCTACAATTGTTATTAATTTTCGGCCAAAAATGCAATTCTCATAAATTTAACCCAAATTCAAAATTAATCATTGGCCGAATTTTCAGACTCGCATCAATGTATCGCAATTATCAATGGATGATGGACCAAATATGAAATATCAATCATGAAATCAAAAAAATGGCATATTGTAACTAAGGCATAAACACAGGTAAAAAAAAAACTAGTAGCAGTTCCAATAGGGTCACTAACACCAGGTTAATTTGATGCTGCATTGGTTTAAAGGTGGAATTAGATTGTGGAAGGTGTTATGGTTATGTGGTAGGCGATAGTTCATGAGTCCATATGCCACGGGAGTCGACAAGGGCGCCCATAAATAGATATAAATGTACTTCAGCATATAGTGAAGGCTACTAAGTATTCTAAAACATTCAAAATATTTTCCAATTATAAAAGTCAACCAACCTGATAGCCATATCCATTATATGGAGGCATATATCAGGGATAGTGTTGGGCTCTTTTTGCCTGTCTTTCCTTTTCTGTATCTGCCCACTTGACCACCAACGGAATAGTTGAACCCAATTACACAAGCTAATGACATTAATATTAAACATTTACATTACACCCCAAAAAGAAATTTATTAAGTTATTGCATATGTTCAGGGACATAGACAATAACTTCGCCTAAATTATAAAGCATAATGTGTGCTTAGTTATATAATTCTCTATTAGATCCAAATGCAAAATCACATATGTAAAATTAGAAGGTGTGTTGATTTAAAAATAAGTCTCAGTTTTATGATGTTGATATTCAATGTTAATCAACATTAATTAACAACATCGATCAGAGGAAAATAAATATATGCATCGGAATTAAAATACGAGAACACGTTTGAACAAATTCAGTTCACAAGTAAAAATACTTGTGAACTTGGGTTTACAAACCCGAAAACTATATTACTTCTTTTTAGTTCAATACAAAAATATAAAGTAATATATGAAAACTAAATATCAATAAACTTGATACTAAATACTTGTTGCCGGAATGGCAAGGTCTTCTCCGTTGGTCACGCAACTTCGAAGAGCTTGTTAATCACGATCAATGGCTCCAAGAAGCAATCACTTCTTCGTATTCTTCGTCTTTGCGTCTTGCGTCGTGCGTTGCTTGCGTCTTGCGTCGATCTCCTTGCAATATTTTCGTGCGTCAAAATTCGTGTGTTCAAACTTTAGGATTCTTTGTCTTAAATAGACAATTCTAAAATCCTAAACTTGGTAAATATCTAAAAACAAATCCTAATCACAATTTAGGAATAATTCTAGTCTTGTACATAAACTAGAAAATATAATATACTCCTAAGTCTAGTTTCCTAACTTATTGTGTGCCCAAGAAAGGCAAACAACAAAGTAGGAATTATTGCCAAGAATAAATTTCTCAACAATCTCCCCCTTTTGCCTTTCTGGACAAAACACTAAGACGCAAACAAAAATGAAAATACTAACTAGAAATTCCAATACCCCCTAAGTTGGGAAACTCCCCCTAAACAAAATACCCGATGTTGACAAAATAGACAATCAACATCGCAAACCAACATTGTTCAAAAACACTTTACCAAAACAAATCAGAGCAAATCAATGAAGGAACTGACTTCGGACCCTCTTCGAGCGTCGAGGGGATGTCGAAGTTCCTTCACCCCTATCCTTCCTCTTCTTCTTCTGCTGCATTTTCATCATTCTCCTCAAAGCCTTGTTGCGCGCGTGAATTCGCTTCCTCCGCTTCTCGTGAGCAAGGCTCGCCAAGGCTTCGGCAGCAACGGCATCTTCAGCACCAGCAGCATCCTCAACAACATCAGCTTTGTCTCCCCCCATATCCGCGTCAACACTACTACAGAAACAGCTTTCTAAGGCTGTTAATTAAAGGTGGTTCTCTGAAAACCGCCTTAAAAATAATTTTAACGGCGGTTGTGGCTAAAACCCAAAACCGCCTTAAAAAAGTGGGGCTTTTTAACGGCGGTTTTAATAGAACCGCCGTAGAAAGTCAGCTTTTTACGGCGGTTTTAGAACAGCCGTAAAACGTATTACGGCGGTGGATTCTACAGCGGTTCTTGAAAAATACCTTCTAGAAAGTCTATTTTCCAGAACAGAGGCGGTTCTTGAAAATACCTTCTAGAAAGTAGTAAAAAAAATAAAAAAAAAAGAAATGAAAATACAAATTAAACACAAATACAATTATAAAAAATAATACTCTCAGTAAAAATAAACAATATTTTCTATTAAAACGAATAAGTGTCAATAGGATATAATAAAATATTTAGGTCATTTCGAGTCATGACCCAAAAACTTTATGACAAGGAAAATAAAATTGTTTAAACAATTGAGACATTGTGCATTCACCTCAACGGCGATTGCTCCTTTTTCTATGGCCTTTTTTTCCCAGGCTTTGGTTTCCATTTCTGCGACTCTCATGAAATCTTGGAGCTCACTTGTTTTGGACCATTCCTGTGCCTGCAATCGAGATTCACACACACAAACAATGTCTTTTGCATCACTGACAAATATTGTATTAGAAAGATGGACAGGGAAATAGCTCATCTGGCACAAATACAAATACAGTACAAAAGAGCCCAACTGCCTTCAATATTACAAAATACACTTCTTGTATTTACTTCTGTTGTACAAATTACATCTTCTTGAGAGGGGTTTTTATAAAATAAAAACTATGGATAATTGCAAAAACTACCCGAGGTTTTAGTCTAATTACAAAAACAAACCCACTCATCTTTTTAAATTTACAAGAGCCCCCTTGACAAACATCTCCCCGATTAGGGTGCCACTTCTGTAAGACATAAACAAATGTCAGGAAGAATATTTGTAATTTTATATTATAATTAGGCTAAACCTCATGGTAGTTCTTGGAATTATCGTGATACTTCAAAGGGGTATTGTATTTGGTAGTTTTATAAATAAAAAATAAATAAATTGCTATTTCATAATTAGGCTAAACCTCAAAAGGCTGGCTAGTTTCTGTAATTCAACCCTAACTTCTTATGCCGCTTATATAACCCCATGTCGGACTTCTTTTCCATGATATACACAGTTCACATCTGCTGCAGTTGGAAGCATTCCAGTTATGCACCGAGTCATATATAAATCATTCTGGAGCAGTTAACGAG
>BMAC01000024.1:1448361-1467286 GCA_014905375.1 Phtheirospermum japonicum | reverse complement strand
ATTTATTAGCCTAATTGCTCAACAACTATTTAGGGGTTGTTTGCAAAGACTTGAGGAAAATAAAAGCAAAAATTTTGAACCCAATTATCTACTTATTTATAACAAAGCAAGTAATGTGAAATTTATGCAACCTCAGGCAAAGAAAAAAAAAAGAGGAGAATTTTCAACCGAGTAATTTTTACCAAATGTCTAGTAATTATGTGCGAATTAACTAACGATATTTACATCACATAAATCAAGTAAGTAATCTGATTTTGAAAGTATTCCAGCAACCTCTTACCAGTTTATATTAGGAAAAAATAAAGTAACAGCAGACCAAAGATCCAATTTTTTTCCCAATTGCACTGAGTGGCATCTTAATTAATTTAATATATACAGAAAATACAGAATCAACCCAACATCAACACCATTGCAAGCCCAAAAAACAATTTGAAATTAACAAAAGCAAATAAATGCAGAAGAAAAACAGAAAAATTAAAAACCTTAAAACCATTCAAACACAGAGAATATTAAAAAAAAAAGAAAAAAAACTAACCCCCGATTGTACTCACAGATCATACAAATGCAAGCACCTGGGTAGGATTTAGTGTCTCCAAAATGTGAAACTAAACGATTGTTCACTAGAAACAGCGTTCATGGTATATAAAACATGGACGCACCTTCTCCCCCTGCAATATAAACACAAAATAACAGTCATGTTTCTGACAAAATATACAATTGTGGACAAAAAAAAAAAAAGTAAATCCAATTATCAGCTCAGTGAACTTTTCAACTCGAAACCCTTTTTTTTTTTTAACTTTTCCCACAGGTTAATGTAATTATCTCAGTAATAAACAGATGGAAATTACTACCTAAACGAAATTCATAGCTGAAATTTTGTAATTTAAATAAAATTAGCACATCTGCTTGCCAATTAGAAACCCTAGATCCGTTTAAATGAGCAATTCCATCTATGAATAGGATAACCACATTTCTGCATACCTGGACTGGCTTGGGAAGATGAGCACGTCGATTGGCCTGGCCTCATCAATCGCGCGCTTGACGGCGTCGTAGTCCCTGACACCAGCGCTGACGACTCTGACATCAAGCAATGTGCAGAGCCTGATCGACTGCTTTGCCTCCTCAAGCTTGCTGACACTGCGGGCGAGGAGGGTGACGTCAGCGCCGCCACGGGCACAGAAGGTGGTCGAGAGCACAGAGGTGGATGGGCTTAGTCTTGCTCACAGAAAAAGAATTGGAAAAAGAAATAAAGAAAAGAAAAGAGAGGAGATGGACGGTTCTTAATTCGGCGTTTATTTTAGAATTAAAAAAAGAAATAAATAAAAAGAAAAGGAGGGGATGGATATGAACCGCCGATTAGACACGGATCAACGGTTGAGATAAAGTAAGATGAGGATTGGTGACATGGCAGACTCTAGATTTACGGCGGTTCTAATGGAACCGACGTTAAATCTAGCGAACTGAACTAATTAACGGCGGTTCTGAAGAAACCGCCGTAAATACTTGTTAATTAACGGCGGTTCTCAAATAACCGCCGTAGAATGTCTGAGTTTTTACGGCGGTTCTATTAAAACCGCCGTTAAAATCAGTTGATATCCAATTTTAACGTCGGTTTTCAGGAAAACCGCCGTAAATTAACCTTTTTAACGGCAAAACCGCCTTAAAAAACTCCATTTTTAAGGCGGTTTTGAAAACCGCCGTAAATATTTACAGCGGTGGATACAAAGGCGGTTCAAAAACCGCCTTAAAAAGTGAAAAATAACCGCCTTAAAATCCTATTTCTGTAGTAGTGCAACTTCCTCTTCTCCCCCTTTTTGACCAGAAAGGGAAAGGGCCTCCAACAGGGAGCTACGAAGCGCCTGGAGCCTACTAATCTGCAGGTCAATGGAAGCAACATGCGCACGCAAGAGCTGCGCAGAAATGCGGACCATGTTGGGATCATCCCTCCCAGCATCACTATCAACATCAGCCTGTACTGGAGCCTGCCAAGGCAAATCAAGCACCCTAGCACCAGTAGTATGCTGGCCCCTTAAAGCAAACCAATCCGCATCACCAGTGAGCACATCATCCGGGAGAAGCGTCAATCCTTGATTCTTCAACAAGCTGAAAATAAGAGAGGGAAAACACAACGAGGCGGCAGACCTTGATGTGGCAAACTTAGTAACAATATCAAAAACATGTTGCCCAAAACTGAACTTAACACCCTTCCCAAGCCTATACAAAAACTGAGCCTGAGGCCGAGTAACACACGTAGTGTTCTTGGAAGGGACCCAGTTGCAAAGCGCCACCTTGTGCATGATTGAATAAAGAGAAGAGAGCCTAGTGCTCGGTAATTGCTCAAACCAAGAATGTACCATACCACCAAAAAGAAAAGACACAACCTCATCCATATCATCCAAAGTAGACACACCCCGATACGGTTCAGTTCCAAATAATTCATCAATCAAATCAGGGGTGAAAACAAATACTCTACCACGCATAAAAACTTTTCCATAGTTCACAGAGCTCAAATCAACAATCGAGGGCAGCATATTCGCATAGAACTCAAGAAATATATCTCTAACAAACGGGACGACAGTAGAGACTGTGGAATACATACCGTGAAACTGGAGGTAGGCTATCAGGTTATGGCGCTCAAACAATTCAACCAGCACTCTTCTCTCAGCAATCATATGGCGAGTTTGATAAGTCCCAAACAACTCAGCAGCCTCTGAAGTTAAAAACTTCTCCGAAAATGAAACTATATCCTCAAGCTCGGGCGGTGGAGAAGCAGTTCCGGAAGAGGACTGGGAGTGAACAGATGCATTAGAAGAAGACGACGAGGGAGCAGGAGTGGCCTTCGAGACAGAAGCAGTGCGGGAGGACGAAACAGACTGCAAGCGACGCGATGTTGGTAAAGGGGTACCAACACGACTAGCAACATCGTCCTTTGCAGAAGCCTTCTTTTTCTTCTTGTCCTCTTTGCACGCAGAAAGAATATCTTTCAAGGGCACATCAAACGAGGACTCAGGGGAATACTCAAATAAACCTGTATCAAACTTAGGTGGAGCATCATGAACTGGAGACGGCGGGGGATCAGCGGCAGGCGGCTTGGCGGAACTGGTGAATTCGCCTGTGATAAAATCCAGCACAGTATAGGTAGGAGAGGTGTACTCTGTCTCAGTAGAGCCAGGGGAAACTTTGACATTTACCGGCGGATTTTTCTTCTCTGCCAGGGACACAGTTTGTTTCCGGCGAGGCATCTTCTTCTTCTCTGGCAGACTGGGAGCAGAGACAAACGGCAGCACAGCCCCTGTAAGTGGAGCTGAAGGAACAAAATCTTCATCATCTGCGTCGGACTCTACGATCACATCCTCCTGGAGGTTCATATGTTCGATAGGCACGTGGCGACGCGGCCCTGCCTTGCTTTTCGGAACCGCAGGCGGCACAACGCCGGGCGGAATGTTGCGCAGACGCCTAGACCGCTTCAAGGTTGGATTCCCTACTCGACCAAAAGTTTCAGCCACAAACGCCAAATTCGACAGATTATCCACGTCAATTTCATTCTCGGGCTGTCCTGGGAATACTTGAGCCTCCGGCGTGGCGTCCACCGGCGATGGAATAGGCACGGCAGCGCGAGAATCAGGCGTCGGCGAAGGTGGTGGCGATGTTGATAGTGGTGGGTTTGATGAACTACCACCACCAATTTCCTCGCGAATATCAAGGCCACCAATCTTTTGATACGGCAACGGGACATGTTCACCAGAGCGGCGAACTTCTTCTGGTAATTCAGGGACAGATGAGGACGGCGGCGGCGAATTAGACATCCTGCAAAAACTCACAGACACACAACCAACAGGAAAATCGAGAGAATTTGAGAGAGATTAGGAGTATTGAGAGTTCAATTTGCAGAGGGCTTTTGAAATTGTGAGCAAATGGTAAAAAGTTTCAGATTTTTATCCCCAAAAAGTGACCGTTGCACAAGGAGAGAGAAGGTAAAAATAAAAGGAAAATTCCCAAAATTTCTCACCGGTTAGTTTTAGGAATAAAACACAATTTTTTTTTCCTTTATAAAAACTCCACTCCCCCTCAAATTAGGCTACATGAATACACTAACACGCCCATCATCTTTTTCCACTATCTCTCCCTTTTTAAAAAAAAATAAAATTGCACAATTCGAACTACAAAATTGGACGAAAAACAGATCTTATTTTTAATGAACCATCAGCACAGTTGTACCTATCTAGTGTAATGTTAATTATCACTCACCAAATTCACCTCGTTATTACCTGTCCAGTCGTCCAATTTTAACCCCACTGAAACACTTGGTTAGCTTAATTCAAAAAAAAATTAAGAGATTTCAAGATAGACATAAACACAAGAAAAAAAATGCACAGCAAGATGGCATCTCCACAAAGTATGAGTGTCCTACGGGATGCCTAAAAATTATGACCTAAAAGGTTAAAAACAGAACACATTATGATTTCAGTGACTTGATCCAATGTTGCTTTTCATTACTAACAACATTATAAACCAACATTGCCTTTGGTGAAGTCAATGGAAACTCAACCCTTAACCCAAGTTAATGACTACGTCAAGATCCCTCAAGAAGGTGATTTTTAAAGATTGGAGCATTTGGAGTCTAGACTATCTTCATCCTTGAAGGGATTTAAATCTTTTAATCTTCAGCAATTGCTGTTAAACACCTCTTGTTTTTGGACCTGGGAGAAAACCAGTTTCTGCGGGCAAGTCCCACAATCACCTAATTTTGAAGAGGTTGGTCCTTTTTGTCATTACTTTTATTGTAACACAGGACCTTATTGTACTTTCAATCAACCTCAATGCATTAGAATAATGTATGAAAAGAAATGTAAAAATGCATGCAAAATTATACAGAGGTTGTGACTGATGTTGATAAGTAGTGTCACAACATCACAAACCAATATTGGTTAGACAATGCACATACCGAGATCTCTTCTCAAACGAGAGAAGGTCTCGAAATCTAATTCCTTTGTGAATATGTCAGCCATCTGATTATCAGTTCCGATATGTTCAAGGCTAACAATCTTCCTCTCAACTAGGTCTCGAATGAAGTGGTACCTTATGTCAATGTGTTTTATTCGAGAATGCTGGACTGGATTTTTGGAGATGTCAATGGCACTGGAATTGTCACACAACACCGTCAAGATACTACTGTGCAGACCGTAGTCCTCAATCATTTGGTTCATCCACAGTAATTGTGTGCACGCACTTCCAGCTGCAATGTACTCGGCTTCAGCTTCCATGCTCATTTCAAATGTATTCGACATTCTAGTAACAAACTCTTTGACCATCTGCTCGTTAGTGGATCCAAAAATAATATCGTCTACATAAATTTGGACGATTAAGATGTGCTTATTGGATTTAAGAAGGAATAAAGTTTTATCAACTTCCCCTCGTCTAAAGTTCAAATAAAGCAAATGTAGAGTTAGCCTTTCATACCAAGCTCTAGGAGCTTGTTTTAAACCATAAAGAGCCTTTTTCAATTTTAAAACAGAATTTGGTTTTTGAGGATCTACAAATCCTTTAGGCTTCTCAACATACACTTCTTCACTTAAGACTCCATTCAAAAAGGCACTCTTAATGTCCATTTGATGCAACGAAATTTTCATGTACCAAGCAACAGAAAGCAAAAGTCTTCCTGACTCAATGCGAGCAATAGGGGCAAATGTTTCATCAAAATCAATTCCTTTAATTTGTGTATACCCTTGTGCCACAAGTCGAGCTTTATTCCTTACAATGTTGCCTGCTTCATCAGTCTTGTTCTTGAATATCCACTTGGTCCCCGTCACGTGAGCATATTCTGGCCGTGGAACTAATTACCAGACGTCATTTTTCGCGAATTGGTCCAGCTCTTCTTGCATAGCCCGAATACAGAACTCATCCTTGAGTGCATCCTCCATGCGCTTGGGCTCTATTTTAGATAGATACAAAGACTCGCGAATCTTATAACAATTTGTAGACAGACATACATACCTGACCATCTTCTTGAAATTTATTTGTCTCCGTCTTGTACTTCTTTCATCTAAATCACCAATAATTTGGTCCACGGGGTGGTTCTTCTGGATCCTGGATGGGATATCCCTCTGATGAAGATCAATGGGATCAGCTGGATCTTCGTCTTCTGAATCAGAATCTGATTCTGCGGTAGCTTGGCTTAACGTGATTCTGATGTTGGTATCCCAGTATCAACATTGTTATCAACATCATTCAAGTCTCCGAGTTGAGCACCTGCATCTCTGTTCTCAATACCTGCACTCTCAACTGAAGGAGGAATGACATTTTCTTGAGGATTTTAATCATAAACAAGATCATTATCCTCGGTAGGCTTGACTGCAATTGTTAGATCATCGAACTTGACATTAACTGACTCAAACATGCTTCTAGTTCTAAGGTTAAACAACCTATATGCATGACTATTTTGGGAATAGCCCATGAAAATGCACTTATCACTTTTTGAGTCCAGTTTAGCTAGATGACTTCTATCGTTAAGAACATAGCAAATACATCCAAACACATGAAAATTACTCAAGTTCGGTTTCTAACCAACCAACAATTCATAGGGTGTTGCTAATGATCCTGGTCTAAAATATGCCCTATTTATGATATGACATGCGGTATTCATGGCTTCAGCCCAAAAACGTTTTGCTATGCCATTAGAAATAAGCATTGTTCTAGTCATTTCAGCTAGAGTCCTATTCTTACGTTCAGCAATGCCATTTTGTTGAGGAGTAATTGGAGAAGAATATTCATGAGTGATACCCTCAAAAGTGCAGTATTTAAAAAAAGATGCGTTTTCAAATTCCTTTCCATGATCAGTTCAAATCCTACCAATCTTCACATTGAATCTAACACACAGCTTTCTTGCAAGTTTTTTGAAAGCCTCAAATGTCTCTGGTTTTTCTTTTAGAAATTCTACCCAAGTAAGTCTAGAGTAATCATCGACAATAACAAAAACGTACCTCTTACCACCAAGGCTCTCGACCTCAAGTGGTCCCATGAGATCCATGTGAAGGAGTTCAAAGCAAGATGATGTAGTGAGGCTCTGCTTGACTGGATGAGGCACTCTAACCTGCTTTCCTTTCTGATATGCCTCGCACACCGAAATAATTTTGGTGTTGAGCTTAGGCAGTCCACTCACAGCTTCTTCCTTGGCCAACATGTCCATCATCTTGTAATTGACATGTCCAAGTTTTTGGTGCCATAGATCCACATCACTTAATTGAGATAGTCTGCAAAAAGCATCACTCTGAATTTGGTAGCAATTATCTGAAGTTCTCTTACCAGTGAGAATACACGGTCCATTCTCCTCATAGACTTCACACTTTTCACGGGTTGAATTTGACGCTGAAACCTCCATCACAAAGTTGACTTATGCTAATCAGATTCGCAGTAAGTCCTTCCACAAGTAACACATTTTCAAGAGTTACAACTCCGGGAACATGGAGAGTTCCTTGACAAAACGATTTGCCCATTAGCACCTCCTCCGTACTTCATTTTTCCACCTCGAAATCTGACTATGTTGGAAAGAAGTTCTTCTGAGCCTGTCATATGCTTCGAGCATCCACTATCAAAATACCAGGCTCCAGGGATATGAGATTTCAGGGAGGTATGGATCATATTGCACTTGACGCTGTTTTTCTTGACCCACACTTGTTTCAATCCGATGTTGGTATTGATGTTGGTAGCACGGTTACCAACATTGGATTTATCAGCCACACTTGTTCTCTGAAAGTGTCTTCTCTCGCCAATGATCTTCCAGCAAAAGGGCCGAATGTGCCCTGGTTCTCCACAATGATGACATACGAACTGTCTCCTTTTCTTCTTGTGGCGTTTGGAAGTTTTCCGTTCTTGGCTTGACATCTACGTTGGCTGACTTGGCTTGAAACCTATTCCATGCTTAGAGGACTCAGGAAAGCTAATCTCCAAGATTTCATCAAGATTCGCCTTACCTTTATTCAGTTTTGAAATTGTTCCTCGAACAGTGGTTAGTTCGTTCTTCATCTTTTCCAGCTCAGCATCCTTCTTGGTGAGAGACGTTTCCAATCGAACAATAATGTCGAGCTGATCCTCCTTTTCTTTGGTTAGCTTTTCTACTTCTTTTGTGAGATCTTTGGCCTTGAGTACCTGTTTACTCCAACTGATAAACAATTTCTGATGGTCAACACTCAGCTGCTCGTATTCCTCATAATAATCGGTTGTCTCGGCATTCAGGCATACAATGTTGTCTGCAAGCATACCAACATGGACATCGTCGTCCCACACAACATGGGTAAATAAGGATGGGACTGGATCAGTTGACCCGGTATCATTAAAATCTTCAGAAAAGTCAGTAGCTACCATGCTTTTCTTTCTAAGAGTGTTAGGACACTCATTCTTGTAATGTCCCCAACCTTTGTATTCATGACATTGGATCTCGCTGAGAGGTTTCGTAAGATTGGACACATTAGGAATTGAAGTTGTGGACTGAGATCTGGGAAGAGCACGTCCAGTAAACTTTGGAGTAGATGTCTGTGGCCTGTTCCTTGTATTTGAGCTTCCAAGATTGTTCTTCTTCTTCAAGAATTTGTTAAAGCGTTGAGTCACAAAGGCTAGTTCATCTTCTTCGAGAGTAGTCGACTCCATCTTTTTAACAATCCCATCAAAATCGAACTCCTCATCATCTTCATCGTCAACTGCAATTGGATCGGTAGAAAATGCAACATTCTTCTCTTTTGAGTTGGAACCAAGGTGTTCCATCTCATACTGCTTGAGATTTCCAACTAAGGTTTTGAATTCGATGTTATCAACATCTTTGGATTCTTCTATGGCCACCACCTTCATGCTATATTTCTTCGTAACAGACCTCAGCAGTTTTCCTACAAGACGAGAGTTATTTATTGACTCACCAAGTTCTCTGCACTCTTCTGTTATTTCTGACAATCTCACGGAGTAGTCCATAATTGACTCCTTTTCATCCATTCTCATCCCCTCGAAAGTGGACATCAGCATTCTTAGCCTTGATTTCTTCACGCTTGCAGTTCCTTCACACACCCTTTGGAGTGCGTCCCATGCGTCCTTTGCTGACTCACAATTCTTGATGATTCGGTAATAGCTTGCATCTACATAGCCACACAAGGTGTTGATGCATTTAGAATTCCAGTTGGCAGCAGCTGATTCATCAGCAGTCCAGTCTTCCTCCTTTTTGGGGATGGTATCGCCTTCGTCATCCGTGACTCGTGGCTTTTCCCATCCTATGAGGACAGCCTTCCAAACACGCTCGTCGATACTTTTCAAATGCCATCTCATTTTCTGTTTCCAGAGAGAATAATTCTCACCATTAAGGATTGGAGGCCTCAGGTTGCCTTGAGCATCCATAGCACCTAAAAATAAGGATCAGTACTTAAAAGGTTAAGTAACCCGCTCTGATACCAATTGTAAAATTAGAAGGTCTATGGATTTAAAAATAAGTCTCAGTTTTACGATGTTGATATCTAATGTTAACCAACATTAATTAACAACATCGATCAGAGGAAAATAAATATATGCAGCGGAATTAAAATACGAGAACACGTTTGAACAAATTCAGTTCACAAGTAGAAATACTTGTGAACTTGGGTGTACAAACCCGAAAACTATATTACTTTCTTTTTAGTTCAATACAAAAATATAAAGTAATATATGAAAACTAAATATCAATAAACTTGATACTAAATACTTGTTGCCGATGGAAAGGTCTTCTCTGTTGGTCACGCAACTTCGAAGAGCTTGTTAATCACGATCAATGGCTCCAAGTAGCTATCACTTCTTCGTGTTCTTCGTCTTTGCGTCTTGCGTCGTGCGTTGCTTGCGTCTTGCGTCGATCTCCTTGCAATATTTTCGTGCGTCAAAAGTCGTGTGTTCAAGCTTTAGGATTCTTTATCTTAAATAGATAATCCTAGAATCCTAAACTTGGTAAATACCTAAAAAAAAATCATAATCACAATCTATGAATAATTAAAGTTTTGACTAGGAAACATAATATACTCCTAAATCTAGTTTCCTAACTTATTTTGTGCCCAAGAAAGGCAAATAACAAAGTAGGAATTATTGCCAAGAATAAATTCCTCAACAACATATGTATGGTCTAGCAACAAAAACTAAGTACATGTGATCCTTAGTTGCATTAATGGCCATTTATAAGCCCTAACACCTGTGGTTGCACAAAGCCCTACATAAATAGACTATTGATTACAGATAAAAAGTTCCATAGTCAACATCAGAAAAGCACAACCTACAACAATGAAGTTGTTACATCAGAGTTTAAATGGACATATAAATCCCATCACTTATAAACAAAGCAATCTCAAAATAACATGCAAAAGATAAGAAGTGAGATAGCAGACAACTTTATCATTGCTAGTTTACTAGTAACCTCCAAGAAGTTGCAAATATTTAATGGTTCCTAAAACTGAATGGTGTTCATAACGTTTAAGAATAAGTACTAACTTTTCGCTCTTTCTTCCATGTATAGTTACCTCCTCATTTGTGAGAGAAGCATAGAGTGCATAACCCATCTCTCTAGAATCAGCCGACATGCTCGACAAAATTGATTCCTTTCCATCCACAACGATCTGAGAAAAGAACAAAAATGAGGGTTACATCTCACATATAGTTTGCACCTAAAAGAAATTGTTGACATCATCAAATATTATTACAATTACATTCCACAATTTTTCTGAATATTACAAATAACCTCAAACTTCTGTTTACATCTACATCCTTCATTTTTATCTAAATATTAGAAAAAGTCAGCCGAAAGTTGGGGCTATTTTTGATATTATGAAAATTTTCAATGCATGCATAATTGTAAATTATTTGATGATGTCACCAAATCCCGTCAAGACAACTAACGGTGGAGAGCAAAATGCAAGACAGAACCAAACCTCTGGGGTGGTTTTCATAATTTTCAAAGTTTGTCGGATTGTTATTTTATTTTTTTGTAAATACCTCAAACTCCAGAGATAGTTTTTGTAATTATCCTTAAAGTATATTACATGCTCTTAGAAACTGTAGAGCTTTCATATTTGGGTTAACAAGGATTGCTCTTCTCAAAGCTAGCTAAATTTGTTTTCTTGTTTCTACTTTTTACAAAAATTAGAACAAGTTGATTAAAATTTAAAAAATACCTAAACACAAAACATTGTGCATGAAAATTTAAAGGCAACTATTCCATTAATTACATAATGTATTTTTACAAAAAATAAAAAAAAAAAACGTGTTGAGTCTTTTTGGGTACCTCTCTCAGTCGAGTCCAAGAGAGCTGTGCATATCAAGTAGGGGTGTCAATCATGTCGTATTTCGTGTTCGTGGGTCGTGTTGAGACACAGGTATTACACGGTTGATACGAACACGACACGAATAATTATTCGTGTCAAAATACACGACACTAACACAAACCTGTTTATTACACGGGTAACCCGACACGACACGAAAAACCTATAAGAAAAAAAATTCCAATAGCTACTTGATAAGAAAATATTTAAAAAAAAAAAAGAAAACATGAGAATAACACGATCATTGTCTTCTTTTGTTCAAAAGCACTCTGAGCACCAAATCAGATTACACACCGAATTAGAAATCAAAATTAATCCTTCAAGTCAAAGTCGGGCCATAAATTACAAATCAAATTTGAAAATCAAAAGTAATAAAAGTTTATCTCCTCCATTCATGACTATCTTCCATTCTAGCCACTCTAAAACAGACGTCGTCATCCATTCATGAGAAATTTGAGATATATTAAAATTTTACAAGAGATAGTTTATTAGATTACTATTATACCATTAAATTTAAATGCGTTAAATAGGTCAATCGAGTTGACACGCGGGTCAACTCGACCTGACCTATTTGTTTCGCGTGTTATTCGTGTCTGACACGAATAACCCGCTAACCCCACGAAGGGTCCTACCTGTACATGCTAAATTCGTGTTCGGTTCGTGTCGGGTTATCGTTTCGTGTCGCAAATTGCCACCCCTGATATCAAGTCCTTCATTATCCAACCTCACATCATTAGAGGCAATACCTTGTTCACTAGAAATCAACAATCAAGTAAAAGAGATTAATATATTCAGGAAATATGAAATGAATCGAGATTCGGCATCCTTAGTCACGATAACGACCCGATAGATGTCGCTTGTGACAATTGGCTGTCAAAAGCTAAAGAGATTTAGGTGATCCAACTTAATATTTTCACTTATAACATTAATATACGTAACACATCTAAATTATATGGCTACATATCATCTAGCCTCTACGGCTTTCTCTATTTCATATAGACAACATTAAGCAAGTTCGGCTTATGACTTCTTATTCTTATTCAATTGGGAGCAATGATCTTGACAATGAAGGAGACATGTAGATTTGCATCACCGAGTAAACGTTTTGAAAAGATATAGTTTCTTATTGAAAAATCAAAACTAAAAATATAGAGTTATATTAAATTCAAGACCTACTTGTTAACTCTCAGTTGTGTGTGCCTAATTATTTTCTTCATTGAACATAAGAAAGAGATAATTCTTTGCAATCATCGGTAAATAAGTTATTTGACTAAAACAATCTAATATCCCCTTTGCATTTACGAGTGTTAGAATATTATCTTCTCTCAAACATGCACTTTCTCTTTCAAAATATTCCAAATCTAAAACCTCAAGAATTAAGTGAACAAAGACATAAAAATTCTTAGAAATATCAAAAAATAAAGGTAGGTCAAAATTATTAATGCAATCTCTCCCCCAAAACAAGTAAAATTCTTCAAGCAATCGCGGTCCAAATTAAGCATGATTTTAGCTATTCAAAACTAAATTTCTAAATTGGCCAGATTCATTTGCCAGATAGGAGAGTGTGTAACATATGGGAGATTGTGAAGCCATCGTAAGGATGGAGAAACATTGTTTGTGTTAGCATACACAAGCCCTGGCAAGCAGGCAAGGTGAAGGAGAGCTCTGGTATGAATGGTCAACCCTGGCAGACAGGCAAGATGAAGGAGAGCTCTGGCCTGGATGACCAGCCCTGGCAGACAGGCAAGGTAAAGGAGAGCTCTGGCCTGGATTGCCAGCCCTGGCAGACAGGCAAGATGAAGGAGAGCTCTGGCCTGAATGACCAGCCCTGGCAGACAAGCAAGGTAAAGGAGAGCTCTGGCCTGGATGGCCAGCCCTGGCAGACAGGCAGGATGAAGGAGAGCTCTGACATGAATGATCAGCCCTGTCAGGCAGGCAAGGTGAAGGAAAGATCTGGTTTGGATGACCAGTCCTGCATGCACCCATGCACACTGAATCAGCACTCCATGTAGCCACGTAGAATGTGCTGTGCAAAATGACAAAACACCAGTTTTGAATTGAGCTATTTTTCTACCTGCCTAGTACAACCATTTCCTTATTTGGTGGATCTAGTATTATTCAAATTTGCAGAGTATCTAGAATGATCTATAGGCTCTATATAAGGAGAACCAATCATTTGTAATCAGATTCATTCAAGAAACATAATTGAAATATTTTAGTATCTTGTTCTTATCCTTTCTGCTTAAGCATGACAAAACATTATTTTCTTCATGGTATCAGAGCTCCATCCTAACTCCTGGACTCTGAATGAATTATTTTTTTTTCTTTCTTTCTTTCTTCCTTTTCAAACATGGCTCAAAATATTGTTGCGCCTACTCCAAACATTTCTGATCCAGTTATCCAACTACAAAGTCAACTAATTAGCACCAAACTCAATGATAATAATTACCTCATGTGGAGACAACAAATCTTGACGGCCGTTAGAGGCTATGGTTTATCCAGTTTTCTTGATGGAACTCAAGAGGTCCCAGACCAGTTCATCACCAATGAATCAAAGGCATAAATCCATCCTATTCTACCTGGATTCGCCAAGATCAGCTGCTAGCATCTTGGTTGCTATCCTCTCTCTCTAAAAATGTGTTAGTCACAACTGTTGGACTCAACACATCCAATGAGATTTGGGAAGCTTTACAAGTCAGTTTTGCTAATGAGAGCAATTCCAAGGCTATGCAATATAAGATGCAGCTTCAAGCCATGAAGAAAGGGTCCTTGGCCATGAGAGAATACATAAACAAGATCAAATCCTGTTGTGATATGATTGCAGCAACTGCAGAGCAAATTTCTGAACAAAATCAAATCTTGCATCTTTTATCTGAACTTGGATCAGAGTACAACCCTATTGTAGTTTCTATCACTTCAAGATCTAGCCAATTCAGCTTTAGAGATAGCTGGTCAAGACGCTTCCTTTTCTGAAAATCTGATAACTCAAGGAACCAATTATAGAAACCCCTTTTCTCAAAGAGGTCAAGGCACCATGAGAGGTGGAGCCTATAGAGGAGCTGATAGAGGAAGATCTGGAAATTACAGAGGAAGAGGAGGCAGGTTTGGTTACAGGAGAGACAAACCAAGATGCCAGATCTGCCATTACACCAACTATACCGTAGACAAGTGCTACTATGGAATGGATATGAGCTACACTCCAACCAACACTACCAACAGAACTTATCCCCACCCTTCAAGCAGATCATACCAGTCTGATGCTTCCATCAACATTGCCAACATAGATCCCCAAGACTCCATCTCAGAGAGCAGTTGGTGTCCCGATTCAGGAGCTACTAATCATGTCACCTATGACATGAACAACCTCAACTTGGCTGCTGAATACCAAGGAAATGAAACAGTTCAGGTAGCAAATGGTTCAGGTATGGCTATTGCTCATATTGGTAACTCAGTAATTATTGACCAATCTAACACCTCTCCCCACTCCTTTCATCTTCAAGACTTACTGCACATACCTAATGTTAAGAAAACCCTTATCAGTGTGTCCAAATTTGCAAATAATAATAATTTGTTTTTTGAATTTCATCCTGAATTTTGTGTTGTGAAGGCACTCTCAACAGGGGAACCACTTCTCAGAGGAGTTCTTAGAGAAGGTCTATACCAGTTCAATCTACTCAATACACAAGCTCAACCCTCATATGTTCAGAACCCTCCGCATCATGAAGTTCTTTCTATGTCTATTTCTAATAAAGCCTTAGATTTGAGAACCTGGCACTTTAGGCTAGGTCATCCAGCCATGGATATTGTAAAGAAGGCTCTTACTAGTTGTAATGTTCCTTTTTCTGATAATAAAGACACATCTTTATGTTCTACTTGTATGGAATCAAAAGCTCATAAACTACCTTTTCAGAATTCCTCAACTAATCATCATGACACATTTGACCTCATTTACACTGATTTATGGGGCCCTTCCACTGTCAAATCTTTCAATGGATACAATTATTATGTCAGTTTTATTGATCACAAAACCAGATACACTTGGTTTTATCTCTTAAAGGCAGAATCAGACATTGCACAAGCTTTCATTCACTTTCACTCCCTTACAAAAACACAATTTCAAAAATCTATCAAAGTTGTTCAGAGTGATGGAGGTGGTGAATTCAAACCACTCAGTCCTTACTTTCTCAAACATGGTATAATTCACAGGCTGTCTTGCACATACACTCCTCAGCAGAATGGCCTTGTGGAGAGAAAACATAGGCACATAGTTGAGGTCGGCCTATCTATGCTAGCTCATTCCCAAGTTCCATCCAAACATTGGGACGATGCATTCACCAGTGTTGTATATCTAATCAACGGAACTCCTTCCAAGGTCCTCAAATACAAAACACCCTATCAATCTTTGTTTAACCACAAGCCAGAATACTCAATACTCAGGACATTTGGATGTCTGTGTTACCCTTACCTCAGGCCCTATACCAAGCACAAGCTTCAATTCAGAAGCTCAAAGAGCATCTTTCTCAGCTACAGTCCATCTCACAAAGGATACAAAATCTTGCTCTCTGACAATAGGATAATCATCACAAGGCATGTGATTTTTGATGAATCCATCTATCCTTTTCTCCAAATCAAACAGCCACTACCTCCAGTAATTCCAGACCTACCACCTCAAGCACCACTCTTGACAATCCCTGCCTCCCAGACAAACACTCCAACCACGAACTTATCTCCTCCACAGAACAATACACATCCCACCTTTCCTCAATCCCATTCCTCTACCTCATATTAATCCTCCAGCTCTTCCCATTCCCTAGCACACTACAATTCACCCCACTCCTCATCTAGCTCCTCAAGCACGCAAGATTCAAATCCAGGCAACTCCTCCTCTTCCTCAGCCATTCCAATTGGTCAAATAATCATTGATTTACCTATTGACAATAGTCTTTTACCTGTTTCAAATGCTACTAACTCTGATATGCAGGAATGATCCAAGGATCAGAATATTCATCCAATGACAACAAGGCTTAAGGCAGGGATCAGGAAGCCAAAGTCTTATTTAGTACAGAAGGACCCCTTTACTGAGCCAAAATCTCATAAACAGGAAATGCAGCTCCCACATTGGAATCAAGCAATGACAAGAGAGTTTCAGGCATTGATTCAGAACAACACATGGGCAGTCACCTCTCTCCCACCCCAAAAAAGATTTATCAGCTGCAAATGGGTTTTTAAGGCCAGAAAGGATGCAAGTGGATCAGTTACAAGGTGTAAGGCAAGGTTAGTTTCTAGGGGATACACACAGGAAGCTGGATTTGACTACACAGAAACCTTTAGCCCTGTCATCAAACCATCAACAATCAGGACAATTCTCTCAATTGCTGTCTCAAATCATTGGCCAATCAGACAGGTAGATATTGATAATGCCTTGTTGAATGGGGACATAGATACAGAGATATACATGCAATTCCCTCCTGGTTTTGAAAATTATGCTCCCCCTGGAAAAGTATGCAAACTGAGAAAATCCTTGTATGGATTAAATCAATCTTCAAGAGCTTGGTCCAGCAAACTTGGTAGTGTGCTATTGCTTCTTGATTTCAGAACATCGCAGGCTGATCCTTCCCTTTACTACAAAATCTCAAACGGTACTATCATTTTGATCATGGCTTATGTGGATGACCTCCTGATCACTGGTAACAATCCCACTCATATCAGTTCACTCGTCAGTCAAATTGGCCAATCCTTCTCACTTAAGGATCTTGGAAACCTCAGTTACTTTCTTGGTATTGAATTCATCCCACATAGACATGGTCTCTTTTTGTCTCAACAGAAATACATCCAAGAAATCATAACTAAGGCTGGAATGACGGGCTGTAAAGCTTTGTCCACACCTATGGTGTCCAAACCACTCTTGCCTAGGTTTGATGGAAAGCCTCTAAAT
Organism: Phtheirospermum japonicum; assembly: GCA_014905375.1. Lineage (NCBI taxonomy): Eukaryota > Viridiplantae > Streptophyta > Magnoliopsida > Lamiales > Orobanchaceae > Phtheirospermum > Phtheirospermum japonicum. The sequence goes on along the minus strand of BMAC01000024.1, from coordinate 1,450,039 downwards.
AGCCCTAAACTTTATAGGCAAATAGTAGGAGCTTTGAAGTATGCAACCATCACAAGACCTGATATTTGATTCAGTGTCAACAAAGTTAGCCAGTTCAAGCAAAATCCTTCTGATTCACATTGGAGAGCAGTTAAAAGAATTGTCAGATATCTCTCAGGTACCATTGACTATGGAATTAACTTCTCACATAGACAATCCTCCCATCTCACTGCTTTTGCCAATTCTGATTGGGCATCCGACATTGATGATATAAAATCCATATCATGAGTCTGTGTGTTCCTTGGAATAATCTGATCAGTTGGAGCTCAAAGAAACAAGGAAAGGTCTCCAAGTCTAGTACAGAGGCTGAATATAGAATTTTATCTAGTGCAGCCTGTGAAATCATTTGGTTACAAACTCTTTTGAAGGAAATTCACCTCCATACACCTCATATTCCCACTGTTTGGTTAGACAACCAAGGGGCCATTGCACTTGCCTACAACCCTGTTCACCATCAGAGAACGAAACATTTTGAATTGGATGTTCATTTCATCAGAGATATGGTCAGAAACAAGCAGATCAACGTTCATCATGTTCCCTCCATAAATCAGACAACACATATATTCACCAAGCCATTAAGTGGCCAATTGTTTGAGAGATTCAGAAAGAAGCTTTCTATACTTTCAAAATCCTCTCTCCAATTGAGGCGGCATATTAGCATAAACCAGCCCTGGCAAGTAGGTAAGGTGAAGGAGAGCTTTGGTCTGGATGGTCAACCCTGGCAGACAGGCAAGATGAAGGAGAGCTCTGGCCTGGATGATCAGCCCTGGCAGACAGGCAAGGTAAAGGAGAGTTCTGGCCTGAATCACCAGCCCTGACAGACAGGCAAGATGAAGGAGAGTTCTGGCCTGAATCACCAGCCCTGGCAGACAAGCAAGGTAAAGGAGAGCTCTGGCCTAGATGGCCAGCCCTGGCAGACAGGCAGGATGAAGGAGAGCTCTGGCATGAATAATCAGCCCTGTCAGGCAGGCAAGGTGAAGGAAAGATCTGGTTTGGATGACCAGTCCTGCATGCACCCATGCACACTGAATCAGCACTCCATGCAGCCACGTAGAATGTGCTGTGCAAAATGACAAAACACCAGTTTTGAATTTAGCTGTTTTTGTACCTGCCTAGTACAACCATATCCTTATTTGGTGGATCTAGTATTATTCAAATTTGCAGAGTATGTAGAATGATTTATAGGTTCTATATAAGGAGAACCAATCATTTGTAATCAGATTCATTCAAGAAACATAATTGAAATATTTTAGTATCTTGTTCTTATCCTTTCTGCTTAAGCATGACAAAACATGATTTTCTTCAGTTTGTCCCACTTCTTCGTCAATATATAGAGGAAAATCCAATTTTGCTAATGATTCCGAACATCATTTGAAAAATGGTTTTATTTTGATTTGGTTATGTTTCGATTTAAAACGACCATTGCTCAGTTTTTGTTGCTTTGGATATAGATCACTCACTATCATTTTGAAAAACAAAAAATGGGTCGATCAACTGTTGAGTAATAATATTAAGCAAACTAAACATACGAACCAAAGACATTCCCCCATACCTATTAAAAATATATATATGAACCTAAAACATAAATTTCAATTGAAAGCACATCTCATTTTTTTATGTAAGAACTTTAATAGAAAAT
>BMAC01000024.1:1402959-1422227 GCA_014905375.1 Phtheirospermum japonicum | reverse complement strand
CATGCATATCAAACAGCCTTAACAAAGATGAATTAGAGTTCTAGATAAGTTAATGTCAGGCATAACACAGATCTAAGAATTTCAAGTAAAAATCAAAATCAACCAGTAGCCCTGCTCTCACCTTCAAACAGCCAATCAGATACATTTATCTACACACCCATACACATATTTAAAAAAGAAATTGAATCCATAAAAAGTATGAGTTAATACGCTGATTTTTCTTGGTAACCTCTGAATTGGGGGAGATAAACAAAAATATAAGTCATTCTTAATTCAATTCATAACCAGTTAATCCAATAACTCATGTTGAAGAATGATACTTAAATAAAAACAATTAACAATTATAACGACTAAGAACTATCCTGTATTTCACCAAGAATAATCGGAGATGTTGACGATGACAAGAGGGTGGAGCTTGAACGTTAGGCCGCTGCTCGAAGACGACGCCATATTTCTGCGAGATTTTGATCCTAAGCTCGTTCTCTGCTCTCTTGTTTCTGCGAGATTAGGGTTAGGGTTATGAGGTAGAAGGTTTTGGGGGATTGTTTGGGGATTGAAATTGAGGTTTCTGCGAGATTAGGGTTTGGGAACTATTTTGGGGGATTTTGATCGAAGACCCGAGTTTGGGGATTGTTTGCTCTCTGAGGAATTGGAGCTCTTCGGCCACCAATCCATTGCGGCAGAGTGAAATTAAACGAGAGATTGAGGTTTTAGTTGCAGATCCGATGGAGGAGAGGGTGAAATTGCTTACGATTCTTTTATTTATATTTATCATTTCTTTAGTTTAATATTTATTATTATTTTAGTTTAATATTTATTATTTTTTAGTTTAATATTTAATTCAGATCGTCGGATGAAACACCGATCAACGGTTGAAATAACTTGCTTGACCAAGACGCGGATCGATGACATGGCACACTACTTTCTACGGTGGTTCTAAAGGAACCGTCATTAATTATCATCAATTCACGGCGGTTCTAATAGAACAGCCGTTTAATGTCATCACATTCACGACGGTTCTCTTAGAACCGACGTTAAATCCAGTGAACCGATTAACGCACAAACTAATTAGTTCATATTTAACGTCAGATCTATGAAAACCCCCATAAAATGTAGTATTCTACGGCGGTTTTTCAATAATCGACGTGATTTAACGGCGGTTTTCTGGAAAACCGCCGTAAAAATATATTTAATGGCGGTTTTCCAGAACCGCCGTTAATTAGCCGCCGTAGCCAATTCTGCACTAGTGCATCTTCCAGTAATGATTCATGAACATAAGTATAATCAGAGATAATCTCATGAGAGTCATTATTTTCATTGATGATCAATTAAAGTTGTGCCATACATGCCCTCTTATTCCTTTGGCGAGTATTGATCGAACCAAGTGACCTCCCCCTGTTCCTTTTGGGAGTCACGACCTCAACCACACCTTCACTAAGTATAGTTGCAATGTCTTAATCTGTGACATTGTGCCTCTTATAGGGTCTTTAACCTTGCAGACACATTTGCAGTTGGTATATATATGATCTCGTCACTTTAGAAATTGAGTCTTCTATACTTTGAAGGTCAATTGTTCACTTTACTTTTCTTTCACGTTACATTGTGAAATGCGGGGATCATAATGAGACATAGTATGAAACTATTCTTGTCGTTCCATTAGAAAATACTTTTTCTTATCTCCCCTTAAAGATGGGAAGACTGTCTCATTAGAGTGACAAATTCGCTAATTTAGCGATAAAGAGATCGTCTGTCAAAGGTTTCAAGTAGCGGATGATTGTTGGAGATCATATCCAACATAAATACTTAATCGTCTTTGAAAACCCATAGAATGCGCTGTGGGGGCGCAATAGGCACATATACTGCTTAATCAAATATGCGTAGATATGAATTATCAGGCTTATATCCAGTTACCAACTGGTACGCAAAATATTTGGTTAGCAGGGGTTCATAAATGAATAAGTAAGAGTTGCGTGCAGTATTGCATAACCCTGTGCAATGACAAATGAGTGCGCATAAATATTGCCTTAGTCACCATCTATATTCCTTTTGATGGTGTCTTCTTTGAGACCTTATTATATATGCACATTAGGGTACAAGATCCAGTACATCTATCTTTATTAAAATGCAATAGACATCAAGTACTTTTGATGTAAACCCTCTAGCATTATGAGTTTGGGTGCTTTGATAAGGGTGGTGAGTCCTCAATCATATTAAATGTGCTAGAAGTTTTGCAAATGCAACATTTCTATGGACAATACGTGCCAATGCATCGACCAAAAGAATACTTGAATGATCCGCATTGTGAATGGTCATGTTCACATGTATCACCAATTATCAATTATAAGAATGAAATATTATACTTCGTATCTTTAGCAAATGCAGGTCTCAATCATACAGTTTTGCTAATGAAAAAGTTTTGAAAAAAATGAGTGACGTATCTTTGAGATATGAATGTATGTAGTGCTCCGAGTACTTTAGAATGCATTAGCTATAATTGAACAACATTAGTTCGATACTATACTTTGCATCGAATTTCTATCTCATTTTATGTTTCGCTCAAAATAAAAGATGTCCATGTTAATTTCTTATAATATGGACCATCATATCACGACGACCAAAGAACCCATGTCAGTCGTGTCAAAACTTGAATGAGTCAATGTCCAACAGTTCTTCGTTGGTCATATCTTATGATTCAATAATCAAAAAGCAGTAAAGTAATACTAGATTGACTCTAAAACATGCTTTTTTCCACGTAAATTAAAGGTATAAATCTATTCTCATAATGTACTTCTTAATGATAATCATCAATATGAATATCATCAAACTTAACAAGGCTCATTTCGCTCTTGGTCCATACTGAGCTTTTATGACTTTAATCAATGTGTCACTAGACATCAGGACTTTGTCACATAGAATATAATTATGTGAATAATTTTCTATTCCTCGACAAATTCTCACATTCTTCGGAGATATTTGAATGAAATACTTTTCATTCTAATATTTTATATTACTTACTAGATATGTTACATTATATCTAATAGTTTGCTCATGAACCTTGTATGTGAATGTGTGGTAAATAAATTCAATTACATTCAATGCTTTAGAATGAAATGTAAGATTTATCAATAGGCCCAATAAAATAATAATTAATTTAAAATAGGGCACATCACATAAATCTAACTCAAAATAAACCTTAAGACCAAATATAATAGTCTAATGTGAATGTTTGATCATACTTTCACAAGTTCTTTTGTAAAGTAAGAAACAAACAGATTTCATCAATCAAAATAGAGGATATCCATTGACTAAGCAAGGTTATTGGAGGGACCTCCATGACTTCTACCATGACCAAAAAATATCACGAACTCTTACATATCTTACCTCGTGGCTCATTCTTCCCCCATAGGTAGGGATATCCATGTCTCTTCCCTTTTACTTTGAGGTTATTTCCACTATTCATATCGATTCTAGTTAATCTCAAGAATTTTTTTTATCCGGAGGTCTAACATTAGTATTATGAAAAATAATGTCATGTCTCTTAATGATTTATTATTATAATTAATATTATACAAGTGCATCTGTATGTTTGCTCAAGTGAAAAAAAACAGAGTGAGATCGTATCTCTCAGTACTTATTGTCATTTAAAGTGACTTTCTTTTTCACATATGGTAAGACATGTTTTTAGTCGTAACATATCAAAGTCATTGACCCTTTTAGCAAGCAAACAAATTTCTTTTCACTAAATTCTTAGGCTTGGAAGTAGTTTTTCATAAAAATCTCAAAATTCATTTAGAGTACATCCCAAAGTTTGTTGAGATTTTGAAACTACATATGTTTCCAATATAAGATTTGGGGTCAATATGAAGTCTCAAGTTCATTAAAGAATTGACTTTGACTAATTTTGATGATTCTTTGTCAATTGGGGGTTGATGGATGATATTACTGTGGAAGTGTAGTTCTTCTAGTTTTCACATCAAACCAATGATGGTAATACTCAATTTCTTTAGAGTATATTAAATTGTATTTGGATTGAGTTAGTTCAATCAATTTCTTTAGATAATGAATATGTCATAATCTTTCTTTGATATCGTGTGAATATACTTTATCACAAGACTTATTTATACAATTTTGTATCGTTCATGAACTTTCATTATCATGAAAATATGCAAATGTACAATCAATGGTGCATACATTGAAAATAGCTTATAAAATCAACTTGAAGAGAATTACCAACATACATGAATCTATCAATTCATCGAAATTCATGATTAACTTATAAAATCAACTTGAAGAGAATTACCAACATACATGAATCTATCCATTCATCGAGATTCATGATTAACTACACATATTGGCAAAATCATGATCAATCTCTCATCTAATCGTGTAAATAACTTTATTTACGATATTTTAGAAATAATCTAAAAACATAAGTAAAAATATTATGCATGTACTCTATGAATATCATTAAAGTATTGAAAAATTTCATATTTGTCAATACTGATCATAGGTAATATATATACATATACATGCACAATAATACATACCTTACCATATATATATATATATTGACAAATATTTATTGTTGGAGGAAAGTCATGATTCTTTCCTAATTTTGGTTTTTAGGTTTCGAATTATGCAAAGCATCAAATCCGATCTCCACCGTACATATTTAACCTCTACGTGTTTTGAATAATTTATCCAAAATCCACCTTCATCCAACGGTTAGAATGTGCGTAATTGAATTTTTAAAATAAGTTGGGCAGACAGTTCCGAGAAACAGGATCAGCTCTATTCGAAATTCATTATCGGATTCTTCAGACTTCATATTAAAATCTCCACCGTTAATATTGTACCTGTATATGTTTGGAATAACATATCCGAAATTTGGCCGATTGTGAGAAATCGTGTTCTGAAAAATTCTGCACAGAAAATTTCAAAAGCAGAATCTGTTTTGTTCGAAAATTTATATAAATTCTCTCGTATTACCGAATTCAATCTCCACCGTTCAGAATGTAATTTCAAAGGTTTTAAAGGCTTGGTAAAAAAATGAGCTCGATCCAACGGTCGAAACTCAAGAAACGGTTTTTCAAACATACAACGCAGTTGGGTTTTCCACCTACAAAAATTGTATAATTGTTGATTTGGTTGGTTATGGAGGCCTTTTCTCCATCACTCTTAATAGATTAGAGTTTCGTGTTGATAACGTGTAAAAGGAAAAGTATAATAGAAGAAATACAAAGGAGAGACGATGGAGACGGTAGAAATTAGGGTTCTCTTATTCATCAAAGACTTCCTTTATATAGGTATCAATTACATGTTTCCATAATATATAAAGATAATAAATACCCAAACTGTCCTTCATCAGTTACTTATTGACGAAGGCACACTTGTATTTTTCCTTCAACATAATCATTTTAAAATTCAATCTAGAATATGTATGTTTTTAAAATATGAAAACTGAATACGGCATTTGTTTTTTCTAAATATAAAATTGGGAAAAAGTGCAAAAATAGCCCTAATGTTTGGCGTGGATGCATATATGACTCTAAAATATTTTGGAAGACAAGTGAACACAAAAATTGTGTTTTATTATAATCGGGGTCCCTCTATTACTTAAAGCTTTTAACCCTCAAATAAAGTCTTATTATATTTATTTTGTAATTAAATATAAAAAATAATAAAAAAAAAATATCTGAGAAATCTTTGTGTTATTTAATTTAGTTTTTAGTTAAAAATAAAACAAAAGTGTTGCAATCTTTGTCTTATTTTATTTAGTTTTTAATTAAAATTAAGAATATTGCAAGTATAAAACATTTTACTTAATGGCTTCTCACTATTATTACTTCTCAATCACTCATCTTTCTTCTCCAAACATTTTGATCATTAAATATGAATCCTCCATCTCGATTTGTTAAATCTTTAATGATTTTTTTAGCAAAAAATAAATATTTTCTATTAACCACAAGTTATAAAAAGAGGATTAATCAAATTAAAGAATTGATTAAGTGAGTTTATGGAGGTGAGATTAAGTTTTGTAATTTATACTTTTCTTTTTAATTTTCTTATAGTTGGACCGTAATATGTAGTTTTAAAAATCTTTACTTTTTCAATAAAAACAATCAATTAATTGTAAGTTTTAGTTTAGTTTTTTAGGTTAGGGTTATTTTTTTTATTTAGAGGGTACTATAATAAAACATGATTTTTGTGTTTATTTGCCCCAAGAATATTTTAAGGTCATATATGCACATAAATCCAAATATTAGTATCATTTTTACAATTTTCCCTATAAAATTAAAAAGGAAAATATGGCATGTTAATCAAAAATATGATATTTGACTAAAATTCAACCCTTTTAGTGCCTTATATACAAATAAAATAAATAAATAGATAAAATAGTACGCTTTGGTAATTATGGTCAGCAAGCGAGTTTATCAGGTTCCTCTTGAATGTTTTAGACAAATAACTCAATATGTAAAACTTTATCGATAGTTTATTTTTGTAAGTGATTCATTACTAAAAAAAATAATAATAATATTTTACTTCTAACTACAAATCTGAATGGTGGGGAGTTTAGGGTGCAGTTAAATATATATTTTTATGTTGAGAGTTTTGAATTTAAGGTAAAATAGTAGGAAATGAGTACGGTGACGTGAAGGTACCATACCTTTGATTTACCATTGTTTATAACCAATTTTTAATTTAATAATTCTGATTAGGTAGGAATGGTACATTTACGGTACCGTAGAAGGCCCCAAAATAGTAACGAATCTTATTAATCTATCTATTTATTTACTTATTCATCATCGTTTAGTTCATCCGTCAATATTTCGTTGTTGGGTCTAAGGTTTTCCTTCGCAGCCCTTCATTAACATTATAATCATCTCCCAAAATATTCTTCAAAAGCTTCTTCAGAAGCAATTATTTCACAAGTTTCTTCAATCGCGTGATATCTTCTTTTTTTTTTTCTTCACCAGCATTTGAAACTAATTTTTTTCGATGCGTTTAATTTGACAATATCCTCTCGATCTAATGAAATAGTTGTCATCTTCTGCCCGTCATTAGATCCAATAGGTATCATTTTCTTGTCGTTGCTATGATATGAGGTCCTTATCGCTCTTCTATTCTTCATAAATCTATATATAAAAAATAACATGCTATGAAATTCATAAAACACACGCACACATAACACAAAACAAAATACATAAAGAATGTCTCCTTGGTATTGAAGAATCAATGAAAAAAATTCCACACAAAAACTTAGCGAACTATATTTTAACACAAAAATTAGTGAACCATATCATCTAAAATAATGAAAACTAACAGAACACACAGAATAAGCACATGAAAAGTATAAAAACACAAAAATAAACCAAACAATCAGAATCCTAGTCTCGTAATAAATAGAAGATACGTCATAAATAACGCTACACATCGAAGAAATATGAAAAAAAAAAAAAAAAAACTAATTCGTAACTGCTAAGTAATTAATGAAAAAGAAAATGCATAAGAACAAAAAGTACGAACACGGGAATGCAAACTTTGTAGAACATTCAAATCATGTAATGAAAAACATAAAACTATAAACACAAGAAAAGCCCTAAATATAAATCGAAGGAGATATAGAAAATTACTTTCGATTCGAACCACTGCAATCACCGCTAAATGACACTTTGCAAAGTATCATCTCCACTGCCGATAAAATCGCTGGTGATTTTTCTCTCAAATCTCCATAGCATTACGATCGATCTAATGTGTGGAATTGTCTTCAGTATTTCTCAAAGCGTTTCGATAGTGTTAAATATGAACATTTCTTTCTCTAGAGGTCGGGTGGATGTGTGTATTACATGAGGAATATGAACAATTTTTCTTATTTTTCAAAAAAATAGGTGGTTCAATTAGGTTGGATGGGTAGTTCTTGGGTGGACACAGATTAATTTCTAAAAATAATAAAAAATAATCTTATAGTATGAGATCGGTGATCACCTAATATTTTGTTTTACAATAGATATATATTATGTTGGAAAAATATCACGGGCTAATATTAATTAGTTATCAAATAAATTTGACAAAAGATACTTTTTAATTAAGAAATTATAAAGAAGCTGTTCAATAAATTTGACCTTTTTTAAGGTGATCTAATAAACGAGTCAAATGCTCACAGTCGAGACATTTTAGTTGTTGTATTTGATCGATAGTTATTTTTATTTGCCGATCTTTTAACACACTTTTTTGTGTTGTGATACTTTAATTATATATATGTATTATATTTTGTGATATATTAATAAACTTTTGTGATACTTTTAAATGGTTCACATGATCCCATTCTTAAAATTATTATTGCGATCCTTTTTAATCTTTAGTTTTCGCTATTTATGTTTCAGTTCACATCTTACCTTAATAAAGTCTGAAAATTCCACACATGTTCAACATCAATGTTGATAAGTTGAATGTTACACATTACTTCTTTTATATTTTACTTACTGAGTTCAGCTTTTTTATAATTTATTAACAATTCAATATGCTTCATTATACCATTTTTGCATCGTGCATCACATGCACGGAAAAGTACTAGTAAATTTAAGGAATAATTCCCAAATAGTATAGTGAGGTGAATGTTAATTCCATATAACCTAAGATTAGTTTTTTCTCATTCAGGTTATATATATTGAATTAATTCACAAATTATACTTTGTCTAAAATACCTGTATAATTTAAAAAATATACAACTTTCTTTCTCAAACCATATCACTACTTTCCATTCACCCGAACTTTTCCTCCTTCCCTCTCCGGATCCTCCAATTGCCAACACAATTTAGAATTTAAATTAAATAAAAAATAAAGAATACATTAGCATAATAGCCCAAATGCGATCATTTTGAACATTTTTTTTAGATAATTTGAGCATCTTATTTGATGCATTGATAGTGAACAATATTATTTACGTTTTTTGGAAAGTGGACAATTGTAAAAATCATTAGACTAGTATTTAAATGAAATGTAAATATTTTTAATTTTTTAATTAGTACGTATGGTTGTAATACAGTATATAAGTATCAATATTGATGATTATTTTCTCTATGATTTTATTGTTTGAATTTATATGTTAATGTCATAACCAATGCACGTACATGAATGACTAAAGGAAAACTTGAATTTTACGACGAATAAAATATGTGTAATGAAGATAAATGGGAAAATTGTTTTTTTGGTCCATTCCACTTTCTAATTTAGGACAAAGATATTGTTTACTATCAAAATACATACACGAAATTGGCAAAATTATCAAAAATGGTACAAATTTTTTTCGATCGGGCTTTTTTGTTGACATGGCGTGATTTGATAATTTGTTATCATTTTTCTTTATTTTAAACATTAATTGAAAAAAAAAACCTAAAAAAGAAATCAATTTTAGTCCATTATAATGGCCACATTCCAAAAAAGGTACGTGACATTGATCATCATCAAACCACATCTACTAAGTTGGCCAATTCATCAAAAATGGTCCAAAAAAGGTATGGTCAAGAGTATTGTTGACGTGGCATGATGCGATGCGATATTTTCATTTTTTCTATAATTATAAACATTACAAATATGTTTTGCCCTCCATTTTCTTTTCCGTTTTTCTTTTATTTTTCCTTTAATCTAATCAGTAAAATTTGAATCAATAAAAAATAATTAAAAATCTAAGATAAACATAAAAATATAAAATAAATATAAAAAAATTATAAAATAATTATAGAAATTTATACTTAGGAAATGATTATTAATAAAAAGAATTAGCTAATTCAATTAGATATAAATATAAAATCATAAAATATATTATAAGAAATTATAAAAACATACATATAATTTTATATGAATAAAATTAGATTTATTTTTATAAATACCTATATTTTAAATACTTTTTCAAAATTCAATTTATATTTTTATATTTATTTCTAATTTTATTAACTAAAATCTTAATAAAAATAAAAATTATAAAAAAATTTATATTTATTTTATAATTTTGTAAGTTCTACATTATATTTTTAATTATCACTGATTTTTTTAATTATTTATTTAATAAAATATATTAATTTGATTCAAAGAAAAAGAATGAAGGGCAAATAGGATTTTGTCATCAGTTTAATGTTTAAAATTAATAAAAATGATAAGAAAATATAAACTAACGCCCCGTCAGAAAAATGCCCCTATCAAGATTTTTTGGATCATTTTTGATAAATTGGCCAACTTATCAGACGTGGTTAGATGATGGTCAATGTCACGTACCTTTTCTGAAATGTGGTCAATATAATGGAACAACATTTATTTTTTTCTCGGTTTTTTTTTTCAATTAATGTTTAAAAATAAACAAAAATGATAAAAAAAATAATTGAATCATGTCACGTCAGCAAAAAAGCCTGATCGGGATAATTTTGTACTTTTTTCGATAATTTTACCAATTTCGTGTATGTATTTTGACAGTGGATAATATTTTGGTCCAAAATATAAAAGTGGACAACTCAGAGGACGAAAAAAAGTAATTTTACAATAATTAGATTCAAAGGTCTCATTATTTGCGAAAGACATTAATCTGAAAAACTCAACAAGTACACGATATACACATTAACACAATTAATTACACTCTTTCAACGTTACATTACTGAATCCTAGCAATAATAAGAGTAATATCATCAATCTTGCCTCCTTTATGAGATTTCCCAGCCCGTCTGGCAGCGATCGAAAAGGGCGAATCGCAATACCTATCGAACGAGTTGTAAAGCGCAGTGTTAGCCACGTAACAGCACTGCTCCGCCAAATCATTCCCTAGCATAGCGCCTCGATGCAGGATCTCCAAAATCTCGCTCTCATGCATGTTATCCAACAGCCCGTCCGTCCCCAGTAAGACCAAATCGCCCTTCTCGACCCGAACCTCAATCTCCTCTGCCACGCTCGGGTCGTCCTTGGTGGTCCCCAGCTGATAAGGGCAGTTGAACGATCGTTGTTGTGTCGGGGACCGGTAAACAACGGCGCCATTCCTGATGATCAAAAACCCGCTGTCCCCGACATTGGCGGCGCGTAACATGTTGTCTTCGCCGGAAAGTGCGACGATGCAGGCGGTGGAGGACCCCTGCGCGGTGGTGTTATTGTAAGCCTCCTCCAGAACCCTCTTAGGGCTTTTTACATGGCGGCCATTATTATTATTATTATTATTATTATTATTATTATTATTATTATTATTATTATAGTTAGGGATTTTGTGAGTCAGAGAGATAACGGAGTTGAACATGAGCTGCCGGGCGTACTCGCCACCGTCTATTCCGGACTTTCTCCAGCCGTCGACGCCGTCTGCAACTCCGATGAACTGTTCATCGGCGGCGATGAAATGAGCGTCGTCTCCACGTGGATGCGTGGGGTCGTCCTTTGGTAAGCAGATCGAAGCARCAACCATCTTCAAGGGAGTCTTTTTCCTATTAACGGAGTTTCTGATCAGAGAATCAAACTGCCGCCCTGTCGCCACCGTGAAAGCGTGGCCGGAGTACTTCGCCGCCACCATATGATTCCCGGCCATCTGATTATACCTACAATCAAACTGCATCCTTTTCTTTTTCTTTCCTTTTTGAAACTTGTTGTGTGAGAGCAATAAAATATTTTTTATTTGGAAGTGGGAAAGGTATTAATGCGGCAATTGGAGTACGAGAGGTGGTATATATATATGTAGGGTTATAAGTTTGACTAAAAGTTTCCAAATATATAATTGTTTACCCTGTTATAACTAGGATTGGATGTATCGATTTAATTGAATTACTTTTTTATTAATCAAAAAAACTGAATTACTTTCTTAGCGTAGTAACCAAGTACTACGCTTTCCTTAGTTGGGTAGGATTATATATTCCTACTAAAGGTTGTGATATATTGTATGAAGCTTGTGCACATAATACACGAGGGCAAACAAATTAACGAGTAATCTGATCCGTTATTGTAATGTATTGATTTTTATATTATAAAGTATTAGTTTTTCATAAATTTTTGACTCGTGCTATGTTGTATTGATTTTTTGTACTTTGATGTATTTATACTATGATATATTGGTTTTTTATTATAATGTATTGATTTTTACACTATAATGTATTAATATTAGATTTTGGCCTAATGAATGATCCGTTAGTCCGATCTAACAAGAGTGTTGCTCATACTTTAGTGCATAATATATAAAAAAAAAAAGACTTGATACTTCACAAAATTAAGATAGATATTTCAGTAATTTGACGTGATTTTCTGTATTGAAATATTAATTTAGCGATGAAAAAATAATAGTCGTACAAAAGAGAATTTGGCGAAAACCCATCGATTCGCCACGTGACTAGATAAGTACATATATATTACCGCCTACCAGTGCTGTTAACGAAACGAGCCTAAGGGTTTCGATCTCGTGTTCGACTATTATTCGAATAATGTTTGAGTTTGTTCGTTTAATATTCGAGCAAAATATTGTATTCGTGTTTGTTAGATTAATTTTTTGTGCAGTTCAATTTCTACTCGTTTAATTTAACGACACTTCGATTAATTTTTAGCATAATTCAATATTTTTTTTATTCTTTTAATATAAAAATATAAACAAGTCATGTATAATAAGTAGAAAAAATCTAAATTAGTTATTTTAATTAAAAGATTAATTACATATGGAATAATATTAATTACAAAAAAAATATAATTATAAAAATAATTAAATAAGTTGTATTTATAATAAAAGTTAAACTAATTTATTTTTGGAATCTTAAACATTCTTTATATGTAAATTATAATTTATTTGTAATATTCTAAGTGTGTAAATCCACCATTGTTGTTAAATGTGTTAACTATTAGTGCTGATGTGTCAGGTGGAGAGCATTCCGAGTAATAGGAGGCTGAATGTGGTGTCTCCAAAGCTGAGGTGTCGTATTGTGGTTGATTGAGGTCTATTTTGGGACGATGTCAAAATTCTGTGGGGTATAAATAACAACTTTTTTTGCTATTTTTGTAAATAATTTTTCGAAAAGGATTGAACCGCCTGTCTTTCTTCCCTTACCTACAAAGTTCCGTCTTTTTCTTCTTTTCAAAGCAAATGTTAATTATGATAATCCATACTTTGTTAAAAGTTATGTTGATGGATTATAAAAATACGCTGCTAGAATTATATATTGGTTTGTTCATTTAGATCTTTCCCGATCGATAGCCAAATTTATTACTAAATAGATCTGGAAAAGTAAGATCTGAAATATCATTCCTGTCGATTAAGTATTTTCCAGAAAACATAGTTTTCTTTGTTTTCAAAAATTTTCAGATCTGTTTTATTTACTGAAATTTGATATATTATTCGATTTTTTCAATTATTCAACTTCTTTTAAATCTTCTATTCGGTTCGTAAATTTTAGATCTGAAATTCTTCGATCTTTTAAATTCTTCGATTCCATTTGTAAATTTCAGACCTGATTCTGAAATTGGATAAATTCTTCAATTTTTTTTTAAATTCCTAGATTCACTAATTTATAACAATACTTTCCATTTTTCTGTTTTGCGAATGGGATGTTTTGAATAATTTTGTGAAGATGGGAAAACGTTTTGCAGAAATTTCTGATAAGTAAATTTCAGATCAGAGATTCTTCCATTTCTTTCAGTTTTTCGTAAAATGGTTTCAATCTCCATTATTTTTTAGCTTGCTTTAATATAATTTTTTTCCCGAAGGGGCTGTTCTGAATTATTTTTCAAAACGTATTCTGACTGGTACAAAGTAATGGTAATCTAAATAACTTTCCATTTTGTGTTTTTCCTAATTTCTGCAAATTGTTTTGTAGAATACGTTCCACAAATCATCCTCTTTTATAGGTATTCTTATTTTCTTTTGATTGGGTTTCTACAATTTGGATTTGATGACAAAACAAACAATGCGTAAGATATTTTTTTCAATTTCGTTCTTTTCCCCTACTTCGGCCTGCATTTGTTCTGCCTTGGTTCACATGCCGGCAGCGAATTGGTGAGGTTGAATTCTATTTGAAATTAACTCCCCATTGATGGATCAATCACCATTCAAGAAAATAAAGCCATGCTTATTCTATATAACTTTTGCTAGGATAATCAATCAACAAATTTACTCAATTCCCATTGTTCTAGGTTTTGACGCTCTGTAAGGTAAATTTACTTTTTCTTCTTCAATTAATTCCCAATTTTGTGTTCTATGATATTAAATTTTTGGGGATGATTAACTCAATTATTTTATCCACTTTGTATTTTATTCATTGATTTCATTTCGTATCTTAATTTTCTTCATTAAGAAATTGAACAATTTTTTTCTTAATTGTTCGATTTTTTATGTCATTTGCTAATTTTTGATTTTCCCTTTTATCTCCTTTTCGCATGAGCTAAACAATCATTTGACAACTATAAAGGTAATTTCAAAGAGAAATCAATCTGTTGTAATTTTTAGATTTATGAAAAATACTAATTGATTGTTCACTAATTTCTTGGTTTTTTCTTTTGTGAATTTTCAGAGGCCCTCAATTTTCGGACTGACTACACAAGTATAATTTTCAAGAACAGTCAATTTACTTTTTCATCTTTATTTTTCTAAGTTAATTAATAACTAAAAAGGGTTTTAATAATATATCATATGTAAACTTATTTTGTGGTGACCTTATAATTTTGCCTGATTATGATGCCTAAAGGAAGGATAAACTTGAAGGTGAAGATGTTTGTGAAGAGGTTCATTGTGAATTTGTAAAGTTTAAACTTGGGCAAATAGGTATTGTTTTCTAAGACTCATGTTATCTGGCATAGCTTCTGTATTCAATCTCAAGCTCATTAATTATTGGTTTGCAACGTTTACTTTGTTCTTCAAATTATGCATAGAAACCTTTGGCCATCGTTGTATTGGTTATGTGTGATTCTGCAGTCTCTGCCTTTTATCCTTTTCTTTTTAAATTCTAGCACGATGGCATTTGTAGATTTCTTCAAATGTTTATTGTGGCAAGTTCATTGTGTTGTGTGTTAGAAAATATCTTTCTTGAGGGTCTGATATTTATTTATTTCTTGTTTACAAAAGTTAATCAGTTAGCTTTTAACGACAAGTTCTATTTAGGATTGTGTGTTTGTGTGGATTATGTATTGATTTGCGAATATATCTTTTTTTGCTTATGAGTTATTGGTTAACTTATTTATTTATTTATTTTATTATAGGCAGATGTTAGATACTTATTTTTGGTGTGTGTATTTATCTTTTTGGAATAGTTTAAATGATTCTCCGTTTTCAGAAAATTTTGTTTTGATTTCTTCTTGTCATTTGTTTATCAGACAATTGGGAATGAGGGTATTCATTTCGCATTTGGTTCTAAGGCTTGCGTGCGATGTGCTTGTGAATAGGTGCATTTAGTCTACTTTTTATACACACAATCACGTAAGTGATTCATTCGTCGTTCTCAATTTGTGTCTTTTTGCTTTATATTGGTGGTTTGTAGTGGGTTTTAATTTTTTGTAATAAGTGATATTAATGGGTTATATGTAAAATCTTGGTATGGGAGAAAGCATGATGTGTAAATATGCTATGTATGATCACAATTTGAATAGTGGTAAGGACTTTCATCTCATATCCTGATTGCAATTTCGATATCGATACATTGTAATTTGTAATTGATGTTTGATAGCAATTATTTTTGTTTATTAAAGGGCTTTTTGGATTTTGATTTAGTTTTTAATCGGATTTCGGCGAATAAATATACTGTTTGTTGTTCTCAGTCAAGTAGATACATGTGGAAACAATAACAATGTCGTAACTTCTCCTATCTCGAGTATTTATTTCCCAAGACTATCTCGCATGTAACATGGCTTTGATCAGTTTTCAGATTTCACTTCTGTGTGCAAGTTGGAACTTATGTACTGACGATGTCACTTCTGTTATAGTTTGAGTTACATGGCTCTAATTAATATATATGATCTTTTCTTGATTGATCTTTTTTTAATTTTCTTTTTCTATCTCCATCTGTTTTTTCCTCTTAGAGTTAACGGGTTATAGAATGAATCCGATCCCTAATCAATGAATCTTTTTTTTTTAAGCTGCAAATCTTACTAGAATTAAAGAGATTATTGGAGCGGCAGTATGTTTCTCTTTGTTTTGATAATAATTAGATTTCAGTTGCTTTTTTTTTTTTGTAATTAGGCATAACCTTAAGGGTAGTTTTTATAATTGTTTTTTGGGATAATCTTTTTTTGCCCCCCAATGTATGCAGTTTTTTTCACTTTGCCCCTCGAAGTATTTTTTATTCCACTTTACCCCCTGATGTACAATAATTTTCGACGTTGCCCCCCAAACTTTATTTCCGATGGAATATTCCTTCTAGATTCAATCGACGGGCAGCTGGGGGGCAAATTGAAATAATCTTATAGTTTGGGGGGCAAATTAAAATAATATAAATATTAATTTTTTGTTTTAAAATTTTATATTTGAAAAAGATATATAATGTTTATCTTATACTCACACACACACACAAAGTTGTCAATACAATCCCAATTAAAAAAAATAATAATAAATTTTCAATTAATATTTATAATTTTCTAAATATAAATATTATCAATACGTCTTTTATATTAATAAATATGAAACACATGATTAAGTATTATGTAAACTATTAGGCTAAGTAACATAATAATATATTATTATGTATTATGATTGAACAAAATAAAATAAAGATATATTTCGTATATGCATTATAATATTATGATACGAAAAATAAAATTATCATTCGATATTATTATATATATAAAAAGTGTGATTAAATACTATATTAATCATGAGTACATTATTATATAAGATTATAATTATCGAATGATAAATATAATTAAAATTTTGATATTATAAGATTTTAATTATATTAATTATTCGATAATTATAATCTTATATAATAATTAATGTACTCATGCTTAATATAGTATTTAATCACACTTTTTATACAAATAATAATATCGAATAATAATTTTATTTTTTGTATCATAATAATTTACATAATACTTAGTCATGCGTTTAATAATTAATAATATAAAAGATGTGTTGACAATATTTATATTTAGAAAATTATAAATATTAATTGGAAACTTCTGGTTTTTTTTTTTAAATTTAGAATTTTATTGACAACTTTGTGTGTGTGTGAGTATAAGATAAAGATTATATACCATTCTCAAATATAAAATTTTAAGTCAAAAATTCAATATTTATATTATTTTAATTTGCCCCCCAAACTATAAGATTTTTTATATTTTACCCCCAAACTGTTTTTGCCCCCCAACTGCCCGTCGATGGAATCTAGAAGGAATATTTTGCCGGAAATAAAGATTGGGGGACAACGTCAAAAATTATTGTACATCAGGGGGAAAAGTGGAACAAAAAATACTTTGGGGGCAAAGTGAAAAAAATTGCATACATTAGGGGACAAAAAAAATTATCCCTTGTTTTTTTTTTTTTTATAATAATTAGATATCTTTTTTTTTTTTGTAATTAGGCATAACCTTAGGAGTAGTTTTTATAATTTAAAAAAGTTTGTGTTAATTAAAAAAAACTACCCGACATTTTTGCCAAATTACATAAAATTAGTTATAATTACAAATAGACCTTGACATCTGATTTTGTTTTACAAATTGCACACTCAAAGAGGGGGAATTTGTAATTCTTAAAGATAATTGGAGCTTATCATTATTAGGCTAAACTTCAAGGATGTATTTTATAATTACAAAAAGTGAGAGAAGTTGAGTTAATTACAACAATTACCCGAGGTGTAGCTTAAATACAAAAAGAAAAAATCTTTCAAAACTCCAAATACTCTTGCATTTGAATCTCAGTTAAGAATTTTAAAACATGAGTTTTTTTTTTATTATGTTAAACCTTGGGTAGTTTCTATAATTGTCTTAACAGAGTTCTTGAATTTCATAAAACTATTCATTAGGAACTTCATATACAACTGAAGATATCTTTAGGTATGAGAAGTTGATGGGCACCATTAATAACTATGAGACTAAAAAGAGAATAAAAGTAAAAATACAGTGCAAAAAGGAGTTATTATTTTTCAAGCTGAAATAGACGAGAGAGAACAAAAGCTATACAAAGCCACCGTATTGAGATTATTGTGAAATTAACAATTACAAATGTGATATTTCAAATATATATAGTATTTATAATTAATGTGAGATTAAAAATCACAAATGTTCCATTATATTTTTTTCTTACACCTATGATAAATTTATGCTTTTATGTATTTATTTGATATGCCCGCGTGCATGTTGCTATGCTTAACAACTAATCCCGTGCATCGTACGTATAAATCCACTTGAAATTATTTATTGTGAAGAATGATGTAAATATAAATAGAACGATATCAGTACTTGAACGATATGTATATTAAACAGGACACTACGCACAAACCATCTTTATTTGACAATATTGCCCACGGACCCCATTATCAATAATGTACAATATTTTTTATTTTTGATATTAAAAACTCACATTCTTAAAAAACGAATCCTGAAAACTTTTATCTTTTTTTTTTTTTTCATTTCTCATATTTGCCCGCGGAAATTGTGGGCTTCATATTAGTGTGTATATATATATACTCCATTCGTTTTAAAATAAGTGTCGTTTTAGAGATTCATTTTTGTTACAAATTAAGTGTCGTTTTATAACTTTTTGCTACTTTATTCCAGTTTTATCCTCACTTATTTTAAGAAATATAAACAAATTTTTATTAATATAATAACTAAAGGGAAAGAAGGGAAGGAATTAAATGAGAATATTATTAATTGATTGAGGGTGTCTTGGTCAAGTATTATGTTCCTTAATTTTGAACAAAAACTCTAAAATGACACTTATTAAGAAACTGATGGAGTATAATATAAGTTTATGAAACTTACCACATATTAGTGCGGTCTAGGATTGAGTTTATTGATTGAATTGAATTACTTTCTTGGACAGTAAGTATAATAATGCGATTCACCACATAGCCATCGATATATTAAGATATATTAAGGCAACTTCAAATTTTCGAACAAACTAAAGTTATTTGTAGTTTTATATTTGGGCCGTTTTTTCAGGTCATAAATGTTTGTTGAGGTTGCGAATTTTTAGTATTTTGACCAATGTTTTGAAAACCAGACCGGACATCGAACCAGATCAATAACTGGTTCATTAGGTTATTGGTCCGACCGATTGAACCGTTTTTAAAAAGCCGGTCATCAAACCGGACTCCTATATATATATATATATATATATA
>BMAC01000024.1:1389889-1401325 GCA_014905375.1 Phtheirospermum japonicum | reverse complement strand
TATGCCCGTCAGCAATCCATCAGTATATACTGACGGCTTGTTGCCCGTCATCATATCCCAATTTTTTTGTGGTGTATTCTTATATACATGTATAGTTTCATACTACTATTTATTTATAGGCAAAGTCTCAAACTACATCATTGAATTTCATATTATGTCGTGAATTTCATACTATATTGTGAAATTTCATACTATGTCGTGAACTTCATACTATATATATTGTGAAATTTCATACTACATCTTCATATTTTATATTAATTCGTGTTATTTTATAATTATATGTCGATTTTGTACTCTTTTCCTTCAAATTTTGTACTAAAAAACAAAAAAAAATCAATTTCAACAAAAAACTCATACTAAAGTACAAAAACTTCAATCCATATTATAAATACAACTTTTTTTTCTTCAAATTTTGTACTCCATCCTTCTCAAAGAGACATGATTGATTGTTATTTTACGTGTCCCAAAATGATAGATTTGTTATACATTTATTTTATCACTTCCATGCATACCTCTATTTAATTATACTAAAATCAAACTACTTCACTTACCTAAATTAACTTTTATGAAAATTAATTAAATAATAAATAAATAAATAAGTAACCATAGGACATGGATGGAAAGAAAATACTTTAATTATATTAACTAATATTTTCTTAAACTATGTGAAAGAACCGTAAACCTAACTTTTAGTATTAAAATACCATATAGTAATCAATAGGATTTTATACAATTTCATACTATTTCTTTTATCATTTGTTTAGTAGTTATTTCAGCTAAATTACAAAGCTAAATTAAACAAACACCAAGCTTAGGGAACAAACTGAGGCCCATAAAAAAATAGAAGAAGTGGGTAACTCACTTACCCACTTCCCCTCTAGATTTTTTTTTTTCTCCTCAAATTTCATTAACTAACGTAATTTACAGAAAAAAATGAATTTGAGAATCCCATTTCATAGGGCAAAATCTATCTGATGCCTAACAATGTTCGCTAATGTATTTGTGATATAACCACGAGTCTACGGTGTAAATATAGGATATAATGAGAAAGAGTGTATTCAATAAAAACCAATAATTTAGAATTAATAAGCAATACAACAATGATAACTTAATTTTATTTAACCTAATATAAAATAAATTTTTGTTTTGTCGATAAATAATCGACGAACATGAAACAATCATATAAATGAGTTTAAACTATTATATCAAGTTGCTAAGATCAACAACAATCGCAAAGCAGAGAGAATAATCAATTGGCGCTACAAAATAATAAAATACCGAGGGCAAAACCTAAGAGAAAATTGTCCTCGGTATTACCGAGGGAAAATACCTTCGGTAATGTTACCTTAGTTAAATCCTTCGAACACATAACGTCAATGTTTACTGCCATTATTAGCAAAAGCAATACCGAAATTTTCGAGGGCAAATTTACCGAGTGCATATTCTCCTCAAAAAATTTCAAGAGCACTATTTTCCCTCAAAAAAATCGAGGGGATCGATTCCCCTCGGAAAATCTCGAGGGTAAATTGGTCCACTCAATTTTTTGTAATTAAAGAAATAATAAAAAATATTTTAAAAAAATATAATTGCGTAAAAATAAATCATATCATATCATTTTACGCATGTAAGCTAAATAATTATCACTGAACACATACGTATTGACACGTATCGTGTAATTCGATCAATTGTATCCACAATACTAGCGATTGACTTATTCCATTGGAACGTAAACTAAATGAAGCGTCGTTATTTTTGTGAATATACCACAAGGTGGGTTTCATTGTTTAAGAACCACAAGAAATAGTAATTGATAGGTAAATATATTTTTTCTATTTTTATTTCTTTAATTAAAAACTCGAGGGGACCGATTTTCCCTCGAAAATTCTGACGTCAAAGGTGTCCCCTAGAGATTTTTCGAGGGAAAACCGGTCCCCTCAATTTTTTATAATTAAGAAAAAGTAAAAAATATTTAACGAGTATAAGCACATGATGGGGGAAAAGTATGGGAAGCGGCTTAATGCGTATAAGCAGACTCGTGATCAGACTGGCCAACCACAAAGGATCGTTGGCGAGGGCATTTGGAAATAAATGATTTTCTTATGTCTTTTTATTAAATTATAAATTTTTACTATTACAAATTATTAATGACTTAAATCTATATATCATGGATCTCAACTAGTGCATGTAATGTGGAGTGGGATAAACCTGATAACAAGAAGAGGTTCTACTAGTGCAGAGCCAATAGGTGGAGTGAGCCTACTGGTCTGGGTACTAGAATGTTGAAGCACACTGGGGGTCTAGATCTACGATCGATATCTTATGATATCGTAAGTACTTTAGATCATAATACATTATTTGTTTATTTATTTAATGTTAACTATATGATAATTTCATTCGAATACAGGAGTGGGAGATGGGTGAGTCGTCCACTGCGTACCAAGTTTCTGTACGTACGCACCAGAAGGGCGACGACACGTGGGTCGATGAGACCTAGTAATATTAATGTAAGTCTCTTTTTATGTTAAATAGTTATAATTTAACTTTTTTTTTTTTTGGTTTTCATGTAGAATTAACTTGTTTTTTAGTTAATTCATTTGCTTGTTTATTTGTTTTTAGTTTGTGATTTTTTTGGATATTTTAAATAAAAATAGGGAATAATAATAATAATTATTAAAAAATTGTTTATTTTAAAGAAAACGAGGGGAGTACCGCCTTCGGAAAAATTGAGGACAATAGTGCTCTCAAAAAAATCGAGGGGAATGCCAACCTAGGAAAACCCGAGGGGAATACTACCCTCAAAAAAGTCGAGGGCATTTTTCCCCTCGATTTTTCCGAGGGCCACATTACCCTCGGTTTTCCCAAGGGTGGTACTCCCCTCGGTTTTTTCGGGAGCACTATTGCCCTCAATTTTTTCGAGGAGTATATTGCTCTCGATTTTTTCAAGAGCAATATGATTAAAGTCTTGGGTGATTTACCAAAAAATGACCCTTCGGTATTCCCCTCATGACCTTTACTCTGGGCACATATTCCCCTCGGTAAGTTTTATCGAGGAAAAATTACCCTCAGAATTCCCCTCGGAAAAATTGATTATCGAGGGCCTTTTTGTCATTACTGAAGGATTTTCTCCTCGTTAAAATACTTTTTTTTTGTAGTGTATAGAAAGGTACTTCGAGGATTCAATTCAATGAATGACTCAATGCAATATTATTTCAATTCATCAAGTATTATTTTTGATTCAATTCATCATAAGTTAATCATAAAAAGCATTTAGTTTTTATGTCGAAATGATTAAACCGTTGACCACAAGTACAAAATAATATATCTATTCAAAATTATACATATGACTCCAAAGGTTCGAAAGATTTATAAACTTCACGTGTAATCTCAAACTTCTTGTTTATTGTGTTTTGTATTTGAAAGGCTAATAATATATCTCATCTCTCGGTTAAATTTATTAAAACCCAACAATCGTAAATGATGATCAAACAATTACGATATAATATAATAATTCACAAACAGGAAAATAATGAAAGAACCATACTTGACTTATTGAAATTTACAAAATATCAACATTTAACATGTTTAACCTTGCAATACTGAAAAACTAGCTAGACATAGTTAAAACATTGTTAAGACGATTCATCGAGTAGTTCACGAGCAAGAAAAATGAGTAAAGTAACTAAGTAAAACCCGAAAATTTCGGAGACGATTTGTCATTCTTTGTGTTCTTCATAATCCTTTCTCAAGCGTGCTCCAAGTCTCTAAACTCTCACTCAAATCCTCACTATGGTGTTTCTCTAGCTTCTATCATGTTCTTGGATGGTTTCTCAACTCTATTCTTATAGCTCATAGTCAAATCTTGGCTTTAAATTCGGAATAAAGGCAATTTGTAATGGTCCTGGGCTTGATTGCGGTCTAGGTCGTGACTGTTACATGGGTCAGGATGTTTATATTGAAAAGCTGCCTGCTGGTTCGGGCTGAGTTACAGTCGCGACTGCTATGCTGATAATCGGCCATTTGTAGTGGTCAATGTCACAGTCGCTATGGTGATAAATAAACCTATAGTTCCTGACATATTACCAATTCACTAGCACAATCCAAACATTGTTTCAAAAACCATTAACCAACTACTACTTGGATCTCGTCCAAATTACAAACTAAACCATTAATAATAGACTTTCTTGATAGACGCGTTTTTCAGACTACCTAAACCACTATGGATGAAAATGGTGCATGAATGTCTCAACGGCAAGTTTTTTTGCACCACGATGCCATGTAATCTGTACGAATATACTTCAAGTCAATGCCAGCAGTCATGCACTTGATGGAATTCAACGCGAAAACACTGCAATCGTCCCTGCAAGATTTGAACTATTTCTAGCATGATTATAATGATAATTTTGAAAAGTATTTAATTCAACTACATAATTACATGTTCTCCTACATAAGGCATATTTCTGTGACAACATGGAACCAAATCATCTCGTATTTATCATCTAGGTTGAGGTGGGCCAAAAAAGGTATAATAACAGACACGGTTATCATATATTCATTAAACACGCTTCATCTACTGTGTTTCGGTGTCATAGATTTCCACTATGCGCTGCTTAAGATCAATCCTGAGTGCAATCAAATGATTGTTTATACAAAAAGAAATGTATAAGAATGTACACCCTTTCCAAAGTTTTTCTACCATTAGATCCACACTATCAATGTACCTGGTAAATGTATCACAAAAGAACTCACCCATGGAGTTTTTCGGCAACAATGACTGATTAACGTTGTTGTGCATTCTCTTTCCCGGTATTAGATTCTTTATTTTACAATAAACAAATAGTGAATCCAAAATTCATGATCCTTGATTAAAAAAACCAGTGAATTTGGCTGCTCGCTCTCACATATTATATAGCGCAATATCAACATGCTGCACAGTATAATCAACAATGAGACAATGTTTACAAAAACGAAAGTCAAGGTAAAAAAACCACAAGGTCAACTCACTAGTAGAAGAGTTTTAGCGGTGTTGAAATATATCAACGGATTCATGGCTTGGTATTATCGGAGATCGATTCGTTTATAGAATTCAATGTGTTTCAAGCTTGGAAAATAAAAGGAAAATGAAAATAAAGAAAATAAACTAACTAAACTATTCTAGGAATTGAAATAGCATGTTGGTCGGATACCTCATCGGATGCCTCGTCGTATGCCTTAACTGAAAATGCAAGCAATTAATGAAAACAAGTAAAAACAAGCATTGTTTCACCAAGTACAAGCATGCATGCACAAGGTATAACTATGCATAAAATCTTAAATAATGCAAGTAAGCAAAGATTGAAAGCATGGATGTAAAGAGCAAGAAAAGTTGACGTGAAATCTTAAAACTTTACGGAAAATAACAAGCAACGAAGCCTAGATCTAAGATTTAACCTAAAACTATGCATGAAAATAAAATTACAAATAAAGCATAGGAAAGACTTGAAATCAAGATGATCTAAGACTTGATCTATGATCTAGATGTATCACTCATCTAGATTCCATATACAATTCTTAAGATCTAACAAGAGAACAAGGTGCTAAGGCAAAAAGCATAACATGAAGAACAAGCATGGAAATGAAGAACAAAGCATGGAAATAAAGCACAAAACATGAAATTAAAAGGAAACTTACTTGAATTAAGAAATGAAACAAAGCTTGAATGTAAATTGCATCAAAAGTAACAATACAAAGGAGTATTTGGATTCTTCTTAGGCTTACAAACCCAAGGTGGTGCTTGAAATTAAATCTAATCTAGAAAAAGAAATTACATCAAAGATTGAAATTAAATCTAAAACCTAAGAGAGAAGATTATCCAAGAGCTTGATTGAAATTTGATCCCAAACCCAAGTTAGGGTTTGGAAGGGAGAGTTCTCCTCAATGGTTCAAGGTGTGGGCTTTATATAGTTGTTTGTAGGGGCAAAAACGTCAAAGACACCAAAATTCTCGTAGCCCTCAGCGTTGCAGTCGATCGACTGCAGGGGGTGTTGATCGACTGCAGGGCAGTCGATCGACTGCTCTGCTCGCAAGATGTTGGCTACTGCTCGACAGTCGATTTGGAGCTCCGTCAGTCGATCCGTGTCCAGTCGCTTTGGGGCTTTTCAGTCAATCCTGGATGCTTTCGGCTCAAATTTCTCGTTCTCCGGTCTAAAACGTCCGCCGAGTGAATATAACCCTTTTGACCACCTACAATACAAGAATTTAAACTTAAAAACCCAAAAATAGCTCAAACACCTTACACTTAGTACACTTTAAATCAAAAAGAAAAGGGATAATTTTTTTTTGCCCCCCAATGTATACAGTTTTTTTCACTTTGCCCCCCAAAGTATTTTTTGTTCCACTTTCCCCCCTGATGTACAATAATTTTCAACGTTGCCCCCCAAACTTTATTTCCGACGGAATATTCCTTCTAGATTCCATCGACAGGCAGCTGGGGGGCAAACTGAAAGAATCTTATAGTTTGGGGTGTAAAGTGCAAAAAATCTTATAGTTTGTGGGGCAAATTAAAATAATATAAATATTAAATTTTTATTTTAAAGTTTTATATTTGAAAAAGATATATAATTTTTATCTTATACTCACACACACACAAAGTTGTCAATACAATCCCAATTTAAAATAAAAAAAAACATAAATTTCCAATTAATATTTATAATCTTTTAAATATAAATATTGTCAATACATCTTTTATATGATTAATTATTAAACACATGGCTAAGTATTATGTAAATTATTATGATACGAAAAATAAAATTATCATTCAATATTATTATTTGTATAAAAAGTGTGATTAAATACTATATTAATCATGAGTACATTAATTATTATATAAGATTATAATTATCGAATGATTAATATAATTAAAGTCTTATAATATCAAGATTTTAATTATATTAATCATTAGATAATTATAATCTTATATAATAATGTACTCATGATTAATATAGTATTTAATCACACTTTTTATACAAATAATAATATCGAATGATAATTTTATTTTTCGTATCATAATATTATAATGCATATACGAAATACACCTTTATTTTATTTTGTTCAATCATAATACATAATAATATATTATTATGTTACTTAGCCTAATAATTTACATAATACTTAGTCATGTGTTTCATATTTAATAATATAAAAGATGTATTGACAATATTTATATTTAGAAAATTATAAATATTAATTGAAATTTATGGTTTTTTTTTTAAAATTGGAATTGTATTGACAACTTTGTGTGTGTGTGAGTATAAGATAAAAATTATATATCTTTTTCAAATATAAAATTTTAAAACAAAAATTTAATATTTATATTATTTTAATTTACCCCCCAAACTATAAGATTTTTTACACTTTACCCCTCAAACTATAAGATTCTTTCACTTTGGCCCCCAGCTGCCCGTCGATGGAACATAGAAGGAATATTCCATCGAAAATAAAGTTTGGGGGGCAACGTCAAAAATTATTGTACATCAGGGGGCAAAGTGGAACAAAAAATACTTTGGGGGACAAAGTGAAAGAAACTGCATACATTGGGGGGCAAAAAAATTATCCCAAAAGAAAACTAACAAGAAAATAACCTAAGAACTAGAATAAACGACTCAAAACGACTAAAAACAACGCTAAACCCTAATTAAAAATACTAGGAAAAATATAACAATTACATCCAAAACAACTACCCCACACTTATTGGTTTGTTCGTCCTCGAACAACGAAATGAATCAAGAGTGTACATGCAATGAACATTATGTAAGAAGAGAAACCCCTGTGCTTATCCTTATTGATATGATGGAAACTTCAACATAAACTCGCTAGCGTCAAGCATTGCTCGTATTACTCTTTCTCAAATGCAAGCCAAAACGATGACTTCCTCACAAGTGGAAATCTTGAGGGTATTCGCTCAAGTGTATATAGGACGTGTATACGCTCGAATCGGACAATGAATGCACTCGTCAAGATTTCACAAATCGGACGCTAAAAATTGCTCATAGTACATGACCAAATAAGAATCGAAAGAGGTTTTTATTATGGGTTGTAGTGTTGGCTCTTTGGTAAGTTATGAAACATATGGATATAGTGGCTAACACACGATTAAACGTGATCAATAACTCAAAAAATTCTAATTTCTAAAACTCGAAGCTTATAATCGTTTTACCTTTCCCAATTCACCAAACTCTCAATCGAAACCCTTTCTTCTTACACACTTTTTCCCGACTTTTATTTCACAAAAGTTAGAAGCCTTTTGAATTTGCTTCTTTTCACTAAACTTAGCCTTTAAGTTAGGCTTTACACATGAACGCACGCTTTATCACTTTTCGTGACTTGTGCTGGAGTATTATTTTTCTTCTCCTTCTTTTTTTTTCTTTTTTCTTTTTTTTATAAGCAACTCAAAACCCGAAACCTACAATCGATTTCCCTCACATTTCTCGTTAACTAATCATACACTCTCACCTCACAATTTATGAAGATATAAGAGCTAAAATCGAGCTCGGCTAACAAGAAATGGGACATAGGCTCAAGGGGGCTCGTTTGGGACTTTTAAAGTAGCTTAAATATATGGATATGGCCGGAACAAGGGTGATATATGTGCCTCGAGGTCATTTTCAAAATCAACCATGTACGAGCAAAATCAAACCTCCTCAATGCAATTTCCATAAAAATGCAAGCAAGCCGATAAATCACACAAGGCTACTCACTAGTTTGCACCGAATTTGGGAGCAAAATCAAAAGAGCTTTTAGAGCTTTGCAATCTTTTCACGAGAAAATGTTGATTATATATATATATATATATATATATATATATATATATATATATATATATATATATAGGCGGGTTTGGACGAAGCACAAAAATTTCAACCCCTCACACAAGAGGCCATAAACATGTAAAAACCCGACAAGTAAACTATTCAAACTTCCAAGCACGTGGAGTTGTTCACAATGTATTAAAGACACAAACGACACAAAAATTGATTCAACCATATAAATGCGCAAATAGTAAGAGTCACTTCGCCAAGACTCGAGTTAAGAACCACAAATCATACTTGACAAAAACCCGAACCCTAACCACCTACCCACCCCACACTTAAACCATGCAATGCCCGCGTTTTAATGAAAACCAAGTAAAAGGAGGGGGAGTAGAAACTTCCTTAAACCGAGCAAGTTTTGGTCGATCTCGGTGGGGTCCACCTAGGCATCTAAGCAATCCAAGTAAAAATCGAGCATGGCTAGTATCTTCCGGCTTCATGAACGCTACTCACTTATCCAATCGCCCAAGGTTGAAGTCGGAAAACAACACACTATACAAGAAAGTCACACGAAATTAAAAACTCAAGAAAATATGTACACGAATCTCAACAAAATATTGTTTTTTTGTTTTTCAATTTTTCAAGTGTTTTTGGATTTTTGAATTTTTGAATGTTTTTGGATTTCTCAATAAAAGAAAGAAAGAAAGAAAGAAAGAAAGAAATGGAAAGAACTTGGGTTGCCTCCCAAGAAGCGCTTGTTTTACGTCACTATCTTGTCATACTCCCTTTTTGATCAAGGTGGAAAGATAACGGGAGGGTCCACCAAGATAATCTCCTCCTTGTCGGGAGGATCCACTCTTTGGAACGTCCTTGGCGCATTGCATAGCTCAAATAAGATCCGCCAAAAAACAAACGTTCCAAGCGGGCAAATGAAACTCATCTCGGCTCGGTCCTCGGGTGGGATGGTGGTTTTGAAGTGTCCTGACGACTCATCCATAAAGAAAAAGGAGTAATGGCCGGCTAACTTTTCCAACCTTTGATCGACAAACGGGTGAGGGAAATGATCTCTCTTGGTAGCCACTTTCAACTTCTTAACATCGACCAACGTCCTCCAACCCGTTGTAGCCCTCGTGGCCAACAACCATCCTTCTTCATCCTTAAGAAAGAACATGCCGCTCGTCTTGGGGACCAAATCAATGGGCTTCACCCACTCGCTCTCAGCGAGTACAAACATTAAGCTTTCCCACAAAAGTCTCCAAATCCTGGCTCTCACCATTTCATCAAAACTCAAATTCAAAGGGATAACTCTCTCAACCACTCCGGGTCTCCAATCAATAACACCCTTAAGAACTTCAAGCACTTTAACCGTCCTCTCATCCTCGTCCTCTCGATGCAAATTTGCAAGGATGATAATCGACTTGCTCTCCTCCTCCTCCTCAAGATGATCGTCCATAGTTTCAATCTTACTATCAATAACCCCCACCTCCCCCTCTAAAAATTCATCGTTGCCCTCAACGATACATCATGAATCATCTCCTCACAAAACGGGGTCAAATAGAGGCACAACGGGCTCATCAAGAAGAACAAGGGGCTCATCCTCACAACATCCCTCTATATCGACCACCGGGCCAACCTCCTCCTCATTGCTCCTCTCTTCCAAACAAACTCGTTCGACCGTGGCCTTGATGAAGTCCATATACACCCACTTTTCTCAAGATTGTTTTAAAAGTGAAAGGTAAGGGGTCAATAGTGATCATAAGCATCGAGAACTTGGGCAATAGTGGTGGCACCAATCGGGGCTTGATTGACATTGGGAGGATAAGAATCGCTGAATCGAACTTTTTCGCGTTTAAAATAATGAAAAGCTCGTCCGCAAGAGAACGGAGCTATTGTAGGCGATAAGTTGACTCGAGTCGAATCACAAGGAAGACTAATCGGAAACTATTCCGGTGTTCGATTTTATGAACATTACTACGAAATTAAAAACTAAACTAAACTATACTAAACACTCGATCAAATAAAGTTTGAGGTGTTCTAACATCTACGAACAATAAAATAAAAAGACTTTTRAAAACGATTAATAAAAAGCGAGGGTCTAGTGTAYCGGAATCGTCTCCACGATCGGGGTTGTCAATCCCGATGGTTYTAAAYGACCATAGGCACACTAGACCGATAAACTTAGCCAACAAACATAATCATGATSAGATCATAATACCAACGYAAAGCATGAATATCATCATGATCATCATAAACTTAGCCACCAAGCATAAACATCATCATGATCAACTCCATAATATTAACGCAAGCAAATAAGCATTAAGCATCGAACGGTAAAAACAAACAAACTAATTCATGCCACCCTTTCAATTCAAGCAAAATTAGAGTTAGATAGTTCGTAGTTTCGTAGTTTCTACGTCGTCCGTCGTTCGAGTTCGTTTCTCGTCGCTGAAGATCGATGGATGGCTGCTGCTTTCTAGATTATAGGTTTTTCTGCACCTTTTTATTTGCTTTATGTATTTGGATTTAATAACTTTCGCTTTGATGTTGTTATGTACTTTAGTTTCGTTAATTTAGTCGTTTTCCTTTTACCGTTTTTCCTAGTTTGTAATTTATGTTAATTTGGTTGAGTAGTTTAGTTGTTATTATTCGTTAG
>BMAC01000024.1:1329639-1373745 GCA_014905375.1 Phtheirospermum japonicum | reverse complement strand
GAATTACATCAGCTCTGCCCCAAATAACCGTAGGGGGGAGGAGTTGACGGGGCAGCCAGTTAATCAGACCTCATTTGGGGTAGATCTGACTTGGAAGATTGGGAGTTAATATGAAGAGAAACAAAGGCGGCTTTTTCGTTTGGGTAAAAGTCCGACCAGACCTGTTGGAAAATGGGATGCGTGGAAAGAAGGAAGCAGCTCTTCCTTCTTCCTGAGCTGGAGGAGCGCTCTACCAGACAAGGGAAGGGGAAGACCTGTTTTCCAGGCTCTGAATAAGGAGACAAGTGGGACCACTTGTCAGAATTGGTTGCGCGAATGGCCCGTGATTTGCGGCGCGTATTCCTGGGATCCCGAATGGGGTCCCCACTAGGATAAGTTATAAATATCCAAGCCTGGAGATAGGGAGAGGTATGTTGTTGCAAGCATTCCTTCTTTTTTCTGGAAAACACCTCATCGCTTACTAACTTAAGCATCGGAGAGGTTTCCACCGGAAAACCACCGGTGGTCCTTTCTAACCTTTGTTTGTGGTGTAGGCTTTGGAAGCTCGTGGGTGCCCAGATCTTATTCAGGTGGTTCAATATTTCAGGTCGAATCACTAACATACTTAACAAAAAATGTCAAATAACAAAACAAGCTAAAAACACAAAGAAATTACAATCAAATCGAAAGTCTTAACCAATCCGAGTCGCAACGGCGCCATTTTGTTGGAAGAGTTTTCGTTTTGATTCCCCGGCAACGGCGCCATTTTGTTAAAAGAGTTTTAGCGGTGTTGAAATATATCAACGGGTTCATGGCTTGGTATTATCGGAGATCGATTCGTTTGTAGAATTCAATGTGTTTCAAGCTTGGAAAATAAAAGGAAAATGAAAATAAAGAAAATAAACTAACTAAACTATTCTAGGAATTGAAATATCATGTTGGTCGGATGCCTCGTCGTATGCCTTAACTGAAAATGCAAGCAATTAATGAAAACAAGTAAAAACAAGCATTGTTTCACCAAGTACAAGCATGCATGCACAAGGTACAACTATGCATAAAACCTTAAATAATGCAAGTAAGCAAGAATTGAAAGAATGGATGTAAAGAGCAAGAAAAGTTGACGTGAAATCTTAAAACTTTACGGAAAATAACAAGCAACGAAGCCTAGATCTAAGATTTAACCTAAAACTATGCATGAAAATAAAATTACAAATAAAGCATAGGAAAGACTTGAAATCAAGATGATCTAAGAATTGATATATGATCTAGATGTGTCACTCATCTAGATTCCATATCCAATTCTTAAGATCTAACAAGAGAACAAGGTGCTAAGGCAAAAGGCATAACATGAAGAACAAGCATGGAAATGAAGAACAAAGCATGGAAATAAAACACAATACATGAAATTAAAAAGAAACTTACTTGAATTAAGAAATGAAACAAAGCTTGAATGTAAATTGCATCAAAAGTAATAATCCAAAGGAGTATTTGGATTCTTCTTAGGCTTACAAACCCAAGGTGGTGCTTGAAATTAAATCTAATCTAGAAAAAGAAATTACATCAAAGCTTGAAGTTAAATCTAAAACCTAAGAGAGGAGATTATCCAAGAGCTTGATTGAAATTTGATCCCAAACCCAAGTTAGGGTTTGGAAGGGAGAGTTCTCCTCAATGGTGCAAGGTGTGGGCTTTATATAGTTGTTTGTAGGGGCAAAAACATCAAAGACACCAAAATTCCCGCAGCCCTCAGCGTTACAGTCGATAGACTGCAGGGGGTGTCGATCGACTGCAGGGCAGTCGATCGACTGCTCTGCTCGCAAGATATTGGCTACTGCCCGATAGTCAATTTGGAGCTCCGTCAGTCGATCCGGGTCCAGTCGATCGACCACCAGTCGATTTGGGGCTTTTCAGTCGATCCTGGATGCTTTCGGCTCGAATTTCTCGTTCTCCGGTCCAAAACGTCCATCGAGTGAATATAATCCTTTTGATCACCTACAAAACAAGAATTCAAACTTAAAAACCCAAAAATAGCTCAAACACCTCACACTTCGTACACTTTAA
Source organism: Phtheirospermum japonicum (assembly GCA_014905375.1). NCBI lineage: Eukaryota > Viridiplantae > Streptophyta > Magnoliopsida > Lamiales > Orobanchaceae > Phtheirospermum > Phtheirospermum japonicum. The sequence continues at coordinate 1,371,708 of BMAC01000024.1, read as the reverse complement.
ATAAAAAAGAAAACTAACAAGAAAATGACCTAAGAACTAGAATAAACGACTCAAAATGACTAAAAACAACGCTAAACCCTAACTAAAAATACTAGAAAAAACACAACAATTACATGTAAAACACTCACGTCTCCATAATCCCATTCCATTGAGGAGGTCATCAAAATATTTTCTTGACATATCGCGTAATGGTAAGTAAATGATATCGATGAAAAAACATGATACATAATTCAAACATTAGTGTAGAAACTGCATTCTACAACAGAACATCCTATTGCATTCCTTAAAATAATGTTCTGGATTAAACTTTATAGAACGGTATTTGAAATTACCGTTCTAGATAGATGATTTTCCAGAACGGTTTTACAATACCGTTCTGCAAAGTATACATTCCGGAATGGTAATTGAAAAACCATTCTGGATTATGAGTCGATCCAGAACGGTATTCTAATAACGTTCTGGAATGTGTACATTCTAGAACGGTATTTTAAAACTGTTCTGGAATGTATGTCAATCCAAAATGGTTTTAATAAGACCATTCTCAAAAGTCTTTTCCAATTAAATGCCGTGTAAATAAAAAAATTGTACTGCCCATATTTTTCCTTTCCAGAACGGTATTGTGAAAACCTTTCTGGATTTACTCGCAAATACAGAACGGTAAGACAAAATACCATTCTTGAAAGTCTTTACGAATTAAAAACCAAAATGAAATTACTTCAACAAGAAACCTAGAAAATTATCCTTTTCCTTCCTCAAGAAATATTTCAATCCATCACCACCATCTCAAATCTCTCGCCCAGAACCCTAACCCCTCCCGATGAAGAGATGAAGAGCGGATCCCAATCCCATCTTTCTCGAATTCAAAACCTTCGATAATGAGAATCGGATTCGAATCCCCTTTTCTTGTCAACACCATGGAACCTACGTTATTTCCGCCGTTTAACGCGAATGCCACTCTCTCCCCGCCTCCGTCCTCCGGTGACGAAGACGGAACCTTAGAGGACGAGTGGTACGGAAACATCCAGTACCTTCTTAATATCTCCGCCATCAGAGCCCTCACCTGCCTGCTGATCTTCATCTTCGTAAAGCTCCGCATAGACCACCGTCGAGTGCTGGGCCCACCGCCATCGCCTCCAAGCTTCTCGCTGTCTGGCACGCCACCAGCAACGAGATTTTGCATCACTGCGGCGCTAACGTCACGCAGTTCCTCCTCATAGAAGGCGGCAGCTCCGCCTTCCTTCTCCTACTCGTCGCCTTGGTTGTCATTTTCATGCTTCCATTCAATATCTACACCGGAGATGCGCCTATTTCCGATGAATTTCTAAGACCACGATTAATCATATTGCTAAAGGTTCGCCTCTGCTCTGGGTTCACTTCATTTTCGTTGTTGTGGCTGTCTTTCTGGTTCATTATGGCATAAATGATATTGAGAGATGGTCAAGAATAACTAGGTTTTGAGATGGGAACGGAAATCTCTTGCAAGAGACCTGCCAATCCTTCTTTTTTTCTTTAATCTCTTGTATGTTATATTGCAGTTTCCTCTTCGTAGGTTTCCTCTAAAGTAAAGCAATTTTTCACTGACCACTGACGTGTTTTTTCTTATGCTTGGTGCTTCAGTGTATGGTATTTATAGATTATTTGGCTTGCATTGATTACAGAGAATGAGGGAAAATCATAGTTTTGTGATATGATTTCATAGACATGGTGACCTTTGTCCTTTATTAAACTTTTAGAAGTGCATAAGGCAGCATGATTTTAAAAGTTTCGCTCCTCTTGTTCTTAATCTCTCTGTTATTTGCTGAACTTGTGACTTGTGTTATGTGTGTGTGTATTTCCAGTAAGTTTCTGTGTGGCGGTCATACTTTGTAAGCTAATATTCATAATTCTAGGGTGAAAAGTCTTACTTTCCAAAACAACTCAAATAGTTATTTTTTTTATATCTACTTGATTGTGTTGCCGTTCTAGCTGTAAACTTATGGGTTTACAGGGAAACACATCAAATGAAGAGGGTCTACATGACATAGTAAAAGCGGGAGCAATGGGATAGAAGCTTCATGAGGACCGGGGAACGACTCCAGCTGCAATAGATAGATGTTTGTCTGTTGCGGAATTATACGACCTTCAGGTAGTTTCTTCTGTTTATGCACGGGTGGTGTAGGGGGACTGTTAGGTATGCTGAATCTAAGATTTTGTGTCATATATTTTGATGTTCTTTTGCTTGAAATTGCTGTTTAATGTGTGATACTATGGTGAAGCTGCTTTGTCATGTGGTTGCATGTGTTGGTGATATTTTATATATTTTCATATCTGTTATATCGGAAATGGATATAATATGTGCATGTAAACCCTTTCATATGTCAAGATATTTGCTTATCGATTAGTACTTTTATTGAATTTAATCAGGCCACTGCGTATTGTTGGGGTTTGAAGACTTGATTTATCATTCCAGAAAATGGGCTGTTGATGTTTCTTGTAACAGCTTCGCCAAAAATGGTTGAGTCGAGTATATGAGTAGAAATGTGAAAAAAAAAACTTATTCTTTTTACTTATTATGGTCTAACACATCTTTTTTTATTGTCATTAAAAGAAAAAGAAAAGTGTTTATGGTCTTATCATGCTGTTTGTTCTGTTTCTCTCTAGTGAAATTAGAAATTGTGCTTGGGATTCATGGACAATGCCCTTCCTAACACAGGTTCATCGATTCTTCGTGAATTTCTTGACGGCCGATTTATGCATCTCAATAAACAGAAATATAACAACTAACATAATTTTTTGTGTTTATTTAATGTAGACAGACATTGCTTGTGAGAAGGTATTTATAGCTTTGTCTGAACTGAAGTGTTTAACTTTATATACGTGGAAATTCATTTCTCAGACAAAACCCTTCGACTTACAGGTGAAGAAAATTAAAGAACTCAGTGAAGGATACAGCATTATCGGACTCTCCCAGGTGAAAATATATTTTTATATCCTCCCATCATGAGCTTTAATTATTATCTTTATCTTTTATACAGTATCATGTTGTTTTAAATTTCAGTAGCTTTCTGAATTTTGACGAAGATATTACGAGTTTTATTATTTATAATCTTCGGAAGATCACATCACAATTGTAAAGTTTTATTAATGCATTTTCCGAAACTTACAAATCTTTCGTTGCTGCCTTATCTATGTGTGTGTCCAAAATCAACCGCTCTTTAGCCTTATATAAGCTTTTTGTTCTCAAATGAACAGTTAAAGACTTGATGCACGTTTTATTTTATGTACACCAAGTTTTGTTTTATGTGCTCATGATAAGGAATGTTACATAAAATATCATGTAAAATGAAATCCAAGTCATATTCTCTACATAGAAAAGCAATACTATTTTTTTCCTTTTTCTGTTTAACGAAAATTAATAATGCCCGTGATCGATCATTCAAAAAGTTTCTAAAATCCTCTATTATATCATATATGATAATCTTCTCATTCTTTTATTTCTTATAACATACATTTCAGGGTAATCTGGTTGGAAGAGAAGTCGTCGAATTATGTGATGGTGGACCTCCAGTAGGTGCCAATCTAACCACTTAAATGAAGAATTGAGCCCAAAAATAAAAAATCTTTTCAAACCATCAGGTTTGGGGCATACAACAAAATATTAAATAAAATAAAAATAAGGTTTAGGGCATTTACTAAAAACAACCCGGAGTATTTCAATATTACAGAAACGCCACCTAGATTGATTAAACATCTTACATTTTCTCCCTTAATAAGCAAAAGAATAAACTCTGTTTCATTTATAGAAATATAACGGTTACCCTCTTGAATTGAAGACAGACTCATACCTTAGGTGGGGTTTTTATAATTTTAAAATTTCTCCAGATTTTATTCAAGTACCTCAAACCTCAGGGGTGTTTCTGTGATTCTGAAATTTCTCTGCATTTTATCAAACCTCGGGGGTGTTTCTGTGATTCTGAAGTTTCTCTGCATTTTATCAAACCTCAGATTTTTTTTCTCTTTGAAATAAGTCAGTAAGAAAATTAATTTTAATTTAAATAAGTTGCTTCTGCAATAATCATGTCGACTTGCTGCATGACATTCTATTCATGTTATTTCTGGTAATTAGCCTCTTAGAATGCATATTCTTATTTGACTCATTTTCTTTTGCTTTTAATTTTGTGTGTTCGTTCCAGGGATACATGAATGCCTCAGCTTCTGCGACGTAAGTTTGGCTGATACTCTTTACTTAGTGATATAACAATTTGCATAGTTTCTATGGGGTTCTAGAACCATATATTGTTATTGTTTGTTTAAAATTATCGTCCTTGTTATTTTCATGTTTTTTTGTTTTCCCTTTACTTAAATAGTTAAAGTGTCCTGGAAATGTACTTTTGTCTGGCCCCTTTTCAGGCTTGCTCCAAATTGGCCTCCAATAATGCAGATAGTTCACCTGATATCCCGGGATCACATGAATAAAAGGTAATATTAAGCAAAATTCTTTTTTTTTTGTACTTTTTATCTGTATACTTATGTTGGAATTTGATAATTTTATGTATTTTGATAGGAAATACGCTAGAAAGGCTGATTTTCTAGTTTTCCTGGCATTGAGTCAGCAGGGCTTTCTTGGACAGCTACAGGACAAAAGGCTTGTAAGTCTTGTTAAATATTATCATTTGATGAACTCGTAATTGTGAAAAAGGTTATTTTTAGCAGTAATTCTCATAGGTCTTATTTAGGTATAATTTGTCCAGTGTGCAGTTATACAGTTACCATCCCAGACACTGCTGCTCTCAGTTTTGAATAAATCACATCATCTGATTGGAATGCTTTTCCCTGGTGTAAGCCGTTGATAGCTATATTTTTTGAACTCACATCGGTATTTGAACATCATTGTATATTCTTGTACATTCCTAAACATGGTTTTAGTTTTAGTTTTAGTTTGCTATGTCTTAGATTTTATTGAATTCTGGTGTATTTTTTGGTGATATAATTAATATAATCACAATATTTATTATTAGTGATTTTGGTGTATTCCTGCTTTCATTTCATTTTTTTAAAAAAAAATTTAACTTTCTAGAAAGTAACTTTTGTAAAACCGTTCTAGAAAATAGACTTTTCAGAATGGATTTTTGAAAATTCGTTCTAGAATGTTACACTTTCCAGAACTACTTTTCTAAAAACCGTTCTGGAAAGTATAACTTTCCAGATCGTATTTTCAAAAAGACGTTCTGGAAAGTGGCAGATCAACATGGGATGGAATCGTTCTAGAACAGGAAATTTATTTTCTAGAACGCATTGTTTTACCTTTCTAGAAAGTCTGCCAATCCAGAAGGTTAAAAAAGGCGTTCTGGAAAGTACAGACTTTCTAGAACTATGTTACTATAGAAGGTGCAAAAAGGCATTCTGGATAGGCAGAATTACCCTTCTAGATATGCAGTTTCTGCACTAGTGATATGTGCATCTCCAATGGTGCATTGATGTTATTATAAATAAAGTAATATTTCTAATTATAATTAGTATATACCTAAATTTAGCACATGATAACCATCAATACAGTTCATCAACCTAAGCCTCCTTCACAACTTGGTACGGATTAAAACAAGTAACACTCTTCGTTTTTCCGTGTTTCAAAGTCTTCTCATCAGATGAGCACAATGTAAATACATAACTCTTTTGTAGTAGGGTGCGCAATGAATCGCTCTCCAATTCACCTACACATGATAACTACATGTGACTATCACTTAAGGATTACATGATGGAAATTGTATATTTACTATTTGATGGAAATTAAAAATACTTGAATGTTGCACAACAGTCTGAGCATTCTTTTATTTCCCTTCACTACAACACTCGTTGCACATGCATCGTCATCAACACCACCTATATAACAACATTTTAAAGAAACTTGGTTAAGACATCGTTGTCACATATAAAAACAAAATTATTATAATTTAACAACTTTTAGTACAACTGTCGAAGACAACCTGCAAACTCATCATCTGCCTCCAAATCGGTATCATTTTCTTTTTTAGAGGGTTTAGAGTACTTATTAAACTAAGAATTACAGTAAGATTCTCCAGCTAATCCGGAGAGGTTGCGCGAATCTTGGTCGAGAATCAAGTCACGAACTAATCGGTTGTTCTTGGAATGAATGACTCTTGATTCTTCGATCTTGATCCTCGACGTTGATATGGAATGTACGGTGCATTGTTTAAGAGCTGTAGGAGAGTAAGTAGGGTTGTAGTGGTGTATCATGTGTGTTTTGGACGGACTTGGAGAAGGGCTTTTATAGTTTCCACTTGGCTTTGAGCATAAGAAACCCTAAAATCCGTTCCTGGGCCGTCACGTCGACGTCGCATCGACCGACGTGAGCTGGGGCTCGGCGTCGACGCGTCTGGTGCGCTCGCATCGACAGGGCATGGGCGTCGACCGACGCACCCTTAGATCGACGCTTCAGAGAGTTGCGTCGTCTTGAGCGTCGACCGACGCACTTTGGATCGACGCTTCAGAGAGTTACGTCGGCTTAGCGTCGACATAACGTCGACCGACGAGGGCATGGCTGGCATCGACGCCTGCGTCGACCGACGCAGCTTCGCTGCACCTCTTATTCTCTCGATCTTTCTACTAATCTTTCACCGGAAGGCTCGATCTTTGCCTCTCGATCATCATACCTCATCTTTTACGTGTTGAACTCTTCCAGTTACTTAGTTGTAAGGTGAAAAACAACGAACAATCACCTATTCTTACTCATTATGATCAAAATACGGTAAAATAAGCTGGAAGTATAAAAATACAAAATTACGCTTAAACTATCCAACTTATACCAAAAACAATAAGAAAAACTAACTAAAATACTAATAAAAATAAGGGCAAGTATGTGCTAATCAACGGGATGTTTTGGAACTCTTCGAAGAGTTCCAGAGGCGATACCTCCTCTGTTCCTGATAGCCGTGTCTTGCAGCTCCAAACGCAGATGTAGCTTTTGAAGAGTCAGGTTGAGGCGAGCGAGCGTGCACATCAGGAGCAACTCAAGGCCATGCGTGAGGATCATACACATAAGATGCTACAGAACGAAGATGCTCTCCGTGAACAGGTGATGGGGGAAGTCGTTGTAGCGATGGCAAGGCGACGTCGCGACAATCTTCTAATGCTGATGTTATTCTAGTTCCTCCTGCTGCTGCTGTTGATGATGATGATGTGGCGATTTAGTTGATTTACGAACGTATATTATTTATATTTTGTAGTTTATTTATATTTTATAAAGTATACGATAAAATTATTAATTAGTTAATTTAATTTTTAATTTTATGTTTTTTTCGGGAAATGCAGATTAGTTTTCTTATTGAATTATTGATATGTGACATAAAAATTGTAATTAAAAAAATAAAATAAAATTTGGGAATGCTGACGGGTAATGAGACCCGTCAGTATTTGCTGACGGGTCTTATTACCCATCAGCATTTGCTGACGGGTACCGGGTTATGGCGGGGGGATTCGCTGACGGGAGAATCCCGTCAACAGGCCGTCGGAAAGTTTTGACGGGTTCATTAATGTCGTCAGCAAATCATTTACTGATGCCAAAAATGCTGACGGGTTCCGCCCGTCAGCATTTCACTGTTTTTTTGTAGTGTTTTTCACAACACGAGTTGGAAAATTTCTCTTGAATTACCGGAATAGCTTCCAACGCCCATATCTGCATAATATATCAATATGATATCACTACATACTTTTCTTGCAAAGCTTACAAATGAATTACAAACCTAAATATTACCGTAATAGCCAAAGGAAAGCCTTGCAGATAATAAACTTTTAGGTTGCATGTCTTTTTCTTTCTTCCATTATATTTTAATCTCCTCTTGAAATATTGGATGGTGTATAAAAAGAATTTCCCCCACAGATAACTATTAAATCTATCAATATCTTAAACAATGTGAAACAACTACAAGTTTAACTTTGTTCTCACCTCAATACCCAGCAAAACCCATTTAAAGCAAATAAGAAGACCTAACTTATATTTGTCTCCTTTGTTCTAGCACTTATCAAACACACACAACAAGTCTCTCTGTCGATATTCTCATTCAATTTCCTAGAGTACTTATCCAAGAGACTAGAGCGCTCCTCTTCTACTATGATCTCCTCGTCCAACTCACCGGCGTTGAATCCAGTGACAAGCGTGATTTCTAGCAATCTAAACCTCGCTCAGTTGCCATTAATATCAAACCATACTTCATGGCTTTTGCCACTTATCACTTCTCTAATTACTATTTAATGCACGAGTTGGCAGGGAGCATTTAGGATCCCTAGATCAAGAAAATAGCCGAAACACAAATCTTTGAACAAGAACTTGTGATAAGAATCTAGTTGCTCAAACACATAGTTATCTTGTTTAAATGGTTGTGAGTACCGATGCTAACATGTCGGCGGCATCCTCTCGCAAGTGTTAAATCCATCTCTACACATAAACAATCATCGATAAATTTTAAATGTAATCGAAAAATATATTTTCATACTATTCTAATAACTTCTGACCATAATATCATCATCTCTAGTGTTAAGCATTCTGTTAACTTACAACCACTCAAACATATTCGAGATGGCTACAAGATAACAAAACTCAACGGAACGAAAAACAAATTAAGAAATTACGTTCGTTCGTGTTGGAAGAGTGGGAACTTGTATCTTGGCTATCACCATTGTAAAAAAAAACTCGTAAAATAGCGACGACAATAATAACATGATTTATAATCACATCACAATAAAACATTCAGATTAACAAGATTCTTCATAAACTTACTTGACCCCATTACAAACATATAATCTCGCCTCCACGCAGCAATGTAGCACATATCTTGCCAACAAATCCTTCTAGTTGTACAATTCGAATTTTGGAATTGCACAAGCAATGACAAAAATGATTAAGGTTCTAAACTTTGTGGATTTGGGAAGATAGATGGTGCATTGCACAAGCAATGAAAAAAATGATTATGGTTCTAAACTTTGTGGATTTGGGAAGATAGATGGTGCAGAAATTATGCGTGTTTGGGCTATATTTATACTGTGTATTTGTTGTGTTGATTATTTTAGGTAAATTAATAAAATGTTTGATTATTTGGGGTTATGTTATAAATTAGTTAATAAATGCGGTTCATTGGGGGTTATGTTGTAGTTTAGAAAATAATTGTGGACACAATAATATTTCTAAATTTATTTTTTTGATTTTTTAGAAATAAAAACATTATATTATTTTTTATTTAAAGAGGTAGGGGTATATTTGTATTTATATAATGAAAATATTGTATAGGTGTACAGCCCTGTACAGACCCTTGTACAATAATTATTTTTTTTATCTGTAAAAATAATCGATTGGTCTTTTGATCGAATTGGAAAAACATCTAATAGTTAACAAAGACTTACCTACAATGAAACCTGTACAATGGTGTATAACATTAGCTTGTTTAGTATGCTAATGACACTTGACTGAAATATAAGAAACACTTGATTTGAATCAAAACAGTATTTAGGTTTAATGCAATAAGTATTCAGTTTCAATTCAAAAACAATTTGGCTCTTTGAAAAATAACACATACCAAAATATATTAATATTCTATTGCCAAACACATTGCACATTCTTAAAATTCAAAATTACGTACATAATAAGTTAATCTTTAAATCTAAATATACAATTCGAACACGTAGTCTCAGTCCCATTATAATATAAAATTTAGAATTTCAAAACAAACAATTAAATTGTCTTCCAAAGTAAATGAGTTTTTGTCAGCCCTATATGTACTAGCAAGGGTTCCTATTTTATGAAGAAAAAAAAAACTATTGGATTCTCTTTTATGTTTATAACTAAGTAGAGGAAGAATATATTGCATTGTTTAAATATCATCGGTACTTGATATAACAATGAATTTTAAAATCATAAGATTAATATAGTGGCGGCGAATTCCTAAAACACCAATAGAGTGATCGGTGTTTTTACGGTCAACACATCTGTACAGGCCTAATAGTAAGCAATTACTTATTGTTAGAATTTGTTCAAATGCAATCTATGCTATTAATTCTTGTACAAATCTGAAAATTTTAAAATAATTCCATACAGAGGGTCTATACAGAGTTTATACAGGATTGTATAGTATCGAGTTAAAAAGAATAAGAAAAAATTACCGACGGACATTTTTCCATCGATAATTAATTTTATTAAAAAAATAAAAATTATCGACGAATTTTAGCCCAACAGCCATTAATCGCAAATAAATCCTCTCATTTAACGTTGGGGGGTTTCAAGCACACAATCAATCGCACTCCACGCCTACCCATGACCAACTAGGCTAACTCATTTTTTTTAATTAAGTTACGGTGGTTTAATTAAAAAAGAAGAAAAGAATCCAAATACATAACCAAACGAAATAAAAGACCAAAGCAAAAATAGATAGACTAACTCAGTTTCTTGTAATTATTTAACATTATAATATAATCCCCCCATTTCACAATATAAGTCGTTTTAGAGTAAAATTCTTGTTTCAGAATATAAGTCGTTTTACTCTTTTCACACAAATTTAGGAGAAGAGAGAGAAAAAAAAGTTAAAAAGTGAATTGGGAATTGAGATATTTGAATAAAGAGATTAAGATAAAGGAAATTGGGTAGTTTACGAAAATAAAAAATTAAATATTTACTCATTTATTTAGGTTTCTTAATAAGTGTATTTTTTTCTAAAATGACTTATATTGTGAAACAGAGGGAGTATATACATACTTATATTATATATATAATAAATAATATAATTATAATATGTCTACGTATATAATAAATTTATATATAATAATTATATTATATATATATTATGATTTTAAATATATATAAATATATATTATATACATACATGTATATATATATATATATATATATATTAAGTGTATATATATATAAATATATTTATATATTAAATATACATTATGTATATAGATAGATAGATAGATAGATTAAATAATAATATATAAATAGAAAATATAAAAAATAATAAATGTTATATATATTATATATGTATACTATGTTATATATATTATATATATATAATAAATAATATAATTATAATATCTCTACATACATAACATATTTATATATAATAATAATATTATACATATATATTATATATATATATAATATATATTATATTATATTATATTAAAATTATAAATATACAAAAACATATTATACATACATACATACATATATATATATATATAATTAATATATATATATATATATATATACATATATATTATATAGAGATATATTTATATATTAAATATATATTATGTGTATATATATATATATTAAATAATAATATATATTAATAAAACATATGAGAAAAACAAATTTTATATATATCATATATGTATACTATATTATAAATATTATATATATATATATATATATATATATATATATTTCAAATTATAATATAATATATATTATTATTATATATGTATAATTCAAATATAATTATAATATAATATAATATATCATATATAATATATAAATATATTTATATATAATATAAATATTACATATATATATATTATAATTATATTTATGTATATATATATATATATATATATATTAAATAATAAATAATATTTAATAATATATAGATAACTAAATAAAAGTGGGGTTACTGACGGAAAACGTCGGTAATAAATAATATCAAAAATAAATATAAAAAAATAAATTTACCGATGGCCATTTCCGTCGGTAAATTAAAAAAAATAAAATAATAATAAAAAATTATCGACGGACAAATATACCGACGGGCTACTTCTGTCGGCACGCCGTCGGTAATTTTGGCTGTCGGTAATGCCGGACTTTTACCGACGGAGGCTACCCGTCGGTAAATTCCATTAGCATTTTCGTGTTCTTTTGTAGTGTAATAAATATTTTGGTGTTTTTATTTAATTATATAATATATTTTTCCTTTATTTTTCAGTTCACAACTTATACCCACCACGTGAAATTTATGAAAAGAAAATAAACATTTATATTTATACATTTTTTTTTTGAATTATATAGGATTATAAAATTTATTTTTTAATATTCAATTAATTTGCATCCTCTTGTTTATCAAAAAATTATATTTTTAATAGTTCGTGTTTTGATTTTTCTTATATTTAAATATTTTCTTATTTCAATCATATTTATTTTATGCGATATAACTATTAAAAGTATTTTTTTAATATAAATTTTGTGAATCGCACAATACGATTGCTAGTAATACAAATAATAATAATAATAATGATTATTATTATTATTATTATTATTATTATAAGTTTTTCTTATTTCAATCATAAAAACACTCTTATATTATTAGAATTAATTAACTGAAAAAAACAATATCAAATTGCTACGCTTCTTAGGTACATAAGATCAACCCCTATTTGTTAATTTTGTTGACACCTTGCTGAGGTGTCAACTCCTTGTGCCTCCAATTTACATGTGTCTTTTTCTTATTAATCAAAAATCTGATGTGTCAATTTGTAAAAAGTCTCTATTATTTCCTTTTATATTTTTTTGCTTACGGTATATAATAGTACTTTTTTAAATAAATTATTTATCTCTTTAATTCATACGGATCCGTCTTCAGTTCCTCCATTTACCAACTTTAGGGTTTGGCGTTTTTTTTCTTCATTTTGTGCCTCTATGACATTTTTTTTCCTAATACATCTTCGATTTTTAGATCGATTCAGATCTTAAGAAACATTTTCGATTCAGATCTGAATTAAGATCGTCGATCTGAATCAATTTTGGGTTCAAAATCGGTGTTCGACAGAACTAATCGGTCACTTCCCGTAGCGGTGGCAAGCACGGAGATCCTCCTCCCTACCGCGATGCGCAGCGACCATGACGAGGTCCAGCTCCGACTCAAGAAGGGGCCCATCCATGTTTTTCGGCAACTATGAGGACGAAGGTGGTGGCGTGGGTTGGATGGAATCAATGGTTGCGTGGTTGAATCGGGAGTGGCTGACAGCGATTTGTCGGCGGGTTTGATTGGGCGGTGCGACTATCTCGATTCATCGACACTCGAGAAAACTGCGGTAGTTGGAGATGGGAAAATGGCTGCGGTCGGAGTAGGGCTGGAGAAGGCGACGCTGTAATTGTAGTCGGTCGTGGGCTGAGCAGGTCTGTAAAAGGTGCTGCAATTTCTAGCGGCTGTCGGGTTTTGGCAAAAGGTGGGATTGTATGACGGCGGCGGTGGTGGTGGCGATTCGGCCGAGATGGGCGGCTGTTATGGTTAGCTTTGGTGGACTGCCGGTTTTGTTTCGGGTTTGGGTCTATACATGCGGCGGAATGGTGTTTATGGATTATGGTTGGTGGATGAAATGTTGAGGTTGCGATTTGATATGATATTAATTTGAAGAATTTTGATTTACTAGAGAATAGTGATGGAAAAATCTTAATGAAGAAATGATGAATATTGAGAATGAGATTAGAGAGATGAATCATATATCGGATTCGTATTTTTCAGAAATATGTATATAAACTGCATATTTTTTTTCTTCGATTCCGTTAGTAAATTTCCAGATCTGTTTCTGAATATTGATAAATTCATCGATGATTTTTTTTATATCGCACAGTGAAATTGATTTGCGACGGAGGTGGTGGTTTTGGCCGGCGTTTGATTCCGGTGTCATTTGTTTTGGGATGGCGACTGTTGTGGGGCTGTAGTGGTGTTTCGGCCGAGATGCGGGCTGAACTTGCGGTGGTGGCGGAGAAGGTGACAGGTGGGTGGCGTTTCGGACAAATTCGTGGGTGGCGTTGAGGATATGCTAAGATTTTGGATTCACTATTTGAGTATTTGCAAATTCGTCTATCTAGAAAAATAAGTATTGCTCAGATTATTTATTTTTGTTTTGTTTTATTTCAAGAATCTGCAAACATTTCATTCATGATCATTTTTTCGCTGAATTTTATTTCCTCATATTTCAGGAATTGAAAATTACAGACGATTCAAAGCAGAAGCCAATAAATATAGTTGATGTGGGTTGTTATATATGTGGCAGTTCAAGGTACCTGGCCCAAAAAATACGGGGCTCAATGCCAAGGCATCACACTGAGCCCTGTCCAAGCAAAGAGAGCTCAAGAACTTGCTGCTGCTCAAGGATTAGATGACAAGGCAAGTGATAACCATTTCAATTTCGGATGTACATTTTGCTTATCTGTTGAATATTTTGAGTTTAAAAGTTAATTTGCACAATAGGTTTCGTTTCAAGTAGTCGATGCATTGAACCAACCGTTAATAATAGTTACATGGTGTCTTAGGGATTTGTCTCCTTCTGAAGGATCCCTAAATTCGGACGAGGAAAAATTGTTAAACAAAATATGCGAGGCTTATTTTCTTCCGACATGGTGTTCATATTCATGATTTTCTTTTTTGGTATTTTGTGCATCTCCAGGCGTCTTAATTTTGACATTTTATTCGTTGTCATGTTGTAGATCTTTTGCAATGTTTTAATTACCTCTGCAATTTGTGCTTAGTCCCTTTTTTTTTTTGTGTGGGAATTTAGTGCAATTGATGTGAACAATGGCGGATTGATCTGTTTCCAGTTTCAATAAATGAGGGGAAGCAACACTTGAATCCTAGAGTATTACTGCTCATATGTTCATTGATCACATATACCATTACTCAGAGATATACATGGCCATGATCAAGACTACATGAAAAATGTCAAACAGATAGTTTAGAAAAAATTGAAAACACAAAAAAAAAATTGAAATGCTTTGTTTATAATGACAGTGGATAGGATTTCGACTGAAGTGCTTTTTCTAGCTTTCTTCTTGAGTTATTTGCACTATTATCAAATTACAAAATCATAAGAATTGTATGGATGAGTTTTTATAGCATGCATGCTATAAAATATTTGAAAGCTCATAAGATTTGTGCTTGTATGTTTTTTTTCTTCGCTAATCTTTAATTAATCTTTTTTTTTAAATATATTTTCAATAGTTGGTTGATTATTGATTCTGATTACTTCCTTCATTCGGCTTACATCAGAATGAAGGTTAATTTTCTTTATTATTTTGCAACCGAGTTTGCATTTTATTGGAATGTTGGTGAGTGGATAAGTTTCGAGATCTTGATTCTTGGATATTCTTAATATAAGTTTTTTTTTTTGTTTTTTTTATTTGAACAACTCTTTGTGATTTATTTGGTTTTAGGGTAACTTTGATCTATGCATTTATTTTTCTTGATTAGTTACTCATTTTTTGCTTATGGGATTTTATCTTTTTAAAATAGTAAAAATTGAGTTTTTCTTTACAGCTTTAGTGCATTTTCTGGAGCTAAAGATTTGTTGATCTTTCTGCTTTTGTGAAACTTGATTTTGTGTCTTTCCACTGATTAGTTTGTATTCTTTGTTTGTAATTTCAATAAATTTGCGCGATTTCATAGTTAATCCGGATTTGTGCAAAAAGAGTGTTTTTTTTTGTTGTTGTTGAATATGTTTGTTAATGAAATATTTTTATTTGAATTGTTATTAACAGTGAATACACGCATGAACAATATCTTATTTGATTTTATGCAAATTTTCTAAGAACAAAAATTACTTGAAGAAATGTTTTTCTAATAAAATGGAACACAAATCTTTTAACTACAAATTTAAACCAATGTTGATATTACCATTACTGAAATTTGTTTTTAAAAATCTATTAATCTATAATTAACAAATAATATTTATTATGATAGATTAGATATTAACATAAATATGTTATCAATTAATTAATAAAACATACCTTTAAATAAATAATTGGTAAATTTGATAAATATGAATCCAAAAGTTTGGATATATTGCACATGCACATAAATCATTAGTTTTCCAGCAAAATAATTTGTTCCTTGCCGTGAATTATTTGATTTGAAAAAATAATCTCAGTTTAATAATCATAACTATAACTATTTAAAAGGAAATCCTACAAAAACTATTTAAAAGAGATAGGAATCACATAAAAAATAGCCACTCAGTTTGATATTAATAAGCCTCATAACTAATTAATTTGGCTACTAATTATCTCAAGTTTAATTAATGGGCCGGATATTGAAACCCAAAATTTGATGAATTGACCTCATCATTTTCTAGACAAAAATATACATATTTAAAAAGACCATAAAATTGATTTAAACATTAAGAAAAGA
Source organism: Phtheirospermum japonicum (assembly GCA_014905375.1). Lineage (NCBI taxonomy): Eukaryota > Viridiplantae > Streptophyta > Magnoliopsida > Lamiales > Orobanchaceae > Phtheirospermum > Phtheirospermum japonicum. The sequence goes on along the minus strand of BMAC01000024.1, from coordinate 1,355,539 downwards.
AATATATTTTCTTCCTCCCAAAATCTTCTTGATAACGAGTAAAATCATATGCTAATAGTTTTATTAATCTCTACTTTTTGTTATTACTATTTTATACCTTCTTTTCTTCATTCAAGTTTTAGATTATTTTAAGTTTAATTAAAAGAACAATCATATGAAACATGCCTAATTACAAAAAAATCACATTATATTCAGAATTTCGAGAACACTTTTCATTTATCATGCAAGATACAAATTACAAGGTAAAGGGGATGATTACATATTTAAAAGGCTTCTTTCGATTAATTTTTCTCCAATACTAAAAAAACTGCCCGTGTAATACAGCGGGTTTTTTCCTTGATGATTTTTCTTGATTAACGTATATTTTACATTTTTCATGCTCGCGAAAATTTCGCAGCTTTAATATATATATATTTGAGGAAGTTAAAAACACTGTTAGGGAAAGTTGACTACGAAATTCTTTTCGTCACAAATTTTGGAAAGATTTTGGAGTAATATAAGTGAATGATTGATATGTTTAATTAATTATCAAACTGAATTTTTGTACAAATTTTCGAAAAAGATTGAATCATTCCAATCAGTCGTTTGATATAATGAATATAGATTTGAGTCAAAAATAGTATTCCTTTGACTACTTGAATGATACATAATTTTAGGTTATAGTTACAGCATAATTAATATGTATCTAAATATAATTGAGTTTTCGTATATAATTTTTACATAAGCTTTACGAATTTTGAGTTCTATATTGTAAATATACAATCAATATATGTAATTCGATATTGCACGATATGTATTAGAATATATTACTTTAGTGTAATTATAAATTATACATTTAAAACAAATTCCTTAATTTCACTGTATTCCTTCAATTATGTTATTTCTATTGTACATGATTGAACACATCATTCCTTTAATCTTAGTTTTTCTTTTAAGGGATCTAATAATATTTATAACTGATTATACATATTATAGAAATACAATTAATCAAATTGAGTTAGTTAATTTATAATCAGTATAATTAATTTGAAATTAACGTCAATTAGAAGGTCAAAAATATAATTTTTGTATGAATTACACTTTCAAACTTAATCATATATCCTCCCTAATTCAAGGCATTGTTGATGTTAATTAGAGAAGTTCTTATATTAAATTCAAGTTATAATAAGATTAAATAAAGGGTCCATCTACTTCTTAAACATTAGGCTATTAACAAATAAATTAATTTATCGAATTTGACTATACAAAAATTTATTTATTCATAGAAACAGTATTTATCACTTTTACATAATATTTTTTTTCTGCAATTTATCTATTTCATTTTGCAGAAAGACATCTCCCAATATATTATTAGTAAAAGAAATTGATAACAAATGAAGACTGATTATGAGAAAGGTCGTAATATAAAAAATTTGATTTTTTACACATCTTATATTTATATCAAAAAAAAATTATGTTGTAGAAATAATTTACTTTTTGAACATAATAATTTTTCTTATTATGCCATTTTCTAATATGCCCGCGTAAAAAGCGGTACACAAACTAGTCATACTTGTAAGAGAAAATGTCAGAAAGTACTGTCTTTTTTCTTTATTTTCCATTTTTATTCGTGGTTAATTATTTTTCCATTTTTAGCATTATTTTTTCCTTTCATACGTTTTTGGTTAGAAATAATTCCACTATTACTAGACATTAGTTAGAATTAAGGTTACTTATTTTTAGAATATATAAAATTTATTTTAAGGTAAATTAATTAGTTTTAATAACCCTCCCACAATCACCGCTACCCATCACCGCTATCCTCTGTAATCCTTTCAAATTCCAACCTCAATTGCACACATATCAGACCTTCCATCTCCCGAAGCARTTATCAAGAACAAATCTTATTGTAATTGATTCGTTGATCAATAATCTCAACGAATTCAGATCTCATATGCGCATCAAAGTGCAGATCTCATACATGCAAACTTCAGATCTCATATATGCAGCAGTCCGGTGACTTGAATAAGGCGGTATCAACGGCGGTGTGTTCTGAATTGACAGCGGCTATGAGGCGGCCTCGATATCAGACGCAGATTTTTTCGGGGAATTAATCCTTTCTCGTCAATCCGCTTCAATATCAGACGCATGTTTTTTCGTCTCAGCATAACTAAATACATTTTGAATAATAATGATCAGCGTTCTAGCTCAGGGTTTTTTTTTTTTTGCTGCTACCCATATTATCAAAATTTATCATCTCTCTCTCTATCTATCTTTTTTTTTTATTTGTGTTTATGTATTTATTCTTATTATTTTGCATGTTTTAGTGTGTGTGAATCTACAGAAGCGTCTGTTGGGCGCGGCGCTGGGCAGCATCTTAACTGAAGTGGTGGTTTTTGAGCAACGAAAAAGCATCTCCAGATCCATTTCTCATTCTGAATTTCAGGTATTTTGGATTGTTGATTATATTTTTGATTTTTGATTATCTCCCATGTGGTTGTTATTGTTTTACTCGTGTGTGTATTTTACGATAGGGTTAATTGATTGTGTCGATATTGCTACTGAAAAGCTAATTAGGATGCTAAAAGATTTACCGTCAATTCGGCTATTAGCCTTAGTTTGGATGTCGTACCTTTCAGTTTGTATAGGGCACGTTTGAATAAAGTTGTGAGTATTGAAGTTTGAGAATCAAATTGAAACGGAGAGTGGAGTTTTTGAATTTTTTTTTTTATTTTTGATGTTTTTTATTTTATTTATTTTTCTGGTAAGTGTTTTGTTGGATATGTAGAATGGCTCTGGAGAATGAGCTGAGGATTTGGACAATTTTTTGTAAATGTTATTGAATGAAATTTCATATTATATAAACATTTCTATATTGGTTTCATTCACGATTAAAAGCTCTGATATTGATGTGTACATAACAGAGGTAATTGATCAAAACCAAAATGAAAACATTTGGAGGAATGATCTTATTTTCACTTGCATAATTACATTTCGAATTTGACTAGTTTACGATTTGTTTATAACTTTTACAATAAAGTGGTTGGACCTTTTTTTGGCTGTTTTTTGTTGTGTGTACAACCTTATAAATTCATAGTTTGGGATTTTAATTGGTTATGATCTGAATTCTGAACAATATTTATCATCAAACTGAGTATACGGGTTGTTTATCACTTATACAAATCTAAAAAATATAGCTATTAGTTGTTTGCGAACTCTGTGTACATCACATGATAGCAGGTTCCCCCCACGGGTCATAATAATGTCATAACCTGTATGTTTATACGGTGTTTCTATGCAGCCTGATATTGAACTCTGCCCAATGTATCATTTCGACTAGTTTCTTATTTTTGTAATTTTAAATATACTTTTGTGTATAATTATATTATTTTATACCGAATAAAATATAATCATCTAATTTTTGTTAAGGTTTGGGACCTACTCCTAGCGGGTATCCCTTTTCTCGGAGGCAAGGTAGATAGCTTCAACACTGAAGCTACTATAATAGAGATCAGACAAGTGCTAACATCGGCGCAACRCGAACTGTTCAAGCAATCCTGCTTTCGAAAGTTCATCGAACTCCAAAATCTTAAAGTGCAATCCCAGACAGTGCATAATTTATTATTCAGGGAGGTGGCCCAGAAGAGAAACAACGAGCTGTGGGTTGATTGAATGGTAAAATCATGCGGTTTGGGATAGAGGAGTTTGTCGTGATAACCGGGTTGAARTGCAATGGGTCTTGCAACAAGTCCGGGATTGAACACGTTTCTGGTGGTACTTACGACAAGTATTTTGCTCGTTTTGAGTCACTTACCATACAAGTCATCCATCACAGATTCATCATGGGAAATTTTAATTACCGTTTATTTTTTGTGTATGTCATGTTTCTTGAATCAAGATAGGTCGAATGTTCGTTTACCTCACAATTACATTTACAGTTTACAGACTTTTGTTTATTTTGTGTTTTTAATTTAAACATCCTATAAATACTGTACTAAGTACCAATTTGATCACTGTAATAAGTTAATGTTCTATTAACAAAAAAAAAAATAAAAATTCATATATACAAACCTGATAATAATAAAAACAACAAAAAAAAGGGTCCCTTACTGATATAAAAAGTGAGCGAAAAGTTAAAAACTTTTATAAAATGATAAATAAAGAATTAATATATTTTTACTCTCAATATTTTTTTTTACTAAATTGTTTATTAGAAATAATTTAATTACGACAATTTGAAACACAAGAATGATAAATAAAAAATTAATATATTTATAATTTAATATAAAAAAATGATAAACAAAAAATTAATATATTTTTACTCTCAATATTTTTTTACTATTGTGAGTTGTTTATTAGAAATAATTTAATTACTACAATTTGAAACACAAATATTAATATAAAATATAAAATAACGACTATTTCATAGTATATGGAAACACAAGTATTTTAAGAAAATATATATATTAGTCATAATTACATTTAATTTAGGAAACTTATCTTAGTCTTATTTTTGGTTAGTCTGTTACATATTTAAGGATACATGAATATTAAAATCATGTAAAATTAGAATTGGTTTACATATGGTTATGTATATATGTAATTATTTAACCAGGGTAATAAAAATGGAAAACCATATATGTAATTATTTAACCAGGTTAATAAAAATGGAATTTAGATTCGTAAACCTTGCATCCATGTCATTTTCCCTACTTGTAAAGCCGGTGCCTGTCCACAGAACTCACCTAAAATGATTCCCCAGGTTCTTTTCATTATTACTCTATGTACCTTTTTATTGTTAAGTTTAGAAAAGAAAAATATATATATATATCTTTCCACTACTTAAAAATTAATCTAGGGACTTCTCTTTCTCCTCCCTACACATTATTAATTATCAATCAAATTTAAAATAAATAATAAAAAGGAAAAGAAATTAATTATGGTATCTGCTCTATATGATTTTTTTTCTCTCTCCTAATCATCGGTAATTCTTTTCTAAGAACATCTCCCTACTATTTTAGTGCAGAATCTGCACTAATATAGTGCAAAATCTGCACAACAACTCCAACAATTTGCAATAAATTTTGCACTAAAAAGGAATATTTCATTATATTACTCATTTCTAATTTGTATAGTCTTATATTATTTTGTAAAGTATTATTAAATAAATAATACATTTTTAATTAAAAATTGACAAAAAAATACTTATTAAAAAATTATTGCGTTTTTTGTTCGGGACGCCACTCCCAGGCGCGTCCCGCCCGTTGAAATAATTAAAAATAAATAAAAAATATCGGGATGCCGTTCGTAGTGGCATCCCGGGAAAACCTATTGATACATGTGTAGTCTTATCACCAGCCAGGTTGGATAAACATTAAATAAATCTCTTTGCTTTTATTTTATTTTATTATCAAATTAGTTAAAAAATTATCACATTAAAATAATTAAAATATGAAACCTAATAAAAATAAATATTAATGTTAATTTACAAATTAATAATACATTGAATTTATTATGTTATAAAATTATATATTATACATTATTCAAAAAGTTAAATTATGTACAATTGAATTTTGTTTAATATAAAATTCTATAATTGTAACTGAAAATGAAAAAGATTATATAATTTTCACAACTAATAATAAATATATATATTACATTAAATTAAAAACATTAAAAAAAATATAGCGTCAGAACAGTGTAGCACTAAAACTGGCGCTACACTGTATAAAATAGAAAACTAGCACATTTTATGACGCACTGCCGGAGCAAAAATTGCACTATTATGCATGACTGCTGGAGATGCCCTAACTGAGCCAATCGATCCCAACTCGACCCAAATGATCTATTTTGACCATTTAGGATCAAATTTGGTCAATGCATGGATATCCAAGCTCATATGTCATAATTGACCCATTTACCCCTAATTAACTTGTATAAATAGAACCTCTCTTTCATTTTGTAAAAGACTTCCTCCAAACCCAAGCTTGGCGCTACACTGTATAAAACAGAAAACTAGCACATTTTATGGCGCACTGCCGGAGCAAAATTGCACTATTATGCATGACTGCTGGAGATGCCCTAAGCCTCTCATTTTATATAGATATAAATATAGTGGTGTAATTTATTTTACTTTATGGAATATACCTATCATTGAAGTGAAGCTCGTATATGTACTTAGCTCATGTGACTATTGACACAATGACTATCATTTCATTTAATTATAGGCAATAAGTAGTATGCGGCATAATCCTATATCACTATATCGTCATTTTCTTTATATAACAATTGATTTTAAAATCATGAGATTAAGATCGTGTGCGGCATAATCCATCCTATAGGGAAAAATATTTTTTTGCAACGAAATCTCCAGAAAAATCTCAATTTTTCATACTTCAAATATTTTTCAAAAATAAATCTCAAATTGAAAAAAAAAACATATCATAGGCGGTCGCCATCAGCTCGAAAATGTTCCTGAGATTGTCAATTCAATTTATTCAATTCAAGAAGCAACCAATTGTTCAACCTAACAAAAATAACTAAGGTAATAAAAACTCAACTTAATTATAAATACCTAAGGTAATAAAAACTCTAACTTAATTATTCTTTTAATTTATGTTATCTTCTGAGATTATAGAAAGTAATCAATAATTTGAAATAAATGAGTGGGATTTGTGTGTTGTGTATATGTGATCTTATTGAGATTGTTTGCTAGATGAACAATAATTTTAAAAGCAACGAACAACTAACAACTAATTTTGCAGTTAGAGCACCGATTTATGATTAGGTTTTGATTTCTAAACAGAATGTATGGATAGTTTAGTCTAGAATTGGAGGATGGTGATTGTTATAAAACGAAAATGTGTGATATGGCTCTCATGACTGTCTTCTGCGAGTCGTCCAAAGGTGAATATTACTACCTACTCGCGCCTCAGTGTTCTTTCCAAGGATCCTCCTTACCGACGAAGGGACAAAGTTTGTAATGAAATTATTAACTGTATTATTGATCAAACTGCAATTGTCTTGAAAAACTTACTTGGTAATGATTGCAATCTAATTTGTTAAAGAATCTAATTTGTTTAAAGATTATTTACGAAAAGATTTGCTAGTAAACCTAAAAGCAAGCATGGATTTGTGGCTAGCCAAATCTTTTCATAAATAATCTTTAAACAAATTAGATTTCAATCATTACCATTTAGGTTTTTCCGAGATCGTATAATACAGTTAAAAAAATTTACAAACTTTGTCCAAATACCAAGGCACGAGCAGTAGAGCGAGTAGGTAGGTAGTAATATTCACATATGGACGACTAAGAAAACAACCATGGAAGCCATATCACGGATTTCCATTTCATAGCAATCACCATCTTCCAACTCTAGACTAAGCTGTTAATCACAATCAATTCGCAATTTTTTGATCTCTTATAACTATATAATATCCATATAGCCAGTTTAGACATCAGAACTTAATCATAAAGCAATGCTCTAACTGCAAAAATTAGTTGTTCATTCACACTCAATTTCGATTTCCGTTTCTTTGCTTTCAAAAATTGTTGTCCATCTAACAAACAATTTCTAACTGCAAAAATTAGTTGTTCATTCACACTCAATTTCGGTTTCCGTTTCTTTGCTTTCAAAAATTGTTGTCCATCTAACAAACAATTTCAATAAGATCACGTATAAACAAATGACAAATCACTCTCATTTTTGGTCAAGATTTCAAATTATAGTTTGCTTGATGATTATTTCAAAATGCAATATCTAAGTTGAAACTGCAATATGTGATGAAACAACAAGTTGTAGGTTGTTTTCTAAAATCTCAGAAGATAACAGAGATTAAAAAATTAATTAAGTTGAATTTTTATTACCTTAGGTATTTTTATTAGGTTGAACAATTGATTGTGTCTTGAATAAATTGACAATCTCAGGGACATTTTCGAGCTGATCTGATTCCATTCCATCAATTGTGCCAATAGCCTATCATTTCATTTCAAGAATTTTTTTTTTGAATTTGAGATTTATTTTTTAAAATATTTAAATGCTTATTTTGTTAACTCACACTCAAACATTTCTCCCACCTTCATTTTCAATTCATTTTTTTGTAATAAATCATTCAATCACCAATCATTATTACACAATGTTTCATAAATTTTATTATTCAACCATTCACATAATTATAACTACTAATCATTTCCTATCATTATTTTACTACATATATTAAATTAACTTCAAACATTATATTTTTATCTCATATTCATTCATAATACTAATTTTTCATTCTTCTTTCAAATTTTAACCTTTTAATCTCTACTCTCATTTCTAAATTTTACCAAATGAAAACATAGACAATCTGTACCTTCATTTGTCTTTTAGCAGCTTTTTTCTCTTCAAGATTTTTGGCACAGGCCTCCAGCCTCCAAATCAACCTGAGGCTTTATAGTCACTTTGCGAGCGATTCTCACCTCCAAGGAATGCTCTCCTGCAATTACATATTACATATTACTGCAATTAGATTTTATGCATATTGTCACTATGAAAAGGAAGAAACAAATATTAACTTACCTATACACAGAAACATCAGAGGAGCAAAAGTAGCATTTAACTTGATAAACTAACCAGATGCTATGTTGTTAGTGGGGTCAAATTTACCCCACAACTGGATGCATAATTACCCCTTATTTGATAAATTGATTTATTATTCTAAAAGCAATATTTGCGGCTCGCTCGAACCAAAACAAAAGAAAAAAAGACATAGCATATACCATTGAGCTCACTAGAAAACCTTTTCATAAATACGATTGCTATCTTTAAACAAATTAGATTGCAAAGATCACCAAATTGGTTATTCAAAGACGTACTAGGCACAATTGCAGTTTTATCAGTAATACAGTTAATCATTTCGACACTACAAAAAAACAGTGTTTTACGGAGGAAAAATCCATCGGTAATAAGCTAAAATCCCTCGGTAATCAATTTACCGTGGGAAATATTCCCTTGGTAAAATTTTCCGAGGGCAAATTTCCTTCGGAAAATTTTACCGAGTGGATTACCGAAGGTTCCTCCCCTCGGTAAATCCCCCCGTGCCCGATAATATATGCACTCGGAAAATTCCTCTCAGAAAAACCGAGGGGAAAAATCCCCTCGAATAAACCGAGGGACATTTCCCCTCGGTTTTTTGGAAAATATTAAAAAAATAATATTTTTAAAAATGAGGAAATTTCCGAGGGATTCCTGCCCTCGATTTTTCCGAGGGGATTTCCCCTCGATTTTTTCCTTTTTTTTTAAAGTTTATTTTTAAATATTAATTGTCATTTCTGTTTATTTATTAAAATACCCCAAAAATATAAAAAAAAAATCATTAATGAACAGACAAATAAATAAACCTTTTTTTATACAAATATTTGGAAATTTACAATTATTAAATTTGTTCGACAAAAGTGTTTAATAACAAAGTTTACAAAAATATAAAAATTGCAAGATGGGCATGACCTATTGCGTGAAAGATAAATAAACATTAATACTTATATATATATAAAATAAATGAACATCAATATATACATTAAATACAACTACTGAGTACATCAAATATGTATACAATAAGACATTACTTTTGGACCAGAATTCCCTGTAAAGTTGTAATATAGACATTACTGGTACATGATATAATATACCACTCAGATGTTTTAAAATCGTACTAGAGATCAAACCGCAAGCCACTGGTACGTGGGACCAGTTTAACCGGCGATATTACCAGTTTCAATAAAATATATTTTTATTTAATTATATATTTCAAATATTATTTAGTATATTACTATAGAAAGAAAAATATATCTAATAAATTCAAAATATCATAAGTTAAGGAAAAAGAATTAAATAAATAAAAGCCAAAATAATTCAAACAACTAAATAATTCAAAATATCAACATTCGTCTTCTGAGAGGCAGCATGTGCTTTGGAGTCGATGCATAGCATTGCATCATTTGTCTGTGTTCTAAAGACGACATCGATATCTTTTGCCTAATTCAATATGAATGCCAATAATAGTAAACATATGACATAGACAAAAATATTAAGCTCCAATTCTAGAATTTTAGTGAATCAGATACTAACCCGCTTCGCTTGAAACTTGAATTCCCCAGATTATCCCCCAAGTTTCATCTTAAAATGTATAGCGTCACTAGTGATCCGATGGCACTTTATGGCCTCTCACTCAGCTGAATATAAATGTTCCTTTGTAAGTCGAATGCGTACAGCCCAAATGCCATTGTCATAACTACTGCAATCAGAAACAGAAAATTGGGAAATCCCAACCTTAGTTTCCTGCTCAAGACATAAAAAGATATGCAAAAGCAGATGGATAGAAAAAAGAAAATGAGGAAAAAACAATTGTCGATAAATTTTCTCAATTTGACCGACTAAAAATCCCAAAAGACAGAGAATTTCCAATGCCAAGTGGCCACATTTGTCTAAAATAAATTGCAGAATTATTGTGTCCGTGCATTTCTTTTCTCGAAAAGGAACCAAAGCATTAAACTAGTGGACACATTAGTTGCTTAATTGTCAGACAATTAGTATGCTTAAGTTTCCTTTTCATCTTGCATATGAATTCTCTTCTATATAAATAGGAGCTCATTCAACCAAATTACCGATTTACGGCAATAGGACAATATAGTACATATAAATCGATCCAGTAAAACTACACTACATACAAGATGAAGACCTCTTATGATTTAAACACACACACACATACACAATAAGTCTGCTGCAGGGGCTGATAAAAGGTCCACGGAATGAAAGGACAGAACGACACAACACCAAAAGAAAAAAGAAAAATAAAAAAAGCCACTTCATAGTCGGCCGTCTGATTTTCCTGTAAAAAGGAAATCATAGAAATTTATAAACTGCAAGAAACCCTAATATTACTTCTAGCAATACACGAGTTCTCAACTAGAAGGCCCAGGATTTCACAGTAAACCATGTATCTGGACCAATACTTGAGATACGAAATGGAGTCATTTATGAGACATTCTTCTCTTAAGATATATAACATATATCATCAAGATGAGTACCAAACAACTTAACCCTCTACGAAAGGGGTTAAATTACAATCACACATGATATAAATTAAGCGACTCCCATTAATTTAAATTACGTAATTCATTTCAAATCCAAATTAAACAAAAATTATTAAACAAACCACGATGAAAAATGCACAAAAACTTCGGGGGAGAAAAAAACAATACCAAAAAACGAAAACGTGGTCGAAGCAACAAAGCAAGACTTGGGGTCGTCTCTGATCGCCGAGGACCCCTCGTTATTCATTAAGTAACCTTCGTTATTCATCCCCGCGAAACGCTCTCCGCGGGAATAGTTGCGGGAGAACTCTGGTAACCTCTTCGGGAATGGCAGCGGCGGCGACTCTTCATAATTCCCCCACGACGCCGACGAAGAAGCGTCGCCGGAAAATTCCCCTCCGGTCGATGGCTGATCTCTGCCCGTTCTATTCTAAGAAGTAAAAGGATGGAAATTCTGAAGAAAAAAAAAAGGGTAATTTTAGCAGGAAGTGGGGCGTGATTTTAGCGGTAATTCTCAGCTGAATATATATTCTTAAAGATATAGATAGAAAAGCATCATTTATGAAGCAGGAATTAGATTAATCAACAATATCAAAGCATAAACACATACATGTTGAAAGCAGCATATTATCATGTATCTTGGGCTGCCAAAAGTCATAGGACATAAACCCTAATCCATAAAATCAACAATAAAATAAACAAAATAGAATTGAAAAACATAAATTAAAAGTTACCTTGTGAAGGCGGGCGGCAAAGGTGGGCTGCGAAGGCGGGCGGCGAAGGCGCCTACTCGGTTGCTGCGGCGGCGGGCGGCTATGAAGCTCGGCGGATCTGGACTGAAGCACGGCGACTTTTTTTTCTTTCTTTCTTTGTTTGCAGTGAGCAGCGGGTCTGCCCCTGCCGTTTTAATGAAAACGGGCCGAGGGGATTTTCTTTTCTTCCATCCCCTCAATTTTTTAATTAAAAGAAATTTAAAAAAATTAAAAAAACCGATGGGGCGAAAATCACCTCAGAAAATTTCAAGGGGCAAAATTGCCCTTGATCTTTCCCGAGTGGATTTTCATCCCTTCGATTAAAAAAAAAAAAATTGAGGGGATGAAAATTCCTTCGGAAAATTTCGAGGGGCAAAATTGCCCTCGATTTTTTTAAATAAAAAATTGAAAAAACTCGAAAATACGGAGGGGACGGTTTGGCCCTTGATTTTTCCAAGAGAGTTTTCTTCCCCTCGGTTTTTCCGAAGGGTATATTCCTTCGATAATTATACCCTCGAAAAACTTTGTTATTGTCTTCGATAATTATGTCGGCAAAAATTGGCGCTGTATTTTTTAGTGATTTATCGAGGGGGAATATTTCGCTTGGAAAAACCGAGGAAAATATAATACTCTCGATTTTTCCCTCGAAAAATACCGAGGGAAATATGTCCATCGGGTTTTCTCTCGATATTTCACTGTTTTTTGTAGTGTCTATTATTCAGCAATGAGGATCCTTGAACAAAATACCAAAGCACGAGCAGTTAAGCGAGTAGGTAGTAATATTCACCTTTGGACGACTCGGAGAAGACAACCATGTGTCACGCCCCACGCATGAGAGGGTCATGGCGGAACGAGCATGGCCCAACGTGCACAAGGGAGGTGCACGGGTTGGGAAAAATGGTGCGAGAGTGGCACCGTGCGTGAAGGGTCCGACCAAAAAATGTGCAGGACTTGCTCGAACGAGTTCGGGCCAGGAAGATCATGGTCGGGCCGAGTTGATGGAAGCTGCTAGAATATTTTGGAGGCATGTGGACATTTCGGGGCCATTCTAGTAGCATATTGGGCTAAAATTCGAGATATGTCTTGGTGGGCTTAGATGGGACCGAAATATTCTAGTGCATCCTAAAATATGTCTTGGGTTATGCATGTAAATACTAGTTGTGCTTAAAGAATGGTAGAATTCTCCAGAAGGATTGTGTAAATATGTAGGAGTATAGTGTGGAGAGCTCTAGATCATGTCTAGAGTGTTATTAGGGACTAGAGTAGTGTGGGTTCTTTTAGATCCCTCCATTTGAGAGTTTTGTAAGTTTGTTTAGAGAGTTTCATAAGAGGAGGTGGTGAAACACCTATAAATACTCACTTGTAATGATCGAAGAACATCCAACCAAAAATCACGTTTCTTCAAGTTAATAAAGTGTATATTTCCATACCATCCAAGCAACCATCAAACATGTATATTTTCTAAAATTCGATGTGTACGTGAAAGTTGTGGTTAAAAGGATCCGTAGTTGACATGTATATTTTCTAATATTCGATGTGTACGTGAAAGTTGTGGCTAAAAGAATCCGTAGTTGATGTATATGAAAGTATTACGAGGGAAAAATAAAGGATTTGTAGCTGATGTATATGAAAGTATTACAAGGAAAAATGTCAATAGACATAATCCCTATCAGCAATGGTCATTGGTGCTGAATTTTTTATTCAAAAATTAAAATTGATCTAAAAATCTAAGATTATCTGCGAGAGCAAAGTATTATAATATAAAATTACAAAATAAATATGGAAAATTGTTTACTCCCTCAGTCCTATAATTAAAGTACCTTTTTTGTCTCAAATTATAATATATTTTCATTGTTATAGAACCACGAGAATTGGTAATTGATCGGTAAATACATCTTTTCTATTTTTTTATTTTTTTAATTTAAAAAAAAACGAGGGGATCATATTCCCCTCAGAAATTAGCGAAGGGAAATAGATCCCTTCAGTAATTCTTGAGGGGAATTAGTTCCCCTCGGTATTTTCGAGGGACATTCTGCCCTCGGTCCCAAACCTAAAATAGCAGCGGGCAACCCCGCTGCTTTCACTATGCACAGAACCAGAAAAAAAAAAGAAGAAAAAGAAAACTTACCTGCTCCGCCGCTCCAGCCGCCGATCGTCGACGACTAGCAGCCGCCGGTCGTCGACGACTAGCAGCCGCCACCACCGAAAGCAGCCGCCTCCGTTCGAGCCTCAAGCCACATCCGTTTCAGCAGTCGCGCTCTGCCACCGCCGCTCTGCCTCAAGTCGTCGTTCCAGACTCCAACGTCCATGGTAATTGTGATTTTTTTATTGAATTATGCTTAATTATGAGCTTATATATTAATTAGTATTTTTTTATATAAATTGAGTTTAATTAGAGTTTATGTATTAATTATGAAATTGGGATTTATATAAGTTTAATTTGTAATTAGAATTTAATTTAGGGGTTAATTTATAATTAGAGTTTAATTTATAGGTTATTATATTATTAGAGTTTAATTTGGAGTTTATTGTATAATTATTTTATAATTTAAGTTTTTTTGTATAATTAGATTTCAGTTTAGGATTTAATGTATAATTAGGGTTCAATTTGGGTATTATTGTATAATTAGGGTTTAATGTATAATTAGGATTGAATTTGGGGTTTATTGTATAATTAGTTTTTATTTAGTTTTTAATGTATAATTATGATTTAACTTGAGGTTTATTGTGTAATTAGATTTTAACATAGGGTTTAATGCATAATTATAATTTAATTTAGGGGTTATTTTATAATTAGGGTTCGATTATGCAATTAGGGCATATTTATGCAATTATGGTTTAGTTTAGGAGTTTATTGTATAATTAGGGTTGAATTATGCAGTGAGGGTTCGATTATATAATTAGGGTTCTTTACTGTTCATTAATGGTTTAATTATGCAATTATTTTTTAAAGTGTATGTGGTGGAGGTTTTTAATTCACGTGGTGATTGGTTGTGTTTAACGTATATGTTATGGTTTGTTGATATCGTATACATGTTGTGATTGATTGATGTTATAATTAGTTGGGAAGACGTCGGTGATGACGTGGTGTACGGCGCCGGCCGGGAGGTTTCTTCCCTCCGATAACGGTTTTCAAAATTATTTTTAAAAAATGGTGGTGGTTTTAAAATGTTTTAAATTGTTGGTGATGGTAGTTTTGAAATACCGTGGTGATCGGTACGTGGATGTTGTGTTTAATATATATGTTATTTTGTAGATATTACTTACATGTTGTAATTTATTGGTTGATGTATACGTCTGTGATGACGTGGTTTACGGCGCCGGCCGTGATTTATTAATTCACAATATAATCTTTCTTTCTACACTCAAACAATATACCTTAGACTCGTTTGGGATTTAGTATCAAATAGAGAATTTGATACTAAGTCCCGAATTGTCCACTTATTTGGACAGTTTGAGAGCGTGACTGTAATATGGCTTATCTTATCTATATATTTTTTTGATTAGAGTAGATTTGTCCTTATTTTTATTAGCTTTTTAGTTCGTTTTTATATTTGTTTTTGGTATAAGTTGGGTGATTTAAGCATAATTCCGTAATTTTATAATTCCAACTTATTTTACCGCATTTTGATCTTAATTGATGCAATTAGATGATGTTTCGTTGTTTTTCACCTTACAGCTAAGTAATCGGAAGAGTTTAGCGCATAAAAGACGAAGTTCGATGTTCGAGAATAGAAGAACAAGCTTTCCGGTGAAACGAGTAGCAAATGATCGAGAAATGGAGACCGACGCTCAATCGCGTCGACTGACGCGATCGTCGACGCTCCGTCGACGCGAGCCATGTCAGTGAGTCATGACTGCGTCAGTCGACGCACTGCCGACGCTACGTTCTGAAGTGTCGATGTCGACGCACCATTGTCGACGCAACATCGACGCTAGCTGCTGAAGCGTCGATGTCGACGCACCCCGTCGAGGCACCTGCCAGCCGACGCGCGCACCTGCTGACCACACCTGCCGAGCGCTGCCGACCAATTCTGCCGAGTCCCACCGAGCACCTGCTCGCGTCAGTCGACGCTCCGTTGACGCTCCGTCGACGCGACGGCCCAGAATTCGGATTTTAGGGTTTCTTATGCGCCAAGTCATGCAAAATCTATATAAACCCTTATTATTTCGGATTTTGAAAAGAACACACGACCTCTTAGGGTACTTTAACTTATAATAACAATAATCCCACATCTCATAACGAGATTTGAAGACGGAGATCAAGGATCGAAGAACAACGCGTCCAAAATGTCGAATTCGAGTTCGGGATTCATTCTTCGCCCAAGATCAACGTTCAACCTCCGGAATAGCTGGAGCTTTAATGCTTTCATTAGTTCCAATAAGTTCTCTAAACTCTTAGTTAATTTAGTAGTTAATTTCTAGTTTAATTTTTAGTTTAATTCTTAGTTAATGTTAGAACTAGTTTAATTAGCTTAATCGTTTATGCTTGTTATTGGATATTGGTTAATTTAGTTGATTTATGCGATTGCTTTATGCTTAGTTATTCGTTGTTCTTGGATTCGTATGATTCAATTGCTTAGCGATATCTCTTAAATACATGCTTTTAGATACGATAATTAGTTTTAGCCTTCATAGCATTAAATCGATAATTTAGTTATTACTCTTGGTTGATAATTTAGAATAATTAGTTTAAACAGCTTTAGTTTACTGCTTAGTTCGTAATCGATAATCTAGTTAAAGTAATTAGTTTAATTAGTTTAGTTTAATGATCGTCTTAGCTTAAAATGATCAAATCAATTTATTCAAACCCCCAAATGTATATGTATGTTATTCGTAGTTGAGAAAAACATCGATAAGACCGAACAGTTGTTTCCTCGAGAGATACGACTCGAGTCAAACTCATCACCCTACAGTTACCTCGTACACTTGCGAGTAAACTGACGTGCTTTTAAATTATTTATTAAAACGGGGTGCACACAAGTTTGAGTCATTTTTGTTGATTATAAAATACTCGTCTTATATGCTTTTATCAGATGACGAGAGGTCATGGACGCGGATCTAGCCTAGGTCGATCGGATATGGGGTCGGTTAATCATTTAGCTGATTTTGATGACGATTACGTGGGCATTGGTACTGATCATTCAGCGCCGACCACAGATACCACCACACCGACACCGTCCGATGTGGGTACATCCCGACAGGACTTGGGCCCACCACAAAGGCGATACCTTGTTTATATCACAGGGAAGAAGTAAATTAATAATTTTAAAAATTAATCAACGTCATTATTAAATTATATTCGTAATCACAAATACAATTACAGGCTACATAGTAGGGAGGTCGGACTGACCAACATATTTTGGGAGATTATGGAGAAGGAGCTTCATTCCGCAGTTGGCAGTTTAAGGCAGTCCCTGATAAGACACGTCGATTCTGGTGGGACATATTTCAGGTAATATTTATTTTGTATACAAATTTATTAATCTTTATTGTAACTTGAGAATCATGTATCAATTGAATTGTGATTATTATTTTATTTTGTAGGATATTTGTTATTGGGACACGGACCTGTATACTCCACGGGCTATACAGAAAGCTTTTCTCCACACGATGCAGGAGAAGTATGGGAAGAGGCTAAACGAGTTAAGCAGTATCGTGATGCTAATGGTCAGCCACCGAGGATCGTTGACAAGGGGGTCTGGAGGTAAATGATTATATTATGTTTTCTTATTAAATTGATTTTTTATTATTATTAAAGATGATTTATATTTTATATATCATGCATTTCAAGTAGGGCTTAGAATGCTGAGTGGGATAAGTCCGAGAACAAGAGGAGGTCCGAGCAATGCAACATCAACAGGAGGAGCGAGTCTACTGGTCCGGGGACTGGGATGTCGAAGCGTATGGGGGGTCTAGATCTATGGTCGATTATTCTTATGATATCGTAAGTAATCTCAAATCATAATATATTATTTATTTATTTATTTTAATGTTAATTATCTGATAATTTTTTCTGGATACAGGAGCAGCAGACGGATGAGCCGACCACTGCGTACCAGGTTTTTGTACGTACACACGAGAAGGACAATGGCACGTGAATCGATACAAGATCTAGTAATACTAATGTGTGTCTCTTTCTTATTTAACTTGTTCTTTGGTCTTAATGTAGAATTTACTAACGAGTTGTATTTAATGAGGAGTACGAGCGACGTTTGGATGAGGCACGCACGTCTTCACAGGATTCGGATAACGAGGTTGACCCTGACCCTGTTTATCTCGACGTCGTCGGGTCGGGTAAGGGTCGACATTACGGCACCAGCTTGTTCGAGAAGTTGATGGCTTCTACAAAGGGTTTGCGAGCCAGTTGTTCTTCCTCCTCCTCCTCCCAGCAGGATAGAACTTACGTGAGGGAGCTCGAGGAGCAGAGCTCAGCAAGCAATGGAGCAGCAATACAACGAGTCTGAGCTACTATGTACGTAGCAGAGCCAGGAGCCGCAACAATTCTAGACGCAGATGGCCGAGCTGTTAGCTCGATTACTACTGTACCCGCCGCAGCCTCCTCCATCATAGGACTATCGAATATTTTTATAAAGAAAATTCATAAACACTTTTGTTGAACAAATTTAATAATTGTAAATTTTTAGATATTTATATAATAATTTGTTTATTTATTTTTCTGTTTATTAATATATTTTTTTAATTTTTTTTGGTATTTTAATTAAAAAAACAAGATTTAAATTAATAATTAAAAAGAAAAAAAAAACAAAGGGGTAATTCCCCTCGGAAAGTACCGAGGGTGTTCCCCCTTGGGAAAATCGAAGGCAAAATCCCCTCGTTTTTTCTCTTTATTTGTAAATATTATTTTTGAATATTTTCCGAGGGGAACCTCCCCTTCGGTGTTTTCAAGATGACTTGCCATCAGATTTTTCGAGGGTACTTTGCTCTCGATTTTTCCGAGGGTCAATGCCCTTCAGTATTTCCGAGGTGAATAGCCTTCACTTTTTCCGAAGGGCCATTGCACTCGATTTTTTCGAAGGCAGACAGATTTTGGGCCCCGTAAATTACCGAAAAAATATACCTTTGGTAATGCACTCAGAAAAAATTTCGAGGGAGAAATTCCTCTCGAAAGTTTTTACTGAGGAGGGTTTTTCGAGGGGAGATTTTCCTCGGTGTTGCCCTCAGTAAATGGACTACCGATGGCTTTTTACTTATTATCGAAGGTTTTTTCCCTCGGTAAAACTCTTGTTTTTTGTAGTGTGATGTTTGATGTGGATGCATATATGACAAATATTTTGGGAAGACAAATAGACACAAAAGTTGTATTTTATTATAACCTAGGACCCTCTATTAATTAAAGTCTTTTAACCCTCAAATAAAGTATCATTAAATATATTATTTATTTAAAAATAAAATATAATAGAAAGAAGAATGTTGCAAAATCTTTGTTTTATTTAATTTAGTTTTTAATTAAAAAGAAATAAAAGTGTTGCAATCTTTGTCTTATTTTATTTAATTTTTAATTAAAAATAAGAATGTTGCAAGTATAAAATATTTTACTTAATGGCTTCTCACTATTATTACTTCTCAATCACTCATCTTTCTTCTCCAAACATTTTGATCATCAAACATAAATCTTCCATCTCGATTTGTTAGATGCTTTAATGGTTTTTTTAGCAAAAAATAATTATTTTATATTAAACACAAGCTATAAAAAGAGGATTAAAAAATTGACTGATTTAGATTCAAATTAAAGAATTGATTAAGTGAGTTTATGGAGGTGAAATTAACTTTTGTATGTGCAATTTTATACTTTTTTTTATTATTTTTCTTATAGTTGGACCGTAATATGTAGATTTAAAAATCTTTAATTTTTCAACAAAAATAATCAATTAATTTCAATTCTTAGTTTAGTTTTTTAGTTTTAGTTTTTTTTAGAGGGTATAATCTCAATAAGACATGTTTTTTTTTTTTTTTGTTTAATTCTCCCCAAGAATATTTTAAGGTCATATATACACCTACATCCAAATATTATGGTCATTTTTACATTTTTTCACTATAAAATTATATATATATATATATATATATATATATGGAAATGACTACGGTGCCGTGAAGGTACCATACCTCCTATCCCCCCCTGCATTTACATCCCTTAATCTATCATTATTCATAACTAACTTTTTATCTGATGGTTTCTAATTAAGTGGGGAATGGTACATTCACGGCACCGTAGAAGTCCCCTATATATATATATATATATATATAGAGAGAGAGAGAGAGAGAGAGAGAGAGAGATAGATGACGTGTTAAACAAAATTATGATAATTTAACTAAAAATCACCCCCTTTTATATACAAATAAAATAAATAAATAAATACTGACTTTTGGCAATATGGTCATCAAGCGAGTTTATCAGTGTCCTCCTTAATGTTTTATACAAACAAATAACTCAATATGTAAAAGTTTATCAATAGTTTATTTTTGTAAGTGATTTATTTCCAAAAAAAACAAAATATTCATTTTTATTTTAATTTTAATACAAACCTGAATGGTGGGAGTTTAGGGAGAAGTTAGATATGTTTTTATGTTGAGAGCTTTGAATATAAGGTAAAATAGTAATGAATTTTATCTATCTATCTAATCTACTTAGTCATCATCGTTTGGTTCTTCCGCCAATATTTTGTCGTTTGGTCCAGGGTTAGGGTTTTCCTTCAACAGCCTTTCATTAAATTATGATCATCTCCCAAAATATTCTCCAAAAGCTTCTTCAGAAGCATTTTCTTCACAAATTTCTTTAATAGCATGACATCCTCTTTTGTATCTTCACCAGCGTTTGAAACCAATTTTTTCGATGAGTTTAATTTGGCAATATCTCCTCGAACTAATGAAAGTGTTGTCATCTTCTACTACAAAAAAACATACGAATGCTGAAAATCAAAATACTGACAGCATACGTTGACGTATTGCTGACATGCAAAGGCCGTCAGCGACCCATCAGCATTCTTTTTGGGCGACAACTTTGCTGACAAGTCAGAACCCGTCAACAATATTAATAAAAAAAGAAGATACTGACGGGTCTCTCTCCGTCAGCAATATTAATATATATATATATATATATATATGATTATGTTCAAATGAGAACCATGTCTTTATTTGTGAACTTAAGGTCAATTATGAGCCTTAGATCAAATTAAATGGATGAATGAGATTTTTTTGTATATTTCCTTATTTGATTAAAAGTATTATACTTGTATAATAAAATCACTGCTAGTGTATATAACTGAAATATTAATAAAGTACAATAAAAGCGCTACTGATATATAATAAAAGCACTAGTTCGTAGGTTCGCAAAATAATGACATGGTTCTCATTTGAAAACCACCATATATATATATATATATATATATATATTATATATATATATTGTTGACGACCATTTAGGCCGTCAGCAATCTCTTAAAATAACCCCGTCTCCAATATGTTTCTGCATTCGCAGAAACAAAAAAAAAAAACCGCAAACCGGACGGAGGAGAGGAGAGAGCTACGACCACCACCGAAAATGAGACGACGCGAGCGACGACCACAACCCCCACCCGAGACGACGTGAGCGATGACCACCAACACCACCAGAGGAGAGAGATTGCCACCACCACCACCACCATCTGCCAGCCACCAGCAAGGTATTTTTTTATTTTTTTGTTTAGTTTTTTTAGGTTAATTCACAAATAATTCAAGAAATAAGGGTTGAATTATAATTATTTGAATATGTGGGTTTGATTTTGAAAATTAAGCTTAGTTTAGGATTTAATTTGAAATACTTCGAAAAATTAGGGTTGGATTATCATTATTTAGATATTTGAGTTTGATTTTGAAAATTAGGGTTAGTTTAGAGTTTAAAATTGGATTATTTCAAAAAATTAGGGTTGAATTGTAATTATTGATTAGCACATATTTGTCCTTATTTTCGTTAGTATTTTAACTTGTTTTTCTATTTGTTTTTGGTATAAGTTGGATGATTTAAGCTTAATTTCGTATTTTCATAGTTCCAGCTTATTTTACCGTATTTCGATCGTAATTGATGCAATTAGATGATATTTTGTTGTTTTTAACCTTACAGCTAAGTAACCAGAAGAGTTCAGCGCGTAATTAGATGAAGTTGATGTTCAAAGAATGGAGAACGAGCTTTCCGGTGAACGAGTAGCAAAGAGATAGAGAAGCTGAGGAAGACGCTCTGTCGCGTCGACTGACGCTCCGTCGACGCTCCGTCAACGCGAGCCATGATCCGCGTCAGTGGACACAGGGGCCGATGTACCGTCGTTGCAACTTGCTGAAGCGTCGACTGAAGGAGCGTCAGTTGACGCACCGTCGACGCAACTTGCTGAAGCGTCGACCGAAGGAGCGTCAGTCGACGCAATTCTTTGAGGCGTCGATCCATGACCGCATCAGCCGACGCACCCGCCCAGCCGACGCGCACACCCAGGCAGCAGCGACGCCGAGCACCGACACGCGTCAGTCGATGCCCCGTCGACGCGGCGGCCCAGAAACGGGATTTTAGGGTTTCTTATGCTCCAAGTTAAGGGAAATTCTATATAAACCCTCCTAAGTCCGTCCCAAAAGAGACACCTCTCACCCATACTCTGAATATTCGTTCCTTTTGGTTCAAGAACAACACCATCCGCATCCATATCACAACAATTGATCGAGATCGAAGATTCGAGGATCGCTAAGCTCCAACCGTCCGTTCGTGATTCGTTCTTCGACCAAGATCAACCTACCTCTCCGGATTAGCTGGAGAATTCACTGCATTCCTTAGTTATAATAAGTACTCGAACTCTTTCATTCGTTTTCGTAGTTTAAGTTATGCAATTAAGTAGCTGCTTTTCAATAATTGTTTTTGAATTTTTTATGCTTGGAACCCTAAATACTTTTGGTTTTAAATTCGTAATCTTAGTTTAATTAACGCTTGGTTATTATTCTTGTTTAGTTAATTCATTTCGTTTACATTGCGTTCTAGATAATTACTGCTCGTTTATGCTAGTTAATCTTATTCAAAAGTCTTAGATTAATTTCTCTAGTTTATATGTTTGAGTTGATGAAGTAGAGTACTTAGTTTTACTTATCGTTCATGCATTTTCACTTCCTAGATAATAAAAACAAAACCCACCCCCCCCCCCCCCCCCCCCCCCAATTTGTATTGTGTTATTGTGTTGAACAAACTATTTAAAATTCCGATTGTATGTTCCTCGAGAGACGACTCGAGTCAAGTTGCCAAACTACACGCGACCCCGTTCTCTTGCGGGGCAAGCTATTGATCTTTTGACAAATTTTCATAAGTAGGCAACACAAAAGCTTGAATCAAAATTTTGGCGACCGTTGTCGGGGAACTATACAAAGGTTTTCAAAAATATGTTTGTTCATTTTTATTTTTATTTTAGTCATTTATTTGTATAAATGAGCCCTTTTCGCCTAATTTATGGGAAAGCTTGCCATTTGCCCGTTGAGCAAGAACATCGAGCTGGTTGGGCAATTCGGAAACTGAACATGAATTATGATGAGGCTGGCGAGTACAGGAAGTTGGAACTAACTGAACTTGAGGAAATAAGGAATGAGTCCTATGATATTGCATGGAGGAAAAAGAAGATGACCAAAGTCTACCATGATCGAAAACTCATCAACAAACAATTGGAGGTAGGTAAGTTAGCTCTAGCCTTTAACTCGAGATTAAGACTTTTTTCAAGGAAACTAAAATCAAAATGGAGTGGACCGTTCGTGATAAAAGAGATCAACGAGTTTGGAGCTGTAACCCTTTACGATGAAAAACGAGACGCAACATTTCAAGTTAATGGGCACCACGTTAAATTATACCGTGACGGAGAGATAACAAATCAAGATCGCGAGGTGTGGGCGATGGTGGACCCACCTCTGACGGCAATTTAATCACGGCACAATTACATCGAGCAAACGACGTTAAAAGATGCGCTTCTTGGGAGGCAACCCAAGCTACTGTATTTTCTTTATTTTGTTTTTCTTTTAGTTTAGTTATTTCTTTTTCTTCTACTTTTTGTCAGTATTTTAACAGGATTTAGGTCGAGACAAGATTAATTCATCATTTGAAGAGTGAAAGATGCGCATGATAATTAGCCTGCAGCTGCGTCGACTGACGCGGCGTCGATGCGGAAACGACGCCACCTGGGTGCGCGCGTCGACTGACGCAGCGTCGACGCCACCTGTGCGCGTGAGCAGATTTTTGGTAAGTTTTAGCTGCGATTTTTGGGAGTTTTATTCTCAATAGGTTAGCGAATTTTTGGGATTTATTTGCACGAAATTTGTCAAAGATTGGGGTCAAGATCTTTTGTTTTAAAGGAGTTCTAATTAGATAAGGAAACTTAATATCTCTTCCCTTATTTGTAATTTGGGTGAATTTAGGATTCCTATTTTTAAGGTCTTTTGATCCCTATATAAACCAAACATCTTCACTCTTAATTTCATTATTCTCAAAGCTCTACATCTCCTTACCCCAAAGATATTTTCGCTCCACACCTTTCCTTACCATGAGGCCAATTCCAAAAAACACCAAAAACCACGAGAAGAGGTGGATGCTGAGAGAGGAGCACGACGAGAAATTGGACCAGCTTCATGATGAAGTAGAGAAGGCGAACGATTTGGTTGGTGATTATTAGTTGGATGAGGTTAATTACACCCTCCAAATCGATACTCTCAAAGACGAATTGAGAAGGGCGGAGGAGATCAACGAGGGGTTGAGTGACATGAACCTTCAACTAAGGACCACCATTCGAGGCTTAAGGGGTATTGAGCATGACCTAGGGCAGCAGAGGGAGGAACTTGATGAGCGTGCTATGACCAAGAACGAGCTCCGCGACGCACTTCTCCGGGCTCGAGAGACGATTGCCACCTTGACTAAGGAAAACAATGAGATGATATGGGATACGGCCAGATTATCAGGTGAGATCGATATGAGGGACGAGCGCTTGAAGGAAGCGAATTCCGAAATAGGGAATTTGACACAAGACGGAATAACCCTCTTGCGAAGTAACCATGAAATCCGCGAGGAGAAATTTGCGCTCTTACGACGAATTGAGGAGTTGGAGGCCCACATCAAGGATTTTAATGTGAGAAATGCGGCGAACGAGTGGAATTTGGGATTTTGGAAGCAGTGCTTGGAAGAGGCTAGCAAGAAGATCGTCGCGTTAGAGCGATTGGGTTCCAAATTCGCTTAGATTCTTGGGGCTTGCTAGTATTTATCTATTTATGTTTTTCATAATCGAGTCGTGGAATTATCTTTCCACCTTATCCTGTTTAATTTATTGCAATTTCAATTTTATTTTGGTTGTCTACGTATTTTGTTTCAGCAATTAATAAAATTTTATTTTTCGTACGCCTTGTTTTTATGTATTTCTTGCACCGTGGACGTTTTTATTTTTCTTGTGAGATTGTGCAGTTATCCATGGTTAAAAATCATTTAGCAGAGGTGGTAGTCGCTGGAATATGAACGGTAAAAACTTGACGCCAACCTTCTGATGCGAGCGTCGACGCTCCGTCGACGCGGGTCTTGTTCCGCGTCAGTCGACGCCATGTCGATGCTGCCTGCACGCGGCGGCCGGCTGCCCTGGGCGGAAGCGATGATTTTCA
Organism: Phtheirospermum japonicum; assembly: GCA_014905375.1. Taxonomy (NCBI): domain Eukaryota; kingdom Viridiplantae; phylum Streptophyta; class Magnoliopsida; order Lamiales; family Orobanchaceae; genus Phtheirospermum; species Phtheirospermum japonicum. The sequence continues at coordinate 1,330,081 of BMAC01000024.1, read as the reverse complement.
ATAGTCGTTTTGTTCAAACAACAACCTTTGGTTCCGTCAATTGCTGAAGAGCCGTGGCAACGATTTAACAAGTTTATTATTGCTGATAATGTTTATTTTTATTTTTATTTTGGTTGTTATGTTTTAAGGACGAATCCAATCGCGCGGCTCTGGGAACGTGAAATTGCGCAACTTCAATGAAAAAGACTCGACCATTCATTTTTAGGGACGTTTTCTTACCCCTTTCCTTGTTTGAATTTCTTTTCTTTATATTTATGGCAATCAGGGGATTGCCCTTGATAACGTTTATTTTTATTTTTTATTTTGGTTGTTATGTTTTGAGGACGAATCCAATCGCGCGGCTCTGGGAACGTGAAATTGCGCAACTTCAATGAAAAAGACTCGACCATTCATTTTCAGGGACGTTTTCTTACCCCTTTCCTTGTTTGAATTGCTTTTCTTT